>PVHX01000255.1:0-44260 GCA_004024805.1 Geosciurus inauris | reverse complement strand
GAAAAAAGAAAAAGCAACAAATAGTTCTAAACTTGATCAGAAATTAAAGTAAGCACTAGATGTCAACTACACCATCTATTATACTAATAACTCACCAACACGAAATGGTGGGGGTTAATAGTTCCAAAAGATGGCAAAAATATTGTTTCCTAAGAAAAAACAAAATATCATGGAAAGATAAAGTTTAGAGTGTTCAAAATGTGAACAGAAGGAAAGCATAACACATGCATCAAGTGATGGCAATAAAGGAGAAAAATAAATGAAAGAAAAAAGTGAAGGGTGAGAGAACAAGAGCATTTAGCTATTGGGGGAGAAAAAAGGAGAGAAAAAGAAAACAAAATAAAACTAAAAAATCCTAAACCTCAAGAGACAAGACAAAAATAGGAATCATAAAAAGGTTAAAAATGAGAAAAAAGAAGCTTATGTATATGTACATGTATATGTATCCATAAACTAGTCAGCACAACAAAAACACCAAAAGGGAAAAAAAAGGGAAATTTTTCTAAATGAAAACTGAAAGAATTGTCTTCACTGAGGTGATCATAACTGTTTATGAGGGTGAATGAACACAGCTTGCGCCTGACTGTCTTCCTTTCTGTTTCTTCTTGGGCTATGTACCCCTGAGAGAGAGAAAGGGCTTGGGATTGTTCATCATCTCTTTTTGTTTTGCTCACTGAGCTGTATCTACTCCAGGGAAATTATATAAACACATTCCTAGGGTCAGGAAAATACCAATATCTTCTAGGTGTCTGGATCTCGGGAGACTTCTGAGAGTTCTACTCATAGGGCAGGGGAGCTTCTCCTCCATATGTTTCACATGTTCTGCTACTGAACACATATTTCCTAGGCTTAATCCCCAAGTGTATTTATGCCTGACTATTTTGTTTCCTGACCCTCTTCAGCTGGTTACAGGAACTACCAGATTCAAAGAGAAAGTGATTTGCATTCCCCTCCATTCCTGTGCAATCTTCTGTGTCTTTTTCACTTATGTTCTACTAGGTACAACTTAGGCCACAGGGTAAGCTCTTGCTGGGATAGAATGGAAATGTTTTCTATGATGTTTCAGGCTCCTACAGCAGTAAGCTACAGTGAGGCCTCCTCAAGGTGGCTCAAGCCCCAGCTTTTTACTTGCCACTTGAAGAACACAGACCATTTCTCCAAGACTGACTTGCTGGTTCAGCCAAGTTCAGGGTGCTTTTCTCTTCTATAGGTTTATTGTGCCACATTTATCCATTGTGTTTCCTCTCTCTCTGATATTCCTCCCATCTGCACTGAACTGGCTTCACTGCCACTGACACAACTGGCTTGACTCCAATGTTCTATTTCTTGTAATTTGTTTAATGAACTCAATTTCTGAATTTATAAGACACTCTGACTAATATTGAATTTCAGTGAATTCCTTCTTTTACCCACCTCACAGAGAAGCAATAGCCCCACTGCTTGAATCCTGAGTCATGGAGCATGTGGAAATGCAGTTTTCCTCTAATACTCCTTCTTACCATCTCCCTAAGCTCATCCTTTAGTAGAAATTGAAAAGTTGATTTAAAAATTTACATGATTAGGAAAATAGCCTTAACTGTCCAAAATAATTTCTAGAGACATAAATCTATTTTTTCTTTTACTTAGTTCAAGAATTATTCAACCTTCAGCAAGGAATGCAGTTTTTCCTTCTATTAAAGCAAGAAAAGTGAAATTTCCTTCAAGACTTCCTGTTGCTTCACCTTGGATTGGATGGCTTTGTTCAATTTCCCTGTTAAAATTGTATTATGTCCTAATTGGAACACTCAAGTAGCCACCACTCCACACAGAAGAATGAGTAAAATATCTTTTGATATTGTTTAGTATGAACTTGTTTGTCAATGTTCAAGGTTGGTGGTGAAAGGTGGCAGGCATTGTGAGGAAAAGTAAAGGGTAACATATATATATATTGATAACATTGGTAACATATATGATATATATTGCTAATCTTTAATAGGTTTCTTTTACCCCAAATAGCATTTTTTATATTAATACTTTTTGTCTATGCAGCAAATCTTGTACCTACTCATGTATGGATATAGTCTCTATATCGATTATTATAGAGCATATGGTTTCTTATTCTTGATCATTAATATTGTTTGAAATAAACTTAGTTTTAAAAAACACCAAAAATCTTTTAATGACTAGTTTGCTATACTATGGTGGACAATAGTTTCTGAAAGGCTATTTAGGATTATGTATCAATTATTCAAAATATTTACATATGTTATCTACTAATTTAGTTCTTGAAACTGTACTAAAGGGAATGAAAGAATACAGTCTCTCCACCTATTATTTTTCACAATGCTGTATAACATATTTTTCCCTCTTTCTCTTTGTCTTTCCATCTATTTCTATAAATGGTAGAGTTTGTATTGTTCATTCTTTTTTTGTTTTTGATTCACAATATCTGTATTTATTTATTCTACTTATGTATACATGACAGCCAAATATATTTTGATTCATTGCACATGGAGTACAACTTTTCATTTCTCTGGTGGTACGTGATGAAGTATCACATCATATATGCAGTCATACATGACCAAGATAGCCCTAGCTTCATGGTTTTTTTTGACAACTCTTTAGATGAAAGTAATTCCTCTTGTGTTTACCATTTGCATTGAAAATCTCTCCTCTGCTTATCCAGGTATTACTTAAATCTTCTTCTTGGCACTTGAGTATCAAGATTAGATATACATACTTTATTTTTAAATGTCAGAGTTTCTCTCACTGTGGAAAGTGAAAGAAAGAGCTGGGGACTTGGTGCGATATCCTACAGTTGGGAAATTTGCTTTCAGAACATACTATCTGTGAATATATTGAAAATATTTTATTAGACGCCAATGTTGTCATGAGGATTTTCCTGACCTTCACTTTCTGTTTACAGTTTAGCTTTAGGCAATCCCATGTAATTCACACAGAAGTCAGGTTACATCCAGGTTCTACAATTGTAGGACACATTTCCCTATTTGGTTAGCATGTATTTCTCTGCACTATCATGACACTTCTGATTTGTATCTGTAAAGTTGTCTTGTATAAAGAAAGACTTGTTCTTCTCAGTCCAAAACCTAGTCAGGATAAATGAATATAACGGTTTTGCTATCGTATTTTACCTTCAATTTTCCACCATAACTGATGTAAGTTGAGTAATATCATTACTTTCCATAACATATTTTGAACTTTAACTCTTGTATCTATGTTTGGAATATGAGCTTTATCCTTAAAAATTAACTTCTTTGACTTTAAACCTCCACTGAAGAGTTCAATGCAGCAAAGACATTTGGTACCAACTCCCTGTGACTTTTTCTAATTTTTTAAAAATTTATTTAATGTTATATTGTATTTGTTAATATTTCATAAAATTTATTTTGTAAAATGTAAACCTTACTCTATGTCCATTAGATACAAATTATTAAAAAAGTTTTTAGAAAAATTTGTTTGGTCTATCTCCAATGAATTGCCCTTCAAAGTCCAAGGAATCTCATGACTCCTGTATGGTGAAATCATCTACTATAGACATGCTTGGAGGGACTCTGTTTTCTAAGTGAGAAGCTATTCTGAAGGCAAACAAAAATAACAGTTTATGGAATTTGAGTCAACATATCAAGGTTTGTTTTACTAAAATCAATCACTTTTTTGTGATTGTTTAAATATGATATCTAAATCATTCTCAAACCAACTCCAAATTCAAAGGTATTTATCTCAGTGTAAACAGTATCCTTTCATTAAAAATATAATCTGCTGAATCAGCCCTAAAGAAAATGGGGAGAGTAAAACACCTTGTTTCTGAATGCCCACTCTCTTTCTCTTACCCCAAACCTAGCCATGTTGAGGGTACAGAGACTAAACCTGGGCTGGAAATTCAAAATACACATTATCTTGAAAAACACTGATTTTCTGTTATGCATTCTAGGAAGCAGGAGAAGTCAGTATAAACCATAGAAAGCTACTTTTCACATATTTTCCACAAGAGTTGCTTTTGGGGATGCTGATTATAAAAGTGAACTGAGCAAGCTACTGTTGATGATGTCACTGTATCTATAGCCTAACATATAAATTTTTTTCTGAATGGGGATAGGCAGAGACCTGAGAACAATGTAGAGAGGGTATCTATCATTCATCTATCCAAGCTGCCACTGGACAAAACACCTTGAAGGAGAAGAGTTAGGGCTTGGTGAAGCATCTTGAGGCATGATGTATGTGTTCAGTCTGTCACCAATGAACTCTTCTTGGAGAAGTCACTGATCTTTGTAAGCTTTCACCAATAAATCGTGTCTCATATGCTGTTTCTGGACATATTCTTCCTCCTTATTACAACCTATCACATGACCTGGTACAATTTCACTATGGATGCAAAATCTACCAAAGCAAAAAGTGTACCAGACAAAGTTAAAGAGGCAAGATTTTTTCAATATGATTACATTAAGGCAGAGAAACTAGAACCCAGTCTGAAATTAGCTCCACTAAGCAAAAAGTGGATAGTTAATTGTTCTCATTATTGATGAAAAACTATTGAAGGGCATGAGAACAACTGGAACTTTGTCAATGTAAAGTGTGATGCTTACTGACCTATTTCCAAGTTTGCAAAATTATTTTTCTATGATTAGGTCATCTTTGTTTGGTAACCGGAGACCAAAGAATTTGTACTCCAACTCTCCCATAGAGAATGAGAAATCAGGATTCTGTCTTCCTTCACAAATTACATTTAAAAAGATTAGTTCTCAGTTCTTTGAGGAAGATACTGAATATATACCAAAGAATCAGAGAAAGAATTTACAATGACAAGTTTTCCAAAAACTTAAACAATTTAAGGAAGGGAAGCCATGCTTTGAAATCTAGAAGACATCTCTCCAAAGTTTAGTCACACTGAGGAAAACAAACAAGTCATATTCACCAAATAATATATAAATAAAAATAATTTCAACTGATCTTGGTTAATTCTTATTCAACAGGTACTAATTCTTATTGATTATTATTTGTTAAAGTGATTTTAATATTTTTGTGTGTATGTGCTTAAAGTGCTTAAAAAGATATTAAGTGTAAGAGTTTTAATTAAAAAGACTGAAACTCTAAATTTATTTGTGGGAAAGGAAACAAGATATAGGATGAAAATTAAACCTGTGTTCAACTTCTTACTTAAGTATGGACTAGCTTTGTTGTTTGGCAGACTTCCTCTGAGTTACAGGTTTCTTATTTGAAAAACGGAGATCATATTTGCTTTGTAGTACTTTTAAAAGGTTGATAACAAGGTCCAAAGTATAAACTGAAATGTATCTCTATTATCATTACTTTATTTGTTAGGAAAAGTATAACTCAGGGACTGTAAGTGCTTAAGATTTCTACCAACTCTGAAAAAGATTTGACAGAAAGGATGAGTGCATCTCCTCCTTGAGAGCTGAAGAATGGCTCTGTTTTGACAGATCTAGAGGGCATATTGCATTTACCTAGTTTTTCTAGACTTGTCTGCCAGATCTACAAGAAATAGGGAATAATTTTAAACATAGAGGCAAAATGTAAACAGGGATATTAATTCAAATAAAATTAAGAGTTTGGCATGAATCAGAGTAAAGTACAGAGGCAGAAAATAAGCTAAATGATATGGGATATTTGGAGATACGTATGTATATGTGTGTATATATATACATACACACACACATACATATATATCCATATGCATATATACATACACACATGGATACATACATATCCATATGTATATATGGACATATATATACATTTTACTTTTTCTGTTAATATTCATATATTTTTTGCAAAAAAATATATAGTTGAAAATTTTTAAATATTTTTTCATGAATCTGTACATAGTAGTCACTTAAAAAATCTTGTATTTATGGCTTATCCTGAATACAGGAATTTGAAAACAATGGAATCTACTTTTATGAAGAAACATCTGAAAAAAAATAACTCTAGAAAAACAAACCCCATATGATTCTTAAAATGACTATTTAAAAAAAGCCATATTCTTTAAAAAAACCTTCATTTGCCAGTTACTTAGGAGGACATAGGTCTTTGCAAAATAGGTTTAACTCCAAGCTAAAGTAGATTTTTACCTTAATTATCTGAAATTTAATTACTTGAATTATCTTCTCTTGCTTTTTTTCTGTAATCTCCTCTTGATAGCAAATTTATTATAAATATATTGGTGGATTCCTCAAACTTTCCTTAAGAAATATTTTATTTCTTTAGTTTTTGGGATATGGGGTTATTTGGGTGAATGAATTTGGAAAACAAATAGTTTATTATTTGCTACGCATATATACCTATTTCTTCATCACTAAACTGCTCTTCTTGCCAGATATTCTAGTAGTTGGGGTCATAGACCTAAATAAAATAGGCCCACATTTCATCCTCTTGTGAATTTGCAGTTTTTAAGTAACCAAAAGTAGAAAAGCAGTCATTAATAGACAGTTAATAGACTTAAAAGAACAAGTGTGAAAAACTAATTTTGCCAACTTGAAAAATTTAGATAGTGTTGCTTGGTTCACATGTATGAGTTCTGCACAATAAGCCATTTTCTTCTGAGGCTTTGCTTTGTTTTCTCTCTGGAAATGTAGGGGTTGGAAAACTTTTATATCCAAAATTTGTAAATATATAGGTGCAAATAAAGTAATGGGTCTCTCTGAAATGCCAATGACAGATTCAGATACACATTCAGAAAGGGACAGTGTTTTCTTTTAAAATGAGAACATGTTTTCCTCTAATGTTTGCTTTATGAATTAATATTGAAAGTCTGCTCTAAAGCTTCTAATGTCTATTTGAAGATCTGCTCACCAGAGGAAGGAGACAATCAACCAGGAGTGGAACTCACTTTCTACTTGTTCTTATTTATGAAAAAGGCCTTTTTAGTAGAGATTTCCAGAGAATCTTGAAAACCCTTAAGCTGTACAGGTAAACATCTTTCAGGAAAGCACTTCTTCCCCCAAGAGGTTTTCAGATCGCATCTGTTTTACAAACATACAGAAGACAGATCTGTGTGCTCTAATTAGAGGGAAAAATTACTGGAAATGTATCACTGGACCAGTAAGAGTGACTGATGCAAATAGTTGGAGAAAGATAGCTCTTTCTGATTAAAAATAATGCTTTCTACACAACTGGTGTACCTATAATAAGTAAATCAAATTATGCCTTTTCTCCTCCATGACATAAATTAGCAGTGAGTAAATGGCAAGACATTAGAATTATACTTTTCCGTAAACAAAAGCATAAATGTTAATCTGAATTTCCTGAGTTTGCAAAAATTGGCTGGAAATACTGTTAAAACATACTTTCTCAAGAGAATTTTCTTTGCTTGCAGACTCCACAAAAAACTGCAAATATACAACAGCAGTGGCTTTTCATTGCAGCATTTTGGAACTTTCCTCACCAAGCAGGAATGACATAAATGCAAAGATCCGCAAGACTAACAAAGAAAGAAAGAAACGAAAGAAACAAAACCAAAAAATTCAGAACCAGAAAAATGAAAAGATCCTGCTGTGTGAAAATAAAGTTCAGAAAACTTTGGTTTAACTTCCTGCAATGGTCAATTCAGGATTAGTATAAATTTTGGGTCAAGAAGCAGCTTGCTTCCTATTTGATCTGTAGCAATTGAAGCATACCTAATACAAGCACTATTTTAAACACAAAGGTTAAACACAGTTGCATTTTGACAAAGGTTAAATGCCTATTTACCAAAGTTAATGACTTAATAGCATTTTGAATACCATTCTTTAGATAAAGGTTAATCTCATATTTTTGACTTCCTGTTTCCTCTCTTATAAAGAAATACTCATTAGGAACCAATTATCTAATTGTTAATTTGTTTTGATCTTATTTATAGTTCTTCAACGAGAGTATTATCTGTTTTGATTGCCTGGTAAGTTTTTTAAAGCAATCAAGACAAGAAATGACTAAAAAGATGAATAATAGAGAATTACTACTTTCAAAAAATCCAAAAGGAGAGTGATCAAGATTGTAGAAAGGCAGAGAAATATAATCTATGATAAGATTGCATAATTCCCAAGGATATATATGACAGCAATCAACAGATTTCTACCAGTTGAAGAGATAAATAATTTCTTGGGCTTAATAGCAAAATTGCTATCAGATGATCATACTTAGATTGGAAAATGTGAGGAAAAAACTACTACACAAGGGACAACATATGGTCAATTTGGCATTCACTTTTGATGCTGTTTTTAGCTAACATGATTGCAATAATTTACTACGTGTAGTGCATTAATTAGAACAAATTGTTCAAGTACTTCATCCATTCTTTTTTCAATATCCCTAAATGACTAAAAAAAAAAAAGTCCTTTTTATTAAACTGAGAATCCAAACATTGAAAATTAATGGTGACTTTTGAAGATGTACACATTTGGAGAAAATACATTTTTTAAAATGTGCTGGGACTGTATTTCTTTGTAGATAAGAAACTGATGTATTATTTCAAAATTAATTTCAAGAATTATTAAGAGTAAAACAATTGTGGCAGGGTTCATATGTGTTACATGTAATTCATCTTTCAGATATAGTGAAAATGATAAGAAGTGCAACATCAGGAAAACAATCATGATAATACCCTTTCCTTTTAAGGGGAGAGCTCAACTGAGCAGAGAAATGCCATCTGATCTGTTAGAAGGTAGAGATCAATGAGGAGTGAAGGCCAAATTTCACTTTTGTATGAGGTTAACAAATGGGATAATACAAGCGAAAGCCTACAGGAAAAGGGGGGCAGGGTGCCAAGATGAGAAATATTTGAAAGATTCTGAAAGCAAGTCTAAGATTGTTTAGAAGAATCTGAGCCTTGTAAAATAAAAAAATGACACATTACCCAATAGATCTAGATATTATTTTGTATCTTGTCCATTTTGTTATTATTCTAATAGTATTTTATTTTTCCAAACTAATTCTTTCTCCTTTAACATATCCACATTAATATTTATTTTCCTACCATAATTCAGTGTTTCTTGGTAGATGTTATTTTAGTTTTAGTTATATTAGCCAGAGTCACCTGTCCATTAGATCTGGATTGATATTGGTCAACAGAAGTCACTTGGTGACAGTGACACGAGATGAAGTAGAATATCTAAAAAGGAGAGTTCTACTGATAACTATTTACATTATCCTTCTTTATTTGTAACTATAAAAAATTACAATAATGTTATTAAAATTTTGATTTAAGAAAATGCAGATATATCCTGACAGTTTCATAGTTTTTCTGAGTTGATCAAACAAATGATGAAATGTTTTTAGCCACATATGTTACAATCAGCTTTCTAGCTAAGGGGTATACTATTTATAAAAATCCAATTATTAAAGATTTAGTTCAAAAGATAAGTAAAGCTGTCTTTTGTTTAATAGAGTTATTCAGAAAACATTAAAGAGAAGATGAAAAAATCATCAGTTCAAATATAGAGGGATCATTTAAAATTAATTTGTTAATTTTGTTAAGCTTAACATGGTTAAAACAATGGTACCTTTATGAAGTCATTACATTTCCTATGCTAAAGAAGTCCTTTAATATTTCTTAATAGTCATTCTCTTAGAGCAGTTTTAGGTTTACAGCAAAATTGAGCAGAAAATACACAGATTTCCCATATATTCCACATATATACAACCTCCTTAGTTGTCAGATCCCCAACTATGGTATAGTTGCTGCTCTTGATGAAACAATACTCATACATCCTCCTCCTCCAGAGTCTAGTTTACATTAGGGTTCACTACCAGTGTTGTAGATTCTATGAATTTAGACAAACCATATACAATTAATTGTTTACCGCCCTAAAAATCTGTGTTCTGCCTCTTCATTTCTCCCTCTGCCTTATAGGAGCAATAACTAATAATTTGTTTTCTATAGTTTTAACATTTCAGAGTGTAATATAGGTACAATTCCATAGTATTGAGTCTTTTCAAATTGATTTCTTCAATTTAGTTATCAATGTCTTTTCAGGGGTTTCTTTTTACCTCATTCTTAACACTGAACAATTCTCCATTGCCTGATTCACCAGTTTACTTACCCAGTCATGTACTGAAGGAAATCCTGGTTGCTTCCAAATTTCGGCCATCATAAATAAAACTGTTATAAATAAAATTTTATAGGTTTTTGTAATGGATAAGTTTTCAACTCCTTCAGTTTAATATCAAAGAGTATGGTCACTGAGTTATTTGATAAGAATATGTTTATTTTTGCAGGGCAAGATGGTGCACGCCTCTAATCCCAGTGGCTCAGGCTGAGACAGGAGGATTACAAATTCAAAAGCCAGCCTCAGCAACAGCTAGGTGCTAAGCAACTCAGTGAGACCCTGTCTCTAAATAAAATACAAAATAGGGCTGAGGAGGTGGCTCACCTCTGAGTTCAATTCCCAGTACTACCACCACCCCCAAAAAAGAGAGTAGGTCTATTTTTGTAAAGAACTGTCAAAGTGTTCCCAAATGTTTCTACTGTCTTCATTCTGTGGAATAAGAACCAGACCTTCTCCACATTTGACTTGTCAACGTTCTGCATTTTAACCTTTCTAGTAGGTGTGTAATGAGTTCATAAGGTTTTTTATGTTTTGGTTTACAATCCTTTATCAGATATGTCTTGCACTTTTGTCTGAGTCATTAGGCTTAATTTTTATTTATTGACAGTGTTTCTACACAGCAGAAATTATTAATTTTAATGAAGCCTCTCATCAATTCTTTCTCTCATGAATTTAGTGTTGTGTCACTTTTGAAATAAAGGAAGGCAGTAAAATGCATATCCCTAAAATACCCCTTTTCATTTCAAGGACCTAGTCAGGTTGAGGGAATAATAAATAATCTGGAGCCCATACCAGAATGTCTAGGTAAATACTCTTTTTTTTTTGTGGGTACCACGGGTTGCACTCAGGGGTATTTAATCACTTAGCCACATCCGCAGCCCTATTTTGTATTTTATTTAGAGACAAGGTCTCACCGAGTTGCTTAGCGCCTTCCTAAGTTGTTGAGACTGGCTTTGAACTCACCATCTTCCTTTCTCAGCATCCTAAGTAGCTAGAATTACAGGTATGCCCCACTGCACCCAGCTAGATGAATACTCTATTGAAGTACAGTGACTCTCTCTCATGTATATTGCAAATAGGGGCGGACCAGTATTAACTGTAGGAACTGCTTTTTTTTTTTTTTTTTTTTTCCTGTGTTGAGGAACTGCTTTTTTGAATGCATGCTGGATCAGCTGTTCCTAAGGATGCTGGTCTTATAAGGAACAAAGCAAACCATATAAACTGTTGATGTCACTGCATCTTTAGCCTAAGGTATGAACTCTCCCTGCAGTAATACGCCTGGATCAGAGCACTGTGGAGAGGAAAATGCTCATGGAGGGGGCTGTACAATGTTATAGGAAGAGAAGCATCTTTTTTTTTTTCTGGTGAAGAATTGGAAGCACCATGTGAAATTAAGGTGCATCTATCTAGCCTGTCACCAATGGATCTTCCCTATAAAGATTTCTCTATAAATTTTAAATCTCATATCCTGTCGCCACTCTCCTCTTTGTTCTCTTGGCGACCGATCCCACTGCCCTAGAACAACTGGCTGAGAACATTACAAATGTTTTATCTAAAAAATCATCGCCAAACCTTAGGTCATCTAGGTTTTCTTCTAGGAGTTTTATAGTTTTGAATTTTAAGTTTAGGTATTTAATTAATTTGGGTTAATATTTTGGTGAAGGATATAAGATCTGTGTGAAATAGTATTTTTTCTTTTGCCTGAGGTTGTTCGATTGTTCTTGTATCATTTGTTGAAAAGATCATATTTATTCCATTGTATAGCCTTTGTTCCTGTGTCAAAGGCCTGTTGACTATATTTATGTGATTATAGATGCTTTACTTTTGTAAATACAATGAGCATAAACCTGAGAAATCCAGTACTATTAAAATACTTTATCAGGGGCTGGGGTTATAGCACAGTGGTAGCGTGCTTGCCTAGCATGTGTGAGGCACTGGGTTCGATCCTCAGCACCACATAAAAATAAAATAAAGATATTCTGTCCACCTACAACTAAAAAAAAAAAATATATTAAAAAAATACTTTATCACTCCACTTGATATTGTCTAACAAAAAAATATATAAATTCTGGAGAAAATAGTAGCAATCATGTCAACAGTTTAAAGTATGTAAGTATTTTAATAAGAGCTTATGAAGTTGGTAACTATAGAAATTAGTTTTATATGTCTTCACAGATAAATCACATTGTATTAGTCAGGGTTCTATTTAGGAAGAGAAATAATATGTCTAATTATAAGAAGGAATTTATTGGTTTTCCTCATACATCAGAGGATGAATAGTCCCACAAGGACCATCTGTAGGCTGGAGAGTCAAGTAAATGGGTTACTCAGTCCAGATGCTAGAAGCCTCAGAATAAAGGGAAATAATCTTGCAGCCGCTGTCCAAGGGTGAAGGCCTGACAGTCCTCTGGATATTAACAAATTCAAGTCCAAATTCAATGGCAAGGATGTGGAATCTGATATCTATGAAATACAGCAACAGGAAAAAAAAATGCACCCACTCAAGAAGTGTCAAGCATGCAATCCAGTGAGCCCCTTTCTTCCCTTTTTCCAATTTTGTGTTTCATACTGGTTCCCAGTCTATTGGTTGGTGCCACTAATGCTTAGTGTAGATCTTCCCCACTCAGTTTCCTCACTGACACAGCAATCTTCTCTGGAAATACTCTCACAGGCACACCCAGAAATATGCATTTACACTATTCTGGGTATCCCCCAATCCATTCAAGTTGACAACAAACATTAACTATCACAGACATATAAGAGTTCCAATTAAAAATTCATATTTAAAGATGAAAATATACCAACCTATCTAGTGATTATTCTGATTCATATATTTAAATTAAGTAGTTTAAGTGCACATGAATTTTTTTTTTCATAATTTAATATTGGAAAGTGTTTCTTACCTTCCATTTTTATCGTGGTTAAATGTATAGTCAAGTAGTATTGCCTAAAACCCCTTTTTGGTGAAGTGTCTGTTAGGGTGGTTATCAATAGGAGAAAAATATATAGTAATACTATCCATCCAGGAAGGTTTAACCTCTGTCAAATTTGTGCAACTCTAGTTCAAATAAAACAACTACTTGGATCTATGCGGTTTAGTATTTTTGCTTCCCATCTCTTATAGCATTCCATCTTAAGGATAATCTTAGTATTTCAAGTCTAACTAATGATGATAGTTGTTTCAGCTGTTGTCTCATCTCTCAGTGTTGATTATTGTAATAATAAATGAGCAATGATGCTACAATCATGAGCTATCATTTTAGTTTTTCTTCTCCATCTTATGGACTATATGATTACATAAGCTCTATGAATGAGAAAAAACAATACCTCATTAACAATTGTTTTTAATGTTGTAATATATTAGCATAGTTTATTTGAAAATAATAGCTTGTATATAGTGTATTCTCAGGATTTATTAGTTAATTCCAAATATAAAACCTTTTGGGGGTAACATAATGGAATTTGATAGAGAATAATTCAAGGCTAGAATCTCAATCTTCACAAGTACTTTGTGATAGCAAAATTTCAGGTAGCATGTTTGTGCAGTGGAGAAAGTATTCAGGAGAAACACTCATAGTCCTCAAGATATATGAATAGGCAGCTCTCTAAGTACACTATTTATATATTTGACACAGTTTACAAATTAACTTTTACATTTCTGTTTTAGTCAGTTTTTTCATTGCTCTGACCAAAATACCTGTCAAGAACAATTGTAGAAGAGGAAAAGTTTATTTTGGCGCTTACAATTTTAGAGATCTCAGTCCATAGACAGTAGGCTCCATTCCTTGGGGCTCAAGGTGAGGCAGAACATCATGGTAGAAGAGCATTGTGGAGGGAAGCAGCTCACATGATGATCAGAAGCACAGAGACTCCACTCACCAGATACAAAATATATATCCTAAAGGAAATTCCCCAATTACCCATCTCCTCTAGTCATACCTTACCTGCCCATAGTTACCACTTAGTCAAACTCTAACAGTGACTTGCACACTGCAGCAAGTCACCTCAGTAATCTAGCTAGAAAGTGTTCAATAGCTTAAATCACATGGTTTCTAATCCTTCATCCTCTTTTATTCAAATGAGTCCAGACTGGATCTCATAACCCAATCATTTCATCTCTAATATTTCTTGCATTGTCTTACACATAAGCTTTATGGTTATCTAAACCATAACAGTGATTCTTATCATTTTAAAGCAATAGATATGAGTTTACAAATCAATTCACAGGAATATTTGGCTAAAACTAACTATAGATCACTATTAAAAGTAACAAGCAGAGCTTGGTGACACACAACTGTAATACCAGGAGCTTGGGAGCCTGAGGCAAGAGGATCACAAATCAAAACCAGCCTCAGCAACGTAGTGAGGCCCTAAGGAACTTAGGGAGACCCTGTCTCAAAATAAAAAATAAAAAAAAAATGGGCTGGGAATGTGGCTCAGTAAAAGTGCCAATGGGTTTAATCCCCAGGACATATAAAATAAAATAACAAAATATATTTCAATGTTTTAGATGTTTTGTGAACCCAGTAATCCTGTAGTTCTTGCTACTTCATTAAGAAAATTAGAATACATAGAATACACATAAATATGTAACTTCAGTGTAATGACAGAAAATAAAAATTAAGTCATAAATGTCATCTATTCATACAAGAAGTTTTCCACATAATAAATATCAGAGGAACTCAATATTTCTGATATTTAACAAGTAAGAATGATATCAACAAGTAAGAATGTTTTTGAAACTTGTCAAATTCACATGGCATTTATCTGGAAAATGATTTTTAGTTAGTTAGCTATAATAGTTTTTGATTAAAGAATTAATAAAGAAATTATCTGATTTATTGAAAAACAAAGTGCCTCTACATATAATGATCTATTAAAGCTAAAATTTCTATTCCTGCAAATGCAAGTTTTCAGCTGTTTCAGTTTTTAGTACCACATCAAATTCCCTCATGCATTATAATTTATTATACAAAATTGTTGAGAATTATTTAGATGAAAAACATCTAAGTCATTGACATTCAGTTCAAGAAACAAAGTCATTCAAGGAGTAATCATAAAATTTGCAGCTCAAAGACCAAAATAAACTTCCCATTCTCTCACTAATTATTTTCTGTTGATATAGGAAGTGCTCCCTGAGTAGGTGACATTTACATTAAGATTAGAAGGACAATAATGAGATAAAGGAGGAAATGCACATCAGAAGTAGAAAAGGGCTTGGTGCCTTAGAAGAACAGAGAAGCAGTCATTGTAAATGCAGATCCTGAGTGAGATAAAAAAAAATGTGTGGCCAAGGGTTGGAAAACTGCACAGTGAATTAATAGCACAGGCAACAAGAAAGATTATCATTTTCATTTAAAATCCAATGGGAGTCAAATTTTTGTCATTAAAAAGTGACAATTTTATAAGTCACTAGAAGCATAGAAGAAACAGAACATCTACATATTCTAAAAGTTCTGTAGCATCCTATCACTACGCAGGGATGCAAAAAATATGCAAGTTAAGTTAAATTCATTAGAATAGAACTTGAATGCAGCAACTGTAGTGCTTAGTGTGAAAGAGACCATGTTTAGATGCAGATATAAAAAATGTTATAGAACTGGAAGTAATTATTATGATACCTTAAATGAATGCTTTTAGCTATAAATGAAGAAATAGTAATATGGAGAATTTGATACATGTTTTCTTTATATTCTTTATTGTTTTTCCAGGTAAGAATTTTACTTGAATCATGTAAACTTGTGTATCATAATTAGTTTAAAGGATTTGAAAGCATTTTTGAAATTCTCTTATTGCTAAAGAGAATATATGTTTAAGTGTGTAAAAGGAAGTCAATGTCTTCATTTATGAGTTTCCACAAAAGAATAGTTTAAACTTTTTCTATACATAATGTTCTGGTTATTGCTTTAGGTGATATTTGCACTAATTACTCAGTTAAACACTGTGATAGAAAAGAAGATATAACTTTTTTTTAAATTTTTCTTTATTAGATCTTTATTATTTCATTTATTTGTTTGTTTGTTTGTTCGTTCTATTTAGGTTTACATGATAGCAGAGTGCAACTCATTGTACACAGATGGAGCACAACTTTTCATTTCTCTGATTGTATGTGATGTAGAATCACAACATACATGCAGTCATACATAAAGCTAGCGCTATGATGTCTATCATATTCCACCATCTTTACTGTCACTCTGCTCCCCCTCCTCCCACCTCTGTGAAAAGAGTTCCTCCATTCTTCCTATGTCCTCCCCCACATTATGGATCAGCATCCACTTATCAATGAGTACATTCGGCATTTGGTTTTCTGAGATTGGCTTACTTCACTCAGCATGATGTTCTCCAACTCCATCCATTTACCTGCAAATGCCATAATTTTATTCTTTTCTTTTTTTTTTTTTGTTACTAGAGATTGAACTCACAGGCATTTGACCACTGAGCCATATCCCTAGCCCTGTTTTGTATTTTATGTAGAGACAGGGTCTCATTGAGTTGCTTAGCACCTCACCATTGCTGAGGCTGGCTTGAACTTGTGATTCTCCTGTCTCAGGCTCCCTAAGTGCTGGGATTATAGGCTTGCACCACTGTGCCCGGCTTTATTCTCTCTTATTGTTGAGTAATATTCCATTGTGTATATATATACCACAGTTTCTTTATCCATTCATCTATTGAAGGGCATCTAGGTTGGTTCCACAGCTTAGCTATTGTGAATTGAGCTGCTATAAACATTGAAGTGGCTACGTCACTGTAGTATGCTGTTTTTAAGTCTTCTGGGTATAGACCAAGGAGTGGGGCAGCTGGGTCAAATGGTGGTTCCATTCCAAGGAATCTGCATACTGCTTTCCAGATTGGTTGTACCAATTTACTATCCCACCAGCAATGTATGAGTGTGAATGAAGCAGGAGGCATCACAATACCAGACCTTAAATTATACTACAAAGCTATAGTAACAAAAACAGCATGGTACTTGCACCAAAATAGACATGTAGACCAATGGTATAAAATAGAAGACAGAGACGAACCCACTTAAATACAGTTATCTGATACTAGACAAAGGAGTCAAACACGTACACTGGAGAAAAAAGATAGCCTCTTTAACAAATGGTGCTGAGAAAACTGGAAATCCATATGCAGCAAAATGAAATTAAACCCCTATCTCTCACCATGCACAAGAAGATATAACTTCTTAAAGGAATCAATTTTGTACTGAGGAAGCAATGTGGAGAGATATGAGGATGCATCCAGTGAGAATAGTTGCTGCGATATACTCAGATATGTGGCTAGAAATGTTATCTACTCAAAAGACTATTTGGAAGGAAGACTTCAAAGGAAACTGAGAACGTGAAAGGTAAGCAATAGAATCTGCAGAATCAAGACATTCAACTTTTCCAAGGTAGGCAGTATTGCAAAATGTTCCGTGGAGATTACAATTCAAAAATTAGAAAATTTATATCAGCACTAGAAATCCCTATGCTGTAAAATTCTGTGAAAGCAGAAAAAGAAATGATAAAACTGTAAGTAAACCCACTGCTATGGCTATTGTGGAAAGCAGGCTAATATTTTATGTAAAAATTGTATTCATGATATTTTTCATCTGTACTTGTTCACTAAATGTTTTCTAGTGTTTAAAAAATGTATTGATAAATTCACTATTCTCAGTTTATTTTCTAGTAATTCAAGGCTTAATTTATTTTCATTTATAGATGAATTGGGTTGAATACTCATTTATTTCACAATATTATATATACATTGAATATCAGGTACTACAGGTTGAAGACAGACCTGAACCTTGTCCTTAGAGAGCTTACACACTGTGAAAGAAAAAAAAGATTTAAATAAAGATAACAAAATACATGGAGTTAAATTTTGATGATAACTATAAAGCAGATAATGGAGTATTATGGAAAGGATAACAGGGTCCACCTAGTCTTCATGAAGAGGAGGGTATGTGGTATGAGGTTTCTAAATGTGTAACAACTCTAAAATCAAATTTTATTAAACTGACTTGCAAACTAATATATGATTTTTAATATTTGTTAAAAAATTTAAATTTCTATAGTGGCTTAAAATTTGTGAGAAAAAACATTGTAACAAAAGCTGATTCCAAAAGAAGATATAGATATTCATGACGAAATTTGCAGGACACAGAAAGAAATCCAATTCTCAACTCTCTACATCGATTGTTTATTTCATTCATTATGATATATGTAACAGTATTTTATTATATTCAACAAAATCAAATATAACAAAATAAAAAGGTGAATTTTAGCACACTTATTTGCATGATTGTGTTTTTTGAACCTATTACATTTTGCCTTTTAAAAATTAATTATAAAGATGGATTTTCATGTTTTCTGTTCTACTACTTAGAGCAAGCTCACTTATAGCAGAATCAATTCTCATTTTATTCATAGTAAACATACATAGATAGACGTATGATTTTTATGCATAAACACATATTCTTCATGGTTGACTTACTAGGCTTGTCATATGTCAGGCAAGAAAAGATTAGTAATATTATGGTAAATTTATTAAGTTATTGAGCAACCACTACTTAAATTTTCTCTATTTAGATTGAATAGTATGATTTTAATTTCCCTCCAAGTGTTTGCCTAGACATGTAAGCATTGAAATTAAAACTATGTTACAATCAGTCTTCCTCCAATCTCCATTTTGCATTGGCGAAAATTGTTTTCGACTATGATTTTAGTTTAGATGATTAAAGTTCCAGTTCACGATTAATTAGTTCTTTGGATTATTTTGTATGCTGTTGAATCTCTGTGATTCAGTTTAAAATTGAAAAGTGGGATGAAATTCTGTATAACCATTTGGATTATTGTCCAATTGTAACATTCTACAGTTCTCATCTTAAGTCTCCTCTTCTATTCTTACAATGTTGTCAAACATGATAAGACTGAGGTCTTTTTCTGACTGAAGCAAATACTTGTTATGGACAGAAGTGATCTTTAAATATAGAATATATCAGAAGTCCAGTTAACTTGATCCCTGAATGCAGCTAAAAATATATTAAATGTGGCTTTTATGCTTTAAATCTGCCTCAAAAGCAAGCTAGGAGGCAAAAAAAAAAAAAAAAAAAAATTCAATTCTTATCAGCTTGGCCCCAAATGGAAGGAAGCAGAATCCTCTATTCTAAAAAAGCATTTGGTGTACAAACGAATGTGACAATCTTACAATAAGGGAAAAAGAAATTGTCTCTGAGGAACTGGAACTCATTCTATGCTAAGTATGGGTTCTTCTCTGTGTTGCAGTAAAACTATATAAAAAATATGCAAGCAAACAAGGTGATAAATTGCTCAAATATCAATGTGTTGCATCATTAAACTTTTAATTTCATTGGCATTTTATTTAGAGAAAATGGAAAATAAAATTTGCCTATTTAATGGGACATATTGACTCTTTGGGATAATAGTAAATTTCAGATATCTTTGTAAATTAAAATAAAGCTGAATAATGGAAGAAAATGCACTTTTCAATGAAAGGGACCATTTTAAGTGGAACAAAAATGTCTATGTAAAAATGAATAAGTCATAAATATTGGAAGGTGAATAGAGTGCTTCAGTACTAATATTTTCAACATATGACTGCAAAATGTACATTAGATATTTGTAAACAAGCATTTACTTTGGTTTTTCAGAAACAATATTTGAAGTATTGGCTTTTTCCTTTATTTATATCCCTCACTCACAACAGGAAATGACTTCTTAAACTCTTTCCCGACTTTTCCTCAGGGGACATATGACAAAGTCTAGTTTTGCTTATCATAAGTGGTGGGAGGACCAGGAGTTTGAATAGAGGCCCAGAGGCATCTGATCAATAGAGGCCAGGTATGCTGTGGAGCAAAATACTGGACAGTGCCTTCCTTACCCCAACAATGAATTATCCTGCTCCCTCTATTACTTGTGCAGAAATGGAGAGAGGCTGATTTAAATTTAGAGGATCATATATAACAACCCACTTCAACTGAAGCATGGATCTTGGTACATAAATTTGCTGAATTTTATATTTTTAGAGTAAAGGAAAAAAGGAGAAACAATTGTGATTTTTGAAGTAATGGAAACTTAAATAAAGATGCTGCAACAATAACAGGGATCCAATTGCAAAACTGTGTTATTCTCAAATAGCATCACATCCTTTTGGTTTATTATAACTCTGACTGTAGTTTACTTTGTCACTTTCACTTAAATGGAATCAAGACAACACATTTCATATGCTAAACTACAGATATTCTATCAAGTCTAGAATTGGATAGGGCACACTAATAAAATTAAGAAACAATAGAAAATAGGATAGTTAAAAATAATAATACAATGAGGCATACTGGTGTAAGGTGAATAAGACATATTTTTGCTTAATTTTACCTAAAAATAAATAAGAAGAAAATACCTTATCTTTGCATTAGGCTAATCACAAAGTACTGGGTTGTATGATTTTTTAACAATACTGTGTTTATTCACATTTAGACAAATATATTAATAAATAATCTAGTAATCTAAGTTACATAAATATTATTATAAAAGTAATAAAAGTTTACTAGAAAAAATAGAAAATATAAAATTGGCATAAGTGGAAGAGAGCAAGTCTTTATAATTTTAATAATATTTTATAAAGTGATTCTCTCCCCCTCTAAAATCTTGAAATGAGATGATTCTTGGCATCATTAAGAAAAGAAATAGACCAGAGTGACTAATGAATGTGGTGCTCAGGGTAAGCAGATGAAGGCATGTAGATGCAGCTTTCAAGAGCAGACTTTAAGTGGGGTTGGAAGTCATTGGAAGGACTGAAATAATACAACTTTATTGTAAAAACACCACATTCCTTGCTTTTATGTAAGTAAAAATGGAGGTGTTATGGTTTAGAGATTAGATGTCCCCTGGAAACTCATGTGTGAGACAATGCAAGATTTAGAGGCAAAAAATTTGATTTTGGATTATGAAAGTCTTAACCCAATCAGTTAATTAATCCCTTGACTGCAATTAACTAAGTAGTAACTGTAAGCAGGTAAGGTGTGGCTGGAGGAGGTTGGTCACTGGAGGTGTGCCTTTGGGTTATATATTTGGTGGTCTAAGCTTGGACTCTCTCTGCTTACTGATCATCATATGAGCTGCTTCCCTCCACCACACTCTTCTGTCATTATGTACTGCCTTACCTGGAACCCTAAGGTATGGAACCTGCTGTCTGTGAACTGAGACTTCTGAAATCATGAGCCCCCAAATAAACCTTTCCTCCTCCTGTTGTGCTTTTTGGGTGTTTTGGTCACAGAGGTGAAAAAGGCGACTGCAACGGGAGAACATAAGAGTGGATGTGGGAAAACAACACAGGTGTTTTTGAAATTGCCTCATGAGACATGAGAGTGACCTGCACTATTATGTGGGAAAGTAGAATAGTAGAATTGTTCATGTAATTTGTACCAGAGCCAGTAGGCATTGTTCATAGCCTGGTTGACCAGGGAGAGAACAAATGAGCTACAAATGAATATATTTAAGCAATTTATTTTTTATTAAAATACTTTGATGGTCTGTTATTTTCTTCTACCAAAGTTTTTATAGGAGGACATCATTTAATGATATATTTTCACAAATGTATTTGTATTTTGTTTATTTTTTACTAAAGTGCATATTGATGTCATTAGTTTCTGTTTTTATCAAAGGTTGATCAGTACTTTTTATGCTATGGTCTGACTATTTCTGTACCCTCAAAATTCATATGTTAATATCCTAACTTAGAAGGGAACCTTGTAGGAAGTGATGAAATCATGAAGGTGGAGCCCTAAGGATGGTATTTGTGCCCTTACAAAAGAAGCTCCAGGGAATTGTTTTGCCCTTTCACCATGAAAGGACATAAAAAGAAGGTATCATCTGTGAACAAGAATGGGTCCTCACTAGACAATGAATCTGCTAGAGACTTTATCTTGTACTTCTCAGGCTGTAAAACTGTGAGAAATAAATTTCTGTTGTTTATAAGCTGCTCAGTTCATGGTATTTTTATAATAATCCACACAAAGAAATTTTATATACAAATCATTTTAACTCTTGTAGTGTATATTGTGTATCTTCTAAGTTTTTATTAAATTTAGATTTTCATTTACCTTTTAATATTAAATTGTATTATTTATTGTCAGGAGGATCGGCGAATGTATTTATAATAAATTTTACATTTATTTTATATTACAAAACACCTCCACTCAAAGAACAGGTACCTTTAAAATATTCTTTCTTCAATATTTATTTGTGTTTTTAATCAGTGTTTTTTTGTAATCTCTTGGTGATTTCTATATAAACTTAAGCTTTTATTCATCTAACTAGTTCATAAAATATTTATCAATAATCAAATAAGTTCTAGACACTACATTAGGGATCAGAGGGAAAATGTGTGCAAAAATAAAAGTATCATTTCTCACGAATTTTTGTCTGATTGGAATAAATCATTACATAATCTTTAAGAATGTATAGAAAAATCCCAAAAGTTCCACAAGTTATATAGAAGAATTATTGAGCCAGGTATGCTGGAACATGCCTGTAATCTCAGAGACTTGGGAGGCTGAGGCAGAAGGATCACATGGTTGAAGTGAACCAGGGAAACATAGAAACCCTGTTTAAAAATGAAAAAGTTCAGTGGTAAAGCACCCCAGTGTTCATCTCCAGTACCAAAGGAAGTAGAGGAAGAGAAAGAAGACAAAGATGACAAGAAGACAAAGATAGGTTAGACTTTTGAGAGGAGTCAGAGAAGGCATTTCTAGAAAAACACAAGCAAGCTAAAAGCTGGTGATGTGTATGAATTAACCAGATATTTGCATCAAAGTACATTTTAACATGGAAAAATATTTATTCAAACCTAACATCAGAAACACTTACTGTTCAAGAAACTGAAAGAATTCCAATTACTAAAGAGGTGAATATTTTAGAACTTTTAAGTTGCTGTAACAAAATATCACAAACTTTGTAGCTTATAAAACAAATGTATTTCTCACTGTTCTGCAGGTTGAGGAACTGAAGATCAAGGCACCAGCAAGTTCAATGTTATTGAGAGGCTGCTCAGGAGTCATAGATAGTACCTGTTCATTGTTCACAGCATACAGGGGCCATTTTAATAAGGGCACTAATTCAACTTAGGTCCCATCCTGTTATAACTTCATCAGTCCTAAATCTTGTCTTCTAATACCATCACATTGGGAATTGAAATACATACATACAAATTTCGGGAGGGAAGGAATATTTCAGACATTCACAACAATGTAGAAATTTAAAGCTATTTTTTTTCAAATAGTAATTTTTTTTTTCAGAACTGATGTTTACATAATCTTGTGTTTTCTTACCTTGGTAAGATACAACAATTTTTACATTTATGTATATATCTTAAGCTATAGGTACTT
The DNA here is from genome assembly GCA_004024805.1 of Geosciurus inauris. Taxonomy (NCBI): domain Eukaryota; kingdom Metazoa; phylum Chordata; class Mammalia; order Rodentia; family Sciuridae; genus Geosciurus; species Geosciurus inauris. The sequence continues at coordinate 20,830 of PVHX01000255.1, read as the reverse complement.
TATTCTGTCCTTTCATGAATATCAGATAGTTTTAATCACTTTAAACTTACAATATTAGAAACATAAACTTCTGATTAATAACATTTTTAAATTATGCAAATGAGACAACAGTTTCTAATTTCTTATAATTTTTTCAGTGCGAAGGATTGTTTATTCCTTAGTACCCGATGATGAATCTTTACTTCATGATTAACGATGTGTTCTAAAACTATAATGAGACCACAGAAACCAGTAAAGTCAAAAAAATACATATTATGTTTTGAATAGCTCTCAAGTGAAGTTTCGCTTTTAATTGTGCTTAAAATAATGATAATTAAACTAAAAATACCAATATTTTTAGAGTACTTGCTCATTATGATCCACTAGGTGAGATCATTGTATGCATATCATTTAATCTTCACAAATTCAACAAAAGATGGGCATAACTTAATTCATTTTATTAATAACAAATTTGAGGCTCAATGACCAATCTACAGCCATATGTCACTAATAAGAGTTGCACTAATGATTCCAAAAGTCCAGTACCTTTCTTGTTTCTAAAGCCATATCCCTAATGCCAGTGCTAACCAGTACAGTTCTCTTTCAGTGTCCTGAGGAGACTGCTCAACTGTGAATTCCAAAATCTGTGGATATTCAAATCCCTTATAAGAGACACTTATAAGAGTATTTTTTACATGTAACCTGAAGCACACACTTGTATATTTTAAGTAATCATTAGGTTATTTACAATACCCAATATAATACAAAATCTATTCAAATAATTTTTATACTGTATTGTTTAGGAAGCATGAATAAGAAAAAGTCTGTACATGTTCACTACAGAATCATTTTTCATTTTTCAAGTATTTTCCATCATGGTTGGTTGGTTACTAAGATTATATTATAGTAGAGGGATAAATTGAATTTAAAAGATTAAGTTAAATCTCTAAATTTCCTAGTTTTTTATATATTTTAGTACTCAAAACCATACAATTTATATCAGAAAGAAAATCTGTGGTGGTTACAAAAGTCAAAATATTAATACTACCCCCCTAAAAAACAGTCAACATAAAAAAATACACTCAGCTCTGAACGATTTGATTTACTTGGTCTAGAATACATAAATATTTCATGTTAAGAATTATGTCTAGCAGTATGAATAGGATGAGTATTTATCTTAGATTCTTGAATCATGTTTGAGTAGTGAATAGTAGTTCTGAAAAACATGTTATTCCTCTCATCATAGATTTTTATCCTACACCTCCAATTGAAAAGCGTAAGAATTTAAGATTGTCATTCTCAAAAAGAAAAATTTATGTATACCTGCTCATACTGTCTCCCTTTGCAACACAGCAAATTGAGACTAAATCACAGCTTTTAAGCTTAAAAAATTGTGGTTAGTAATGGATAGTAATGAATTTTTTTTTCTGCAAGTACATACTATTCGAATAATGAATACATGTGTGGAATTACCAGATTTTAATACTTCACATGAAAACTGTTGTGGAGAGAATGCTGTGTAGTTTAAGAGTCCTCAGGGGTGAATAATTTTAAATCAATGACATTGGATATTATGCTTCTGAAATATAGCCTCTCATAGGAGTTTCCCAGTAACTCTGGTAAACATTCTGCCATCTGTATAATTGCTCTATGTAGTTTTTATTCCTTTAACTTAAAAGGCAGAATTTTTTTGAAACAGATACTATTAGAGACAGATTACTCTGAACAAAATTGACAAAATTCATCTGAAATTTGTATATCATATTAACTTTTATACTGATAGTTTCATTAGTTAAACACATTGTGGTTGAGTACATATTTTAAAGAAATTTCATTCAGTGTAATTCAGGCAGCAGGCGCCTTCTCTCTCAAGATTGCACTATTCACATGAGCCATAGTATGATCAGCGTCTTGCAGGAGCAAGGACACTGAAGGCTGTGGTGTGCCTCCCATTCAAGACCGAAGTTCCTTCAGCTGACAGGAGTGTTGGCCATTGAAGGCACAGAGCTGAGTGCTCTTGGCTATAAAAAAAAGAAAGAAAGAAAGAAAAAAAACTGAACTGTTTGATGCAAAGCTCTGACCAATGACTGACCAGTGAGAGTGTTAAAGTCCTATGCCACTTTCTCAGGCATCACTTCTAAAATGTAATTCTCATGTAAGAGCTCACTGTGGAATTGGCTGAGGTCTCCTTAAAGATACATTTCTTTTTGTTTGTTTGTTTTCTCTAGAGAGAAGTGTTCAACTCCTCTCTTTACCCATTTTGATTTCTTCACTCATTTATAAGAATTATTATATGTTATTGCTCCTGACAGTTTTTCCAAATAAATCACCTGTATACAAATCTGTCTGTCAAGTGGGGAACCAAGAAGGAAGAGAAAATGTACAAAAGTTACACCCTTGATTCTTATAATGCTGTGGCCTAGAAGTCCCACATACCCCCTTCATTCACATTAATTACTAGAACTAGTCCCAGGACCAGTGGTAAATATGCCTGCTCCCTGGATCACCTCTACAAAAAGCAAGAAAGACAAACCACCGTCACAGAAAACATTTATCTTAGCTCTGTCTGGTGGTAACCATGTACAGTGGTCTGAGTGGCTTCAAAAAAACAGCATTCAAGCCAGGCGTGGTGGTACACACCTGCAATCCCAGCACTTTCAGAGGCTGAGACAAGAGAATTGCGAGTCCAAATCCAGCCAAAGCAATAGTGAGGTGCTAAGCAACTTGGTGAGACTCTGTCTCTAAATAAAACACAAAATAGGGCTGGGGATGTGGCTCGGTGGTCGAGTACACCCGAGTTCAATCTCTGGTACCAAAAAAACAAAACAAAAAAAACCAAAAAACCCAAAACAGCATTTATTTCTCATAGCTCTGGAGGCAGGAAATCTGAGAGTAGAGTGCCTTCAAGGTCAAGTTTGGAGAAGGCCTCTTTCCTGTTTGAGAGCTGGCTGCTTTCCTGGTGCACCTCACATGGTTGAGAGGGGAAGTCCAAGTGTCTCTTCTTCTTCTTATCAGGGCACTAATCTTAACATGGAGCTCCACTTCATCTAAACCTACTCACTTCTCAAAGACTAACCTCCAAATACTATCATATCAGGGGTTAGGGCTTCAACATGTAAAACATTTAGTTCATAGCAAAATGTGAATGGTAGTTTTAAAAGCTAGGAGGTTGGAATGAAATTGGGTTTGAATTGTTATGATGTTTCAAGTACAACAATGAGTTTTCTTTTTACTTATGTTTACAATCAATCCTGACACAGGATATAATAAATAGATCAATATATTCTTTCTAATAATATTCATAGTTTAAAATAAGTTCAAAAAATATTTTCTTGCTGTGCACAGTGGCCCATGCCTGTAACAGTAGTGGCTCGAGAGGCAAGAAGATTGTCAGTTCAAAGCCAATCTCAGAAAAAGCAAGGTGCTAAGCAACTCAGTGAGACCCTTTTTCTAAATAAAATACAAAATAGAGCTGGGGATGTGACTCAGTGGTAGAGTGCCCCTGAGTTCAATCCCTGGTATGCCCCTCAAAAAAAAAGTTTTCTTGTAAAAGATGATTGGATCATACACATATTATTAAATTATCTCATGTGTACTATTAGAGAATCTAGTGTGTTCTTTGACAGACATTGGGAAACAGATATAGCACCTTTGAGAGTTACATATTCCTTCTTCATGCAGGACATGGATGAGACAGATGGTATTCTTCATATTATTAGTGAAAGTTTAGAAATAAACATATAAATTTTGTACTGGGGGTAAATTTTATGATGAAAGCGAGATGAAGAAGGTAAGTGTCATAGGGAAATAGTATTAAAATGAAAAGTTTTATCAGCATAACCACTATGAATGGTTGTAGTCATTGTAGGTAAATGAAAACTACTTCCTTCAAAAGTTTGAAGAATTAAATATGTATTGCTACATGGTGTTTTAGTCAACTTTTTCACTTCTGTGACTAAAATACCCTACAAGAATGATCAGAGAAGGAAAAGTTTATTTTGTGGCTCATGGTTTCAGAGGTCTCAGTCCATAAATAACCAGGCTCCATTCTCGGGGCTCTGGTGAGGCAGAACATCATGGTGGAAGAGTGTGGTGTAGAGAAGCGGCTCACATGATTATCAGGAAGCAGAGAGAGAGAGAGAGAAAGACTCCACTTATCTGAAACAAAATATATACTCCAAAGGCCTGCCTGCAATGATCCACTTCCTCCAGCTACACTCTATGGACTTTCAGTTGACACTCAGTTAATCACCACCAGGGGATTAATTCACTGATTGGGATAAGGATCTCATAATCAAATCATTTTACTTCTAAACTTTCTTGCACTATCTCCCACATGAGGTTTTGGGGGACACATCACATCCAAACCATAACACATTATGCACTCAGTATAAAGCTGAAGAGAGAATGTATACACAAATTAATAAATTGCTATGGTTCAGATCTAAAATGTTCCCCCAAAGTTTATGTGTTGAAAGTATGGTCCCCAGTGCAGCTCTGTGTTTAGAGGTGAGGTTTTTATGCAATGATTGAATTTTGAGGAATCTGATCTCATCAAATTGATTAACGCATCAATAGCTGAATGAACTGGCAGCAGGTGGGATGTTGTTGGAGGAAGTAAGTTACTACAGGTGTTCTCTGGAAAGGTTTATCTTGTGGCTACCGCCTTCCTCCATCCATCTTACCTCTCTTTCTCTCTCATTCCCTCTCCTTCCCCCTCTCTCGCTTTCTCTGCTTCCTCTTCATCCTAGTTGGCTACCATAAACTGAATATCCTTCTTCTGCCATGCCCTTCCTCTGTGATGTTCTGCCTCACCTCAGGCCCAAAGCTTCACTGTTTATGGACTGCAATATCTGAAATGATAAATAAAATTAAGCATTTTTTCACCCTAAGTTTTTCTTTTCAGGTGTTTTGGTCACAGTAATGAAAACCTGTCTAACAAATAAAAGTATAAACACATACATCTATTAAAGATTGAACAGGCACATCCATGAACTTTGGTAATTTGATTGTCTGGCTAGTTTAGATTATCCAGTTGGAAGTATTACATTACATATGAACATCTGTAGAAAGGGTAGAAAGTGCCTGCAAATTTAGTTAGAAAAAATTTTTAGAAATACCAATTAGTTATACATTGGAAATCATATACATTAACCAAGTCTTGTGAAAAGAAAAGTCAAAACAGGGACACTTGGAAATTAATTGTATTCCTGAAACTACAAAAGGCATAGAGCCAAAGGAACAAGTTATTTATCAAACACTTGTCAGATACTTTTTCTTCATGCCGAGTGAATCTTGCAGAAAGAGTCTCTAACCTGCAAAAATTAGTATTTTACTGGTGGAAAACATGTGATACATTATACTTCAGATATCATGATAAAATAAAGCAAATGGAGCAAGAAATATTCTTACTTATATATGTTCTTAATTAGATAATCATTAAATGAACCTATGAAGAGGTGACATTTGACCAGAGAACTGATGGAAGTAAGATATAGAGTAATGTATGTTATCTGTAGAAAGAGAAAACAGTAAACAAAGATCCTGAGTTGAGAACATGCTGGATCTATTCAAAGAATGAAAGCCGTGGAGGTAGTGTAGATAGAGTTCCGTGGAAACTAAAATTCACTGCCTCGGGGCTGCGGTTGTGGCGCAGTGGTAGCGTGCTCGCCTAGCACGCGGGAGGCACTGGGTTCGATCCTCAGCACCACATAAAAATAAAATAAAGATATTCTGTCCACCTACAACTAAAAAATAAATATTAAAAAAAAATTTCACTGCCTCATCACAGCAACATGATTCTAATCAAAAAAAGGGGGGGGGCGGGAGGCAAATACAAATACATTATCCTGCTTGCATTATAAAACATCATACCAGTACAACATCGGAAAGGTCCTATATTCAAACTTTGAATTGTTTTTACCATGCATAGCTACCTACACTATTTACAATTCAGCTTGTGATTTTGAAATGCTGTAACACATTTAATGACTCCACTTTTAACTATTTATTTTGCACATTGTTTTAACCTCAAACTTTGCTTTTGCTACACTACCTGCAAGTAAAATAACAAAGTTCTTTTAACTCTGTCATTGAACTTTGAAAACTTTGAAAATGTTTGTGTATATAAGAAATGGTCAAACACATCAAGGAAAGTTGAATACACTTAGACTTCAAACAAGAATATGGACTTTGAAAATAGGTAATTTGTACATGTCTGAAAAGAAATAAATTTGTAAATATGAAATATTGAGAAAAAATGATTTATTTACTACTTAACCAAAATAGTAAATTTGGATTAAAAGGAATCTACTCCAAATTCAAGCTACATATCAGTAGATAACAAACATAACAAAATGTAAAAATGTGTTCCAAGAGAATTAAAATCAAACACTGAGGTTATGAAAACAAAGAAAGCAAACTCTTGAACATAAAGTCAAATAACAGCATATCATGCCATTCTTGTTTAAAAAATTTTGATAAAGAATATCAACATTTTCTATCCCCTTTCAAGGATTTAATATAAAATAATAATTATCATCAAAATAAATTTATGGAACATCTGCTTCATTATCATTTTTTTCCTTCTTCAAAATGTCTGATTTTACTTCTCCAACCACCTATATGGAAACCTCAGGAGAACCACCATAAACAAATAACATATACTTCATAAAATTAATGGAAACAAATTAAATATTTACTGATAGATTAACAAAGTGAAAAACAAAATTTGGCAATGTAATACAGTATTTCATTCACATGTATATTTGCAGCAGACAATAAAAGACAGTAAAGCATTATCATTTGAATTATTAATATTATATAAAAATTTTTAACTTGATTTTTAAAAATTACCTAATAACTAGACAAAATACCCCAAAGTATGCATTTATATAAACAGGAAAAAAAAAAAAGACCTCAGTCACATATTGAGAATTCAATGTGCGAATTAGTATGTACAGAGAGGTGTGAAGCTAACACTTTGTTGTAAGAGAGAAACTCTGGGAATACTCTTGAAGCTGAATTTGAATATCATGCACAACATGTTTACTTAGATTGATTTAACTGGCTTGGCAGTAGATAGATGGTAGTGGTATGAAAGAACTAAATCTTTCCCCTCAGACCTACTCCTTGGCAGTGCCACTTGGCCAGACACATAAATCGTTACATTATGGTAATTATGTTATGGTTTAGATATGTCCCCAAAAATCTCATATATGAGATGTTGCCAATTTGTTTTTTTTGCAGAGGTGAAACTATTGGTTTTGAGAGCCTTAATTTAATCACTGAATTAATCTATTGATGTGGATTAACTGGGTAGTACCTGGGGAAGATATTGGCTGGAGAAGGTAAGTCATTAGGGGTATGAATTGGGGGTTTATATTTTGTCCTTCATGAATGGAGTTCTCTCTTTTCTTCCTTCTTGACATCTCCTGATTTGTTTTTCTCTGCCGGAACCTTCTGTCATGTTCTGTCTCACCTTGTGCCCAGAGGTATAAAGTGGTCACTTATAGACTGAGACCCCTGAAATCACGAGCCAAATAAACATTTTCTTCTCTAATTGTTCTTTTCAGGTCTTTTGGTGATAATGATAAAAATGCTGACTAAAACAAGTATTATGCAAAATATATTTACAATAAAGAGATGACAAAAACAAAAGGAAAGAAAATAAAAAAGCAATAGTTACTGCCAGGCATGGTAGTACATAACTCTCATCCCAGTGTCTTGGGAGGATGACATATGAGGATCACAAGTTTGAGGTTAGTAGCAACTTGGCAACTTAGCAAGACCCCATCTCAAAATTTAAAATATAAATAAATACAAACAAACAAATAAATAATAGAAAGGGCTATGGGTGTCACTCAGTGGTAAAAATACCCCTGCGTTCAGTCCCCAGTACCAAAACCAAAATAAAACCCAAAATTAGTTTCTTCTCTCTATATTAGCAAATTTGAATAAGGTATAGAATTTCAAAATAACATGAAAATTACTAAATTGCACAAATGCATAAAGTACAACAACTTCAACTAAAGGGTCCTGGGTTATTATAGAAGTCTTTTTATAAAATATATTTTCTGCTTTTTCTGTGTTATTTATTCTTCAATTTTTCTTTGCTTACTGTCCTGTAATTATGTAGAATTTCATCTTCATCTTTTATTGTGTTTTTGAGTTCATTGCTTTGTATGATTTTCTTAATAGATGCTTAATTGGTATCAAAATATTTCTTAAGAGGTATTAAAATATTTCTATGTAGTTTATTACTGTTCATTGACATTTAAGTTTACCAATTCAAAGGGAGTATGAACAACGTACTTCCATTTAGGGCCCTTTACCCTCTTCATCTTTAAAATATAATTGTCTTAGATATTTTTCTACATATACTGAGCACCCATTGTATTATGTTATTTTTGCTTCAAACTTCAAATGTGGCTTAGGAAAATCACAAGAAGTAGAATATTCTAGTATGTATATCCTTATTTTTACACATTCTGATTATCTTTATCTTTTCTGAGTTTCCAAGCTGCTATAGTTTGAATACCACAAAGGCCCCTATGTTAAAGGCTTAGTCTCAGTCCATGTCACTATTGGGAGATTGTGGAACATTTAAGAAATGGAGCCTACTAGGTTATCAGATTATCAGGGGCATGCTCCTAAAGGAAACATTGGTACCCCAGCCTCTTCTCTCAGTTTTTCACTTCCTGACCACAATGAAGTAAGCACCTTCCTCTGTCATGCACACCTAGGATTATTTATTGTCTCATCCCAGGTTCAACATCAGTGGGTCAATCAACCATGAATTATAGACTAAAATGTACAAAACTGTGAGCCAAAATAAATCTTTTCTTTTTGTAAAGTTGAATCACTCAAGTATTTGTTATAGTAATAGTAAGCTGACTCACACAGAAGCAATCACTTTTTACCATTTTATCTCTACATAGATAATTATTTTAGCCATTCTTATGGTTAGGTTTGCTTATTTCAGGTGATGATGACTCTATTACTTGGAGAATGTTTTCACTGCATATATAATCTGCAGTTAAAAAATGTTTTCTTCCACTAGTTGAAAACAATTGTGTCATTTCTGCCTTCACATTTTGGATGAGAAACCTCTTGTAATTCAAATTTGTATTGTTCTATTAGTAATGAATTATTTCTGTCTGGATACTTTCTGATTTTTCTTTATCTTGAGTTATCAGATATTTGATTATAATGTTTCTTGTATAATTCTTTTGTGAATCTATAGCTTTTTATCATTTCATGAAGCTTTTAGCTATTGTTTTTTTGAATGCTTTTTGAATTTAATTTTATTTCATCTGGGACATGAATGATACAAGTGTTACTCTTGTTTCTTTCATGTAAGTCCCTGAAACACTGTTCATTTTCCCTTAATTTTCATTTGGTTCTTTATAAAACATATTTCATTTCTTTTCTATGATTTTTGATTCTTTATTTCAAAAAAAGTTCTAATGTTTTAATCATTTTCATGATGACTGGTTTAAAATAGTTGTCAGATTATTTCAACAACTGATTCATCTCCATGGTGCCATTTATTATTTTATTTTCTTATTCATATTGTGATACTTCTCACTCTTGTTCTAATGAATATATTAGACACTTTGAATATTGTGTTTTGAATCTTTGAATCTTTCTAATTTTTCTAATTTCCCCTTTTGGAAGTGTGCCATAAAGGTCAAGTGGGTATTCACCGTCAGCTTTCTGATGGGATAGATCAACTCCATCCTGGCAAAAGTAAAGCATATATCACCTCCTCATTTGAGATGTTCTGGTTAGAAATACAGCTGCCTCCACTTTTCTGACATATTCAGTGAGAGCTGGTCATTGACCGTCACTGCTTTGTTGCATTGGGTTTGGGGTACAATCTCAGCTTCCCACTGGGCCCATTGACACCACAGTATGGAAATATAGTTTCAACTACCCCAACTTCTAACATTATTGTTCCCATTATTGCATGGTGGAAGTAGAGTCTCAGCTCCTCATTGATTCTAACTGATGCCATTGGACAGAAAGGATTGGAGAACCAGCTGGTCTTGTTTGTCATTCATCATTTAATCTCATCTCTGTTCAGGTGGATATAGAGGTTCAGTTTGCCACTGAGCCATATTAATAGCCATATTAATACTGAGTGGACAGGCAATGAAGTGCTTATTAACCCCAATTTACTGTACCTTGTTCAATCTCACTGATGGCAGTTAGGAATACATGACAGATGTCCACCTTCTTATCAGATCACATTAAAACTTCCTGGTCCTAGGAAGCAAGAGTGTCATCTACATTTGCCACGTGGGAAGAATAAAAATCTCATCTCGATTTTTGACCCACTAACACTATCCTGGCAGAGAAATGGAATTTCTACTATGTATATTCTCATGGTAGGAAATGAAAAGTAAGCTCTGAGTTTAGCTCAGTTGATACCACCATATGGGGAAATTGGAGCACCTTTATGTACTTTCACATGGCTTGAAAGATAGGGTGGAAAATAAATAACTCTCTACTATGCCCTGCACAAATTAGGTGGGAGAAGGAGGGACTTGTGGTTTTTCAGTTGGTGTTTGGCTGCTGAAATATGAGCTGTGCAGAAAAGGTTTTCTGTTGTTATGACACAGCTTACTTTGTCTTTTGGCAGGGAAAACACATTTTACTTAAGCTTTATTGTTTATTTTTTGTCTTTGTTACCAATTTGGGTGGGAGATTTCTGCAATTTAGGTGTATGGAGTAAAATAAAGAAAACAAAGAACTCACTGCTGTGCTGTTACTCAAGTTCCACAGTTTCTAAATAATTTTTCTTTCTCTTTCTATCTTTAAAGTTTTTCTATACTTGTTTGTTGTGTTATGTTCAGGGATTTTTAATTATGAGAAAGTTCTGAGTGAAATTTGATCCTTTTATTTTAGTAAGACTTCATTTTTGTTAAACAACTCCTTATCATATTAAATGAAGAAGAATTTGTAAAGTCAATATCATAGATGACATTCAACGGGTCAGAGCATATATGAAGAAATAAAGAGGATAAATATATGTGTGCCAGGATCTCTTTTGGGCTGTCTTGGAGGAAAGATAGGGAAATGACCCAGGAGACCAGAAATAAACAGGACCAACATCATTAAAAGCTTTATAAGGTAAGTATTTGAATTTTTTGCTAAACAAATCACTAAAATGTTTTTGTTTCATAACGTGTTTAGGCTTACATTTTAGAAAGTTATGTTTCACTCTGATATGAACAATACATCAGAGTCAATGTAGTCAAGTGGCAAAATACCTGATAGCAAGATATAAGGGGATGATAGTAAGCAAAAATAAAATAGGATAAGCTTAAGACACATTGTGAGGGGAGACTGAGGTTTTGGTTGGTGTAAAGGTCTAGAAAAGTCAATTTGAGGAGAGGAAGGAGGGCAAGAGTGATGGTTAACTTCATTGTTTCAACCTTAGAATATTTAGTTGGATATTGGTTTCATTTTCTCTTCAAACATATAGGAATAGTACATGAAGAGATTAGTAAGGAAGAGATTACTTAAGTACAGTTTGGACAAGTTAAGCTTGAGGCATTTTCAGAATCTGCAAAGAGAATTCCAAGTAGCAGGAAGCAGTTGAACATATGAAAGTCAAAAGAGAAATATAGATAGTCATCAGAATCTACTTTGATATTCAAGTACTGCATATGGATAAGACGGCAACAAGAATACATACAAAAACGTAAAATGAAATAAAATGTTATACACACATGTATATATATATAAAATGAACAAAAATGTCAAGAATTTATATAGGCAAATAGGGAAGAAAAATTTGGCAAAAGTGAAAACTGATAGTGAAGAACTAGTTACAACATTATACAAATGACACCAAGGAGCTGAAAATAAAAGTGTTGCCACAATAGGAGAGTGGTCAAGGTGTCACGTAGTGGAGTCTGACTTGCTTTATTTCTAACACATCTCTAGAGAAAAGTTCTCTTGCAGGTTCATCCTGGCCACATTTCAAGAGCCAGACCTCTAGGTGGCAGAAGGTTGATGACAACTGATATATGGCTTCAAAGAGGCTTAAGTCATTCAGATTCTCTGATTGCTTTGCATTCAAACCTTTTTTTGTTTTATTTTGATTAATTTAAAAATCATCATACAGGCCAGGTGCAGTGGTACATGCCTGTAATCCCAGCAGCTTGGGAGGCTGAGGCAGGAGGATCGTGAGTTGAAAGCCAACCTCAGCAAAAGCGAGTCATTAAGCATCTCGTGAGACCCTGTCTCTAAATAAAGTACAAACTAGGGCTGAGGATGTGGTTCAGTGGTGGAGTGCCCCTGAATTTAATCCCTGGCACACACACACACACACACACACACACACACATACACACATACACACACAAATATATATATATATATCATACTTACTGAGGTAATAGTTTTGAATTGTTTTGCTTGTTTTTGTTTTTGTTTTATGTTTTTTGTTGTTGTTGTTTGCTTGCTTTTGTATTTTGTTTTTTGGTGCTGAGTATTGAACTGAGGGCACTTTACCACTGAATTTCATACCACCACCTCCCCCCCCTTTTATTTTTTCACACAGAGTTTCACTAAGTTGTTAAGGATCTTGCTAAGTTGCTGAGTATGGCTTTGAACTGCAACCCTCCTATCACAGCCCTCTAAGTCACTGGAATTACAGAAGTGCACTGCCATGTCCAGACCCATGTAAAAGATAAAAACAGAATAGGCAATTTTTCTCCACTTGTGAGAAGAATTAAAAAGGCCAGCCGATAATTAACTAATATATATTGAAAAGTGTATATTAATATGTGATTTTTCAGGGGTTATGAATTATTGCATAGAATGATAGCGATGTCATTGATAATCCAATTGAACATGTTTCAGAATAAACTTAAAGTGCTAGGTTGTCTTCATAGTACGTAATTACGTATGTGCCTGGCTAGTTAATCATTATTTTGAAGAGGTACTTAGCTTACAGTTTAAGAACTATTTATAAAATAATTATGGAAAGATTACATGGCATATAGTTTTACATTTATACATTTTTTGTACAGTATTTTCTAGTGTAGTGATACTTAAAATTTAATGTACATATGAAATCAACTGAACAGCTTGTTCAAATAAAGAATATAATTTGATAAGTCAAGGTGGAACCTGATAGTCTGCATTTTTCTAAGCTCTCAGGAAATATTTATGCTTCTGGTATAAGGATCATATTTTAAGTGACAAGGATAGGGAAACATGAAACCTCAGTAAATTGTTTAATGTAATATTTATATGCATACAACATAGTGCTAGTATTTCATGGAAACCATGGAAGTGTGCATTGCACATATAGTAGCACCATATACATATATAAATAGAGTTAGAATTTAAATATGAATAAACATTTGGAATTTTTGACATGTGATTTTTAAAACATGTGTAATCATTCATATATTGTCTAACAATTCAATTTAGAACCCTTGAAAAATAGTAATAATGAATCTACATCCATAAACACTTTTAATAGTTTATTTAGAAGAATTAAAGTAATTGGTGCCAATAGCTTTTGGTAAAAATCCATTGTGATAATTAATATTTATAAATAAATATTATCTATCTATATATATGTATATATATGCACTTAATGATACAAAAGGAAATAAGCTAATTTCTGGGTGATTAAGAACAAGATATAAATGATTTTAAGAAAGAGAAAGACCATATCTTCATTCAGAATTGTCCCATAAGTCAAACAATATTTATTGAAACTTTACTTTTTGGAAGGTGATTTCTTTTATATGGTGCAGCACATATTTTGAAAATTAAAGATGAATTTTAATTATATGAATCAATCAGAAAGGAATTAGATAACTTTTCCAAATGATCTGTTTTATATAAAGACACAAGACAAGTGATTTATTGGCTATTTTGCTAGTTGGTTGTATGAAACATAGAGCAGCAAATGTCATTAAAAATATAATTATTTATTAAAACATTAACCCATAAACTATGTCTACATTTAATAATAAAAAAGGAAATGTTTCTTTGGGAGTATCTAATATTAATGCTACAATCTGTTCTCTTCACTATCACTTATGACTTCAACTAAATTAGTGTTGTTTTTGAGTATGAGGTATGCCCCCAAACCTCCTAGATTAAGTAGATTAATACATTTTATGGATTAATAGTTTGAAGGACTATTGTATTAGGTGGTAACTGTAGCCTGGTAGGTGTGGATGGAGGAGGTAGGTTACTGGGCATGTGGTCTGGGAAATTATACATTGGCCCCCTGGCTCCTCCTTCTGTCTCACTGCTTCCTGGCTAGAATGAGCTAAGCAGCTATCCTCCACCATGCCCTGGGTCATGATCCTCTGCCTCTTCTTGAGCAATGGAACCAGTTCACCATTGCTGAACCTCTGAAACCCTGAAGCCAAAAGAAACTCCTCTCCAAAGTTTCACTTGTCTGGTATTTTGGTCACAACAGTAAAAAAACCTGAATAACACAATTCAGGATTATATTTTAGTTCCTACATTGTTTGATTCTTTAACATAATGAAAATTTTCAGAACATTTTTTTATGTATCTCTTACCTCCACAACTGTTCATTCTCTGAGTTATCATCAAATTTATATTTTTCTCCCCATCTGTTTTAAACAGCTTTTTAGTTGCTGTGAGCAAAAGACCTGACAAGAACAATTAGAGGAGGAAATGTTTATGTTGGGACCCGCAACTTCAGAGTCCTTAGCCTATAGACAGCTGACTCCATTCTTTGAGGCCTGAAACCTTAAGGTGGAAGAGCATAGGAGAGGGAAGCAGCTGGGAACAATGCACCAGGATGCAGAGAAAGAGAGAATTCTGCTCAGTAACAACAAAACATAGCCCCCAAAGGCATGCTCCCAGGGACCTACCTCTTCTATCCATACCCTACCCGCTATAGTTACCATTCTGGATTAACACACCATTTAGGCTAAGACTCTCATAATTCAATCTTTTCACCTTTAAGCTTTATTGCATTGCCTCACACATGAGTTTTTGGGGGACACCTAATATCTAAATCATAACATTCTTCTCTGGCTCCAAAAGTTCAAGCCCATTTCAAAAAGCTCTTGCCTTGGCATTTTCTAGGTGTTAAATTTTCAACACTGGGGAAACAAGAACCAAATTCTGATTTTCAAAACCAGTTTCAACTCCACTCCTTTAGTTTTGCTGGTTGCAGCCCATGTGGCCTCTCTGTTGGCTATTCTATACCCAATTCCTGCGGCTTTCCTACACAGATATTCCACAGTGCTGGCATTTCTTAATCTTGGGTGTCTCCACTGCAGATCTGTCTTCTTTCTCACATCTCCACATATGGCCCTCTTAGAGGCTGCCCGCAGGGACTCCAATCCTCCTGCACATTGTCTGGCCTTTTAGGACTTCCTTTGAAATCCCAGTGGAAGACTCCATGGAACCCTCTACCTCCAGCATCTTGAATTCTTTCAGAACCAGAACCATCTGGCTGACACCAATATCTACCACCATCTGGAGCAGTAATCAAGCCTCCAGGAATCTTGGCTGCAAGAGTCTGAGTTCGTGGTTGGCTGAGCTCATTGAAACAACTTCCTAGGTCCCCTTGTACAATCAGGGTGCCTCACTGGTCTCTGATCAAAGGAGTGTTTGCTTTTATGCCCTTGAGCCTGAGATGGGCACAGTTTTGCCAATTCCTGAGATAGCTTCAAGCCATCTTTCCTAGTGTCTCTGGGCAAAGTCTTCAGTGTTTTATTGGTGACTTCAATGTCTTTAACAACCACACATACCTTAGCCCCAGTTTTACTCACAGTTTTCTGGCCAAACTGTAACTGAAATCTTGGTCCTTGTCCTCAGCGACAATCCAATAATGAAGACATGGTTTTGAGAAGGAGAAAGAAATTTTATTGCTTTGCTAGCAAAGGAGAAAAACAGAGAACTCCTCCTGTTCCAGAAGCTGTGATTCTGCTCTCAGGGGGAACAGAATTTTTTTTCTTAAACACCTGATTTAAAGGCTATATTCCATGTGTTCTCTGTGGGAGTTGTCATTTGTTAATTTAAGAGATAGTCATTTTGAGATCTTCTGGTGCCATCCACAAAGTCTAAATTACTTCATTCCTTTGATGGGTGTGTGCTCAAGGACAGAGAACTCTTCCTAGGATGGAGAAGAAAGGTAATCTTATTTCTGTTTAGGATGGGGGCGGGGAAGTAATCATGTTTCCCCTGATATTGGGATGGGAGAAGATTAGGAAAGAAGAGGAAGACAGGAAGAGAAAGAAATGCCATTTTAAAAATAAATAGCACTGGCAGAGAAGAAAAAGCTATAGTCAAAGCATAAAGTGAACCACTGTTACAAAACTGCAGGTTTCTCAAATTTTTCTCTGTTGTTTTCTGTTCCTTATTATCACAAGAAACTTGGCTAAAAGCTGCCAGCAATATCCATGCCAATGGCTGAAGGATATGCTGCCTAGAAACGTCCTCTGTCATATTGAGAAGTCCATCACCTTTAAATTCAGCCTCACAGAAAGAAAGTCTTAGGACATGAGCAAAACATAAACAATTTCATAGCCAGAACGTAGCACAAATGGCATTTAGTGCAATTTCCAATAGAGTTCTCCTCCTCTGAAACCTCATGAGCTGTCTTCTGCGTTCCCACCAGATTGTCTGCTAAGCTCCCTTACAACAATCTAAACTTTTCCATCTTGCATCACTAACCTTTACAAAGTCCCTCCTAAAAATTCCCAAAAGCTCCAAAAGCTTCTGAACCACATGATCAGGTTGTCACAGCAATGACCCCACTTCTTTGTACCAATTTTTGATTCAGTAAGCTTTTTCACTACTGTGAAGAAAAGACCTGACAAGAATAAGTAGAGGAGGAAAAGTTTATATGGTGCTCACCGTTTCAAAGGCCTTAGTCTTGACAGCTGATATAGACAGCCAATCTCATTCTTTGGGGCCATGGGAAAGGCAGAACATCACGGTAGAAGAGTGTTACAGAGGGAAGCAGCTGAGAACATGGCATCAGGAAGCAAAGAGCTCTACTCAGCAAGAACAAAATATAATCCCTAAAGGCATTCATTCAGGGACCCCAATTCCTCCAGCCACACCCTACGTGCTTACAGTTATTACTCAGTTAATCCTTGTCTGGGGATCAATGTTCTGATAGGATTAAGACTCATAACCTAGTCACTTCACCTATAAATTTTCTTGCATGGCATAGGAGATTTTGGAGGATGCCTCACACCTAAACCATAACACCATCTATAAAAGATTTTCCCACCTGACTTTACATCCCACATACTAATCTGTCCTCTCATTGATTTGCTTCTGATCACCTGAAGATGGGTCTCCATATATCTCTAGACCAAGCTCTTTTGCCTGATTAAATTACCCAAGCATTTCATTGTCAATTAAACTTCCTAAAGTTGTGCAAAAGGCATCTTAAATCTACAACCTCCATATTATGCATATTAAATGATTTTTCCAAACCTGGTACATTTTAGCTAATGCTATTTTAGTCAACAGCAATAAAACTATGTTCCTCAAGTCAAAAATATTTCTTTCATACATTCATCAGTCAGATTATCATTTCTAAATTTCTAGCGAATTTTTGTATTTGTTCACAACATGACTTTAGTTTCCATACTACAGGGCTATTATTTGAAGTCATGCCTCGTGGGTCTTCTCGACAAGTAGTGGTCCTGAGAGACGAAAAGGGGTCTTTGGGGAAGACAAATCGGGGTCTCACAGGACGAAGTTAGGGGTGACAGTCCGTGGAGTCATTTCACCCAGACTCCTGGGGTAGATAAGACTGCTCCGCTGGAGCGAGACGCAGAACTCCTTTAATCCAGGAAGTACAGAGGTTTATATAGGGTCCTTGGACCAATCACGGCTTTGAGGTTACAACCAATGAGGCATGCTGTGCTGGGCATGAGTTTCATCACCATAGAATGGGAAAAGAGGGAAGGGAGGGGTTGAAGGTATGGGGAGTGCTCTTACACAGGGCCATTGTTGCCTTTGTTTCTGGATAACTGTACAAGTCTCAAACTGTTATTTTATACTCAATCTGCTCATCTGTCATTATTTTTAGTAGTTGAAGGGACTTGTAATAAATACAATGATATCGCTCCTTTGGTTACAACTTTCAATGGAGTTTATTCGTTCCTAGGATAGATGTCAAATTTTATAAAACATTCAACCTTCTTTTTCTCCTTTTTAACTTTCTTCTGCTTCTGTGATCCAGCTTTCCTTTTATACATTCTTTGAACTGTGTTAATTTAAATCTATAATACTACATTGGCCTGGTCTTCCTTTATCAAATTATCTATTCTTCACTCCTGGGATCTACATTACACAGAGTTTCTTCTGAGAAAAGACCATGACCTCCTGTGTTCCTTCTAATCAAGTATTATAGAGATACCAATAATATTGTTGTCTACTAGAAATTGTTAGAAATCTAAAATCTTGAGTACTGCTTCAAACCTACTGCAACAGTACTTGCTTTTATTTCAGATTCAGGTGATATAAGTCTGTATAAAATTTGAAGGTTATGACTCTAAATTATTGGCTAGATGGTTTTTTTATATGATATTATGTACTTTTTAGTAGATTCAAAGCTCTATCAGAGCAGACATCAGATATGTCTTTATAAGCAACTAAGCTAAATGCTTAGCACGATAGAATAAACAATAAATTTGTATTAAATAAATGCATGGCTAAAGAGATGAAATGGGATAAACTGGTTGGAACTTTATAAAACAATCCAAGTTTCATTTTATTTTATTTTGTTATTTATAAAACAAAATGTTGTATAAGTAGAAGTGCATATTTCAAATACATTTAACTAAATTTAATACATATGTAGCAATTTTTTGAAAATTGCATAGTTTATACATTTGAATGTTTTTATATTCATTAAATGTCAATAAGTCAGAAGAAAATCAACATTAAAATTATAGAATGCTTATATGTCTACATACATGCATGTGAAATAATGCTTGTTCATTCTTTTGGGTTTGTCATTGCTCTGGATTTTAAATTATCTTCCAGCCTTCTCATGTCTAGTCCTTCTATCTAATTCTCAACTCTCATCAGCTTTGTCTAGTGTCTATTAAAATCACTTCTTATCAACTTTGTCTATATAGATGCTTGTCATTGTTCTTGCTATTATAGTGACTTTTCTAAAGGAAAATTGCTCACCAACTATTCCCACATAAATATTTTCAAAAGATCCTTGAAATACACATAGTATATAACACATGCCTATCCTCTTTATATTTAGAAATATTCAACGTTGGAAAATTATTTAAATATACACATCAACAGGGAAGTAAATGAGAGTTGAATGTAAGACAAGACTGGATGGAACAGAGGATAGATAAAATTTTTACAAAAATATGTAGAACAATGTATCTGGAAATCAAAAAATACCAATTAATTGAGAAGATTTGTTTTGTTTTTAAATCAAAATACACCCAACATTAAAAGTTTACTACATACTATGTGCTGTTGACAAGATATAAAAGATACTTTCATGATTTCTTTAAGTGGACAGATTTACTTGGTAGAAATATGGACTAGGTGTCCTCCAAAGATGGTGACCAAGATTAAGTGATTTGATAGTGGAGTAAAAGGAAACATAAATTCTCTAGAAAGAATTACAAATCTGAGTGTATTTTTAAATAATCAAACTTCAAATGACAATAAAAAAGAGAAATAGAAAGCAAATAAGAAAATCACTTTAATTAATAAGAGAAGGTAGCCATGAAACATTCTACCTTTTATGGAATGCTATAGAATTTAGGACCAGATTGAATCTCTATAAATATTAAAATCAACCTTTTTTGTTTCATCATGAAATCTAAAACAATCTAGATTTATTAACAAAATATGGTCTCTTCTGTTATGATTCATGGGTTCTGACTTTGTGCCAATCTTTACATTAGGAATAAAAATCATTTGGTTTGCTAAATTTATAACCTTACATAGACCTCAGACAATAAGTTATTTTATTGGTCTTTAAAATTTTGTTGCCTTAACTCTGACACTATATATATGATGTCTTAATATCACTGTAGCTTCAATACTGCACTTTGAAAACCATATATTTTAATTCTTACTAAGCAATGAATTTGGCAAGACATGTACACTCCTTATCATATCCAGTCTACAGTATCACAACATAGCCTTTATAATGATGAATATCAGGCATTATATTTACAACTTTTTTTTCCAAACAAAAACCATCAGATTTTTTGTTACATGTATAAACCTACCTGTTATGGCAAGTATATTTTTGAAAAAAAAACATCTTTTCTTTCTGAGCTCTGGAGATTTATACAGGATCCAGTTCCTCATTCCTGATAATCTCACCTGAAGCTTCTTAATCAATGCCTGTCAGTTGATGGTAGAAACAGATGCATAATTTTCAGTCCCTATTGCAGTGAAGATACAGATTATCAGTTTAAAAAGTTATTGAGAATTTCTGGGCTGCAACCACAGAGTCTTTAACCAAGTGCAGGACCTCACTAAGCATCAAGCCTTATATCACTATTCACATGACATGAGCATAAAGCAGACACAGGATACTGGCTAGGATGAGAGTCATGTTAAGGCTTAACTGGTGTGATGGAACAGACGGACCTCATTCATTTCCTCTAAATGTGGTATCTGGGAAAACTGGAAATCCATATGCAGCAAAATGAAACTAAACCCCTATCTCTCACCATGCACAAAATTCAACTCAAAGTGGATCAAGGACCTGGGAATCAGACCAGAAACCCAACGTCTAATAGAAGAAAAAATAGGCCCAAATCTCCATCATGTCGGATTAGGACCATACTTCCTTAACAAGACTCCTATAGCACAA
>PVHX01000254.1:0-355805 GCA_004024805.1 Geosciurus inauris | reverse complement strand
TTTCTTATAGAAATAGAAAAGGCAATCATGAAATTCATTTGGAAAAATAAGAGACCCAGAATAGCCAAAGCTATCCTGAGCAAGAAGAGTGAAGCAGGAGGCATCACAATACCAGACCTTAAACTTTACTACAAAGCAATAGTAACAAAAACGGCATGGTACTGGCACCAAAATAGACATGTAGACCAATGGTACAGAACAGAAGACACAGAGAGTAATGCACATAAATACAGCTATCTCATACTAGACAAAGGTGCCAAAAACATACATTGGAGAAAAGATAGCCTTTTCAACAAATGGTGCTGGGAGAACTGGAAATCCATATGCAGTAAAATTAAACTAAACCCCCATCTCTCACCATGCACAAAACTCAACTCAAAGTGGACCAAAGACCTAGGAGTTAGACCAGAGACCCTGTCTATTGAGGAGAAAGTAGGCCCAAATCTTCATCACATGGGATTAGGCCCCAAATTCCTTAACAAGACTCCTATAACACAAGAAATAAAAGCAAGAATCAATAAATGGGATAGACTTAAACTAAAAAGCTTCTTCTTACCAAAAGAAACTATCAATGAGGTGAACAGAGAGCCTACATTCTGGGAGCAAATTTTTGCCACATGCACATCAGATAGAGCACTGATCTCCAGGATATATAAAGAACTCAAAAAACTTAACACCAAAAAAACAAAAAACCCAATCACTAAATGGGCTAAGGAGCTGAATAGAAACCTCTCAGAAGAAGATATACAACCAATAAACAAATATATGAAGAAATGAATCATTCTTATACTTAATTAAAAAATAAATTTCTCTAGAAGACCCACATGTAGGGAAAAACTAAGGATGCTCTGAATAGCAACCACAAGAATTTCCTTACAAGAAATGCAGTTGTAGGCTTTTAACTGGTTTTGATTGCTTGTCTGTTTAATGTAGTGATTTTTTAAAAAAATTTTTGGCAAATTTTTCAAATTAATGTATTTAGAAGGGATATTGCCAAGTTATAATTCCTTATGAGTCATTAAAGTTTAATATAGAAAACAATTTTTTACACTTGACCCTATAACCTGAAAGTATTTCTGCCACTTCTGAAAATGCCATCGGAGGACTGGCACTCCTGGCCTTTAAGGCTGAGGCTGGCCAGGACCCAATTTCAATTGTTGGGCTCTATACCAGGTTTTGTGAGTCACTGGGCATCTTTGGGAGGTGCTGCCCCCACATAAAGGAGACAGGAGTCATTAATGAAGGTGACACCTGGCTATGTGTCCACATCTCTTGTTTTTCTGATGCAGGCATCTGGATTTTGGCCCTGTCTGTACTGATGGCAGTGGTGTGTTCTGGATATCAAAAAAATCCTGAATCTTGTAATGTTCAAGGACCTCGAGGACCTCCAGGCTTCCAGGGTGCCCGAGGTTTACCTGGAATTACTGGCCTACCAGGTAAGAAACATCCTCCTTCTGCTCTGTCCTAGCTTTCTTATCATTTGACAGAATGACTTCCATCATTAAAGGTCCAAGATGACCAAGATGGACTGTGATGCTCACAGCAAACCTCTTGCTTAAAAGGCTGTGGACCTAGGTAGTTCCAGCTCCTTTTTCATTGCTTCTTAACCATGGATGCATATAAAAATCTTCAAAATATGTTTAAAAATATTTCTGAACACCAGCTACAGTCATGCAAATATTTCAACATAATCCAACCAAAACCAAGTGGCCCAAAGAAAAATCCACACAACTTAATTAATATTCCAACCAAGCATATAGGTCAGAGGAAGTGGCTTAGCCTGGTCCCAGGGGTTAAGTGGAGGGATCCTCTGTGTTTCTTTGGGGTCCAGAGTGAAACAGTGGTAACAACTAGGAGCATATGTTTCTTTGGGCAATCCTAGGAGCCTAAGAGGTTGATCAGGTGAGGTCCCTTAAGACTAAGGTGAGAACTTACACATCATCACTTCTATCCTGTTTCCATGGCCAGAAAGAGTCACATGAACAAGCCAGCCTCAATGGCCTTGAAGTAGCCTCCGTCACATGGCAGAGAGAGGGAGTAAAAGGCTGAGAGCAAGATCTACGCTGCAAGTCTCATAGATTAGAGTCTCTGAAAGTGCAATAGGGCATTTGTATTTCTAGAAGACACCAGATCATTCTGACATGCAGTGAAGGAGGGAACCTTGTGGTTTACAGAGTGAAGTAATTTCTCTGTGGTTGGAAAGCCAGTTAGAGGTCTGCCTATGTTATTGATATCCAGGATTTTTAAAAAATTAAGATAATAATTTAAAAACTAATAGTTATTAAGGACTTCCTCTGTGCTGGGAACTTTGCCATCTGTTTATATAAATCATTTAACTGAGTAATATACATTGGTATGATATTATAGAAGAAAAATATGCAACCTTTATGTTCACATCATATGAACATGTAAAAGAAATGACAGGAATTCTTCCCAGAAGTGGCTGAATGAATTTTCCTAGATAGGCACAGCTACATGGATCTTCAGAATACACCCAGAAGTATAATCTTACCCTTGGCATATTCCCTGCAGTGAGGTTTAGAGGGGAGGCTGGTGTGTGATGGTAGCTAACACACCAGTCTTTGCTGTGCTTCAGTCTTGTTTTCTTGAAGATAGGACACATTTCCCAACACAATACATTTCACATCTCAATCCATAAAGTTTACATGACCTCACAGCACCTGATATCAGTTTTGCCTTGAATAGGATGAGGACCGTATCTTAAATTAATATGGTTAGTAAATGGCAAGTGTAGGCTAGACATCAGCTCCTCCACCCTTAATCTGGTAAATAAGGAAGGATCAAAGTTAGGCTGCACATGAATATTTTATTCCATAAGATAACACATACTAGGATATGTGAGCTATATCCTAGAATACTTATACTAGAATATATGAGCTATATCCAAATACTTATAATTCCTTTAAATATCAGTCTGAGTGATATCATGTAAAGTATGGTAAGCCAGGGATCCTGTCATAAACTAGCTGTGTGATTCCACAAAAGTCACTTCACCAGGTTATAAAAAGAAAAGAGAAATTTGGACTTATGCTAAAGAAATCAACTATGGTGTAAAAATGGGTACTTGAGCCAGGCGTGGTGGCATGCCTGTAACCCTAGTGTCTTAGAGACAGGAGGACCTCAAGATCAGAGCAGCCTCAGCAACACAGCGAGGCCCTAAATATATTAGCAAGACCCTATCTCAAAAAAATAAAGGGTGGGGGCTAGGGATGTAACTCCATGGTAAAGCACCCCTGGGTTAAGTCCTCAGTACAAAAAAAAAAAAAAAAAGGTATTTAAATTTTTAAATCCAAAAACAATAATTTTATCAAACTGTAGAACAAGTTTATCCTTATAGATGAAATGCCCTGAAACACTACAATTTACTCTTTTAATTCACCATCATCCTATGAAATGTTTGTGCTTCTCTACTAATGAATATAAAAAGCTGTGGAAGTCCATATTCCAGCAGTAATGTTAAATTTATCAAGAACAGCTGATTCTGGCTAATATTCTAAGGTTTCTTTTTTCTTATTCTGTGACATATGGACTCATTATTCAAGTTTTATACTGCCTAATTTCAGACCTGTGGGTCAAAATAATAATTCTCATTAGTTTAATATTCTACATAATTTGATTTTTAATATTAAACTTATTCTTACTGCATAAATGTCATGACCTAGGTCAGTATTTCTAAGAGTTTTGCAACATTCACTACAGATTCCCCCTGCTTGGATATCTTGACTCTTGAGAATTCCTAGTTTAAACAGATATTTAAGGTGATGCTTCCCTTAAAATTTCTGTGAATCATGTATAAAATGGCCATTTCCTGACAGTATTCTCAGGGGTTCTGCTCTCTTACTATATATCAAAGCCTTCCCATAGTCTTGTTAAAATCTTGGGGTGGTAGGAAGAAAAATAAAATGGCATGTGTATTACTCAGTTCTTTGTCAATGTGACCAAGATACCTGACACAAACAATGTGTAGGAGGAAAGATTTGTTTTGTCTCACAGTATCAGAGGTTTCAGTCCATGATCAGCCATCTCCTTTGTATCATGGTGGAAGGGTGTGGCAGAGAAGAGCTATTGAATTCATGGCAGAGAGAGAGAGGAAGGAGCCAGGGACAAGATATAGTCCCAAAGGCATACTCCCAGTGACCTACTTTCTCCAACCATGCCCCACCTAACTTTGTTTCTCACCTATTAGTTCATTCAGATTATTAATTCATCAAATGAATTTATCTGCTGATGAGATCAGAACTCTCATGATCCAATCACTTCCTAAAAGCCCCACCTCTAGACATTGTTTCTCTGTCTTCAATGCTTGAGCTTTGGGGAGACATTCTAGATCCTAACCATAACAGAATAGTTGTAAAGTAATTTAGGAAGAGTATCCCCCACTTTTTTATTTTCTCTATCTCCATCCTTTCTCCTTTCCTCTCTACCTTGCTTCTTTTCTTCTTTGTTACCTTTACTTTTTCCTTATTACATTTAATGAGCAAGTGACAAGAGACAACTCCATGTCAAAAAATAATCTCCTAACAATTAGATGCGAATTTTGTATTATAGCCCTCAAGAGATTCACAAATAATGAATGTGAACACATTAAGCATGTTTGATATCATAGAGTAATAAGTTCTGTACAACTGTCAGTACAAATGTTTAAAAAAGAAATATTTCCAGGATGGTGTAGATGAGAAGGTAATGACTGAGATGTCCCTGAGAGAATCGATGGAGATTATGTGGAAGGCAACAGGTAGAGATGGGGTATTGCTTTAAGTCATGCCTCATGGGTCTGCTCGATGACTTGGGGTCCAGAGAGACGAAAAAGGGGGCCCTTAGGGGAAGGATGAAATGGGGTCTCATGGGATGAGGTTTTGGGGTGATGGTCCACAGAGTCACTCCACCCAGACTCTGGGGTAGGTAAACTGTTCTGCCAGAGCGAGATGGAGAAACACCGTTTATTCCAGAAAGTACAGAAAGTTATATACATTCCTGGACCAATCATGGCCCAAAGTTACAAACAATGGGGCACGGCTCTCAGGCAGTGCCGTTCATCAGCATAGAATGGGGAAAGCGGGAGGGGAAGGGTTGAGGGTCAGAGAGTGGTCCTACAGTGGAGAAGGAGCCACAGGAGAGAAAACCACTGCTCACAGTGCCTCTCTCCATCCTCTGTTTATCTTGATGTCCAGGAATTGCTGGTATTCCAGGAATAAAAGGGCCACCAGGGCCACCCGGAATGATGGAGAACTGTGATAACAGACAAACATCAGCCTTTGCAGTGAAGGTAAATGAGCTGCTCCCAGCTCCCTCCCAGCCCATAATCTTCAAGGAAGCCCTGCATGACCCTCAGGGACACTTTGATCTGGCCACTGGTGTGTTTACCTGCATGGTCCCAGGACTCTACCACCTTGAATTTCACATAGAAGCTGTCCAGAGGGCTGTGAAGGTGAGCCTCATGAGGAATGGCACTCAAGTCATTGAGAGAGAAGCAGAGGCCAAGGATGGCTATGAGCACATTTCAGGAACTGCAGTCTTGCAGCTGGGAGAGGGAGACAAGGTCTGGCTGGAGAACCAGCTACACCAAACAGAATTTGAAAGGGGAACCACTGAAGCTGTGTTCTCCGGGTTTTTGATTCATGAAAATTAAGAGCACTGGACTATATCAGTACCCCTTCCCTAAGAGAACCCAACTTCAGAGTGAGAATATTCTTCTTTCTTATAAGGACTTGATTTCCTTTCAAAATCATAACAGAAGAAGAGTTTGAAAAGTCCCAGCACATAAAAACTGATACTATTTGCAGAGATAAAGTGCTAGCTACCTACACACTGTATACATATATATACTGGATTAGATTGGATTAGAATACTGTATTTCATAAATAAGTACAAATATTATATCAGTCAAAAATATAAGTAAATAATTTTAAAACAGAATTTTCCTTTATCATAGTGTACTTTAAAATTATCATTTGGATATGAATAAAATACATGACCAAATAAGGTGATTTTAAAGCAGATCACTGAAACTAGGAAATGAACATCCATTAGATTGTCAACTAATTCATATTATTTTAAAAGTTATTGGATTTTTAACTTATGTGGGAAAAATTATGTAAATATGAAGCATGGTGATCTTCAATTTATGGTGCGTTAAAAAAAAAATCTTGTACCTTACTCCCATAGTACGAAAAAATTGGAAAGGAGACAAGACGCATGATAAAACAATAATAAATCTTTTTACTAGGATACCTAGGAGACCATGTCCATATCTAGTGTTAAGCAGAGAATTGTTCAAAGCATTGCTCTCAAAGGAACAAAAGCATAAACTGGAAGTCCTTAAACTCTACTCACCTCCTCTAGTTCATGACCAGAAGTGTGCTAGGCTTTGTGAGTGTGCATGCACACACATTGGATGGAGAGCAGTGGGAAGTTCCAAGGAGGAACCAGAGCCAGCCTCCTCTAGGCTTCAGAGCTGCTTGGTGAATGTGATTCTGAAGTATGATGAGTGCCCACCACCTTCGCTCTGACCTTTAGCCCTGGTACCTTTCCTCCAAGGCCCCCAACTTTGCCCTTCACAATTGAAGAGGAAGGTGGTGATGTAAATATCTCTATGATAGGTGAGTATTTGCTTGAATTACAATAAAAAGGCTGATGAATTTTTCTCTGAGCTAATTCTGAAGGAGAAACACATGGGGAGGAGAGTGGGATTGAAGAAATTTGTCCTGAGTTTCTCCTATTTCACACTAAATTAGCCACATCCTGCTATATGGGAAGCTCACTAAGTAAAACACTCTTTACTTGTTTGGAGGTGGTGGGACCTCTCTGTCATTCTCATCGATATTTTCTCCTCAATAAATGTGAGCAATTTCCTCCTCTGAGAAAAGGACCTGACTTCTAAAGACTTTCTCCTGCTTTCCTTCCTCTCCTCTATTCCCATCACACCCTATTCAGTAAATTTCAATAATGACTCCAACTTAGATTTAATGAGCTTCTAATGACAACAGTAAATTCTCCTTACACATTATTGAAATCAATAAAGATTATGGCAATCAGTAAATCAGTCAATCAATGCTTCTTTATTGGTAAGCCACCATGTGCCTAGAAATGGACTACACTCATTATCCATTGCTACATAACAAAGCACCCCAAAACTGAGCAACTAAAAACAACATTAATTTTCCTTAATTTTGTATCTGCAATTTGGTCATGAAATCCCTTTACTCTTGTCCCATGTGGCTTCCATTAGGGCTGTTAGCCTCATGGATTCAAAAGTCCACCTTGAAGGTAGCTTCCTCACATTCCTGTGAGGTAGTTCCTGACTTCTAGCCAAGAGCCCAGCTGCAGCTGTGGGCCAGAGGTTCTCATTCCATTCCTCTTCATGGATACCTGAGTTTCCTCATGGTATGTGATGATTAATTTCATCTGTCAATTTGGAGGATGTTTTGATGAGATCAAAATTTAAACTGGTGAACTTTGAACAAGATAAGGATGTCCTCTTTCATCACTTTGACTCAACATCATCCTTGAAACTCTAACCAGAGCAATGAGAAGAAACAAATTAAAGGGATGCAAATAGAAAAAGAAGAACTCAAACTATCACTATTTTCCAATGACATGATTTTATATTTAGAAGATCCAAAAAATTCCACCAGAAAACTTCTGGAACTAATAAATGAATTCAGCAAAATAGCAGGATATAAAATTAACACCCATAAATCAAATGTGTTCCTATACACCAATGATGAATCCACTGAAAGAGAAATTAAGAAAACCACCCCATTCACAATAACCTCAAAAAATCAAATATTTGGGAATAAGTCTAACAAAAGAGGCTGAAGAACTCTACAATGAAAACCACAGAACACTAAAAAAAGAAACAGAAGATCTTAGAAGATGGAAAGATCTCCCGTGCTCTTGGATAGGCAGAATTAACATTGTCAAAGTGGCCCTACTACCAAAAGCGTTATACAGATTTAATACAATTCCAATTAAATTTCCAATGACATTCTTCTTAGAAATAAAAAAAAGAGATCATGAAATTTATTTGGAAAAATAACAGACCCATAAAAGCCAAAGCAATCCTTAGCAAGAAGAGTGAAGCAGGAGGCATCACAACACCAGACCTTAAATTATACTACAGAATGATCCTCAGAAAAATGGCATGATATTGGCACCAAAACAGACACATAGACCAGTGGTACAGAATAGAATACACAGAGACAAACCCATATAAATACAGTTTTCTCATACTAGACAAAGGCATCAAAAACATACATTGGAGAAAAGATAGCCTCTTCAACAAATGGTGCTAGGAAAACTGGAAATCCATATGTAATAAAATAAAAGGAGACCCCTGTCTCTCACCCTGCACAAACTCAAAATGGATCAAGGACTTAGACACTGGAACAGAGACCCTGTGCCTAATAGAAGAAAAAGTAGGCCCAAATCTTCACAATGCTGGCTTAGAAACTGACTTCCTTAACAAGACCCCTAAAACTCAATAAGTAAAATCAAGAATCAATAAATGGGATGGCATTAAACTAAAAAGCTTCTTCACAGCAAAAGAAACAATAACATGAAGAGAGAGCCCACAGAATGGGAGAAAATCTTTACCTCATACACCTCAGATAGAGCATTAATCTCCAGGATATATGAAGAACTCAAAAAAACTTAACACCTAAACCACAAATAATCCAATCAATAAATGGACTAAGGAACTAAATAGACACTTCAGATCCATCCATTTACTGGCAAATGTTACCAAGTCATTCTTTTTGGCTGAGTAATACTCCATTGTGTATATATACCAATTTTCTTTGTCCATTCATCTGTTGAAGAGCACTTAGACTGGCTCTATAGCTTAGCTATTGTGAATTGAGCTGTTATAAACATGGTTGTGGCTGCATTGTGGTAGTATGCTGATCTCAAATGTTTTGGATATATACCAAGGAGTGGAACTGTTTACACTGATAATGGGAAGGTAGATTGGTACAGCCATATGGAAGACCATATGGAGGTTCTTAAAGAAATTTAAAATAGAACCAACTTCCTGGTGTCCAAAATGTGAACATTTCTTTTCTTCATAGATTACCCAGGGTATAGTACTCAGAGCAAAAGAAAATGGACTGAGTTACTCATGTATCATTTTAACTTTTGTTCATTTTAAAAATAGATAGGGCATAAATAATTTGCCATTGAGTAACACTGTAAGCCAGACTACAGATGAAACACTATCATATAACATTTGGTCCTTAATTACACATTGGTAAGTAAGCCTCTTGGGATGGAGGGATTATGGCTGGAAGTCATTAAGCAAAGTGTGCCCATCAGAGTGGCCCTCAATGAATGGCAGCTGGAAGACACCCTATGACTCTTCTGCCTACTTTGAAAAGATGTATGAAAATAAAAAAGCATGCTGTTTGTGAAAAAAATGAATTATAGGATGGTTTGAAAATGTATTGTTTCAGTATTTTTATCTCAAGAGCAGAAGTGCTCAAATCTTAAGTCTTGGCTCTACCAAAGTGTGATTTAGAGCAAATTAACTCATCTCTCTTAATTAATGTAGTTCACCTCTCTGACCTTCATTCTCACTAATTACACTGAGTCACAGGTGCTAAGAAAAGCCAAATGCAATTATGGTTATTGTCACAATTGACAAAAAGAAAATACCATTTAGCAACCAGGCATTTTTATTTATAGAGGTAAAGAAGCATGTGTTGAAGAAAAATCAAATTAAATGGCTCGTTGTGCTCATAAATATAAAACAATCATCTATTAATTTTTGTTTATTTTTTAAGGAAGGCATATGAGCACTTTTGTGGGGGCAAGAATGGGGCAATTAGCTGGGCGTCCTAACTACTAGGCTACTATAGTCTGAATGTTGGCTTTCCCCTGAAAATTCCCATTTTGAAATCCCCACCTCCAAGATGAGATAGAGCTGTGGGGAGGTGACCAGGTCGGGAGGGTGGAACTCCTGTGCGTGATTAGTGCCCTTCTAGAAGCAGCCCAGACAGCTTGTTTGCCATCTATGGAGGAAGCAGGGAGAAGGTGCCATCTGTGAAGCAGGAAATAAGCTTTCTCCAGACCTTGAATCTCTTGATATTTTCATCTTGGACTTCCCAGCCCCTAGAACTGTAAGCAATAAACATCTGTTGTTTATAAGCTATTTAGTCTATGGTTACTTAGAGTCAGTTTTTTGCTTCTGTGACCAAAAAAAAAAAAAAAAAAAATGGAGGGGAGGAAAAGCTTATTTGAGGGCTCACAGTTTCAGAGGTCTCAGTTCATGGACAGCTGGCTCCATTCCTCAGTGCTCAGGGTGAGGCAGAACATCATGGTGGAAGAGTGTGGCAGAGGAAAGCAGCTCACATGGTGATCAGAAAGCAGACAGCGAGACTCCAC
This sequence comes from Geosciurus inauris, assembly GCA_004024805.1. Taxonomy (NCBI): domain Eukaryota; kingdom Metazoa; phylum Chordata; class Mammalia; order Rodentia; family Sciuridae; genus Geosciurus; species Geosciurus inauris. The sequence goes on along the minus strand of PVHX01000254.1, from coordinate 345,404 downwards.
TTGCCAGATATAAATATATACCCCAAAGCCACACCCACCTCCTCCATCTACAACTACCCGCTTTCAGTTACCACTCAGTTAATCCACATAAGGGGATTAATTAACTGATTGGGTTAAGGCTCTCATAACCTAATCATTTCTCCTCTAAACCTTCTTGCATTTTCTCACATATGAGGTTTTGGGGAACACCTCACATCCAAGCCATAACAATGGTATTTGGTAATAGCAGTCCAAGTGGACTTAGCAGCAGAGAGGGAGAGAGTTTTCCAATTTCACACCGCAGATTGGTTGAGAAAAACACCTGGAAGGCTTTTGGGAGGAGTGGACACATTTGCATAGAAACACAGTCTCCTTTAAGGAAAATGTTCAAGATTACAGTCTTTTTACTATGCGGGGCCCACTGTTATCAGGAGGGCTCTGGGAGACTGAAAAAGAGCAGGGTGACCACTGTCAAGAAGGACAACCAGGGGCACCTGTCGGGGAATCTGTTGTGGAAGCTGGCAGTGAAACGCTGCTCCTGGAGCTTGCCGCTGGCCTGTGTTTGCTGCGGAGCTGGATCCAGGCACACTGAGTGGCCGGTGCCAATGCTGCGGGTAAGCAAGGCACTCGGCATCACGAGTAGTGCTTCTCCAGCCAGCTGGGCACAGAGACATGTTTATGTGCCGACATGTGATTATCTGTACGTGTCTTGAGCCTGAAAGGAAAAGGCACAAGAGCACAGAGCAGGCCGACGGCCTGGGTGCAATTGCAGTTCCCTTACTTACCTGCTGCTTACGCTTGAGCAAAGCACTTCTGCTCTATGCGACTGTCTGCCCCATAAGGTTATAGGGCAGACTGAGTGTTGCCATGATATAAATCAGTAACCCCTAATGAGTGGATAATAAATGGCTTTTACGATTTCACTTGGATCAATTCAACTAATCACCATGGCCTGGCTTAGTGACCCCTAACGTGCTGCCCTAAGAAAGAGCCAAGGGGCCTTGTGGGAAGGACAGATGGCAGCTGGAAGGGAAGCAGGGGTAGAGGGTCCTGGAAAGCAAGGTGTTGGCAGGCCTGGCCAAGTCCTTGTCATACTTCTGCTGGTGATGATTCATTTGTCGTGATAGCAAGGTAACATGGCTTCAAAATCTGAACAATTCAGAGTTTAAAAAAAGAATCCGTGAAGAGTTTAGCAGACATGATAGAACCTAGGAAAACAGTCCCTAGAACTCTATGTGTGGGGGGGTTGGGGTGAGGGGAGAAAAAGAAAGATAGGGAAGAGGTCCTGATTCAAGAAAGATGGATTACCTCTTTTGTCTCCCGAAACAAGGCTGTTTTTAAAAAATTGCCCCGCTTCAAGATCCCCTGCTCTCCCATCCTCTCATTTAAAACTCTGAGTGAATGGCTTAACAGTCTGATATGTTCTTCAGGTGAGATAATTATGAGTCTTACCTACCAGAACAATCCCTGAGAGTCTGGCTTCAAAAATCTCCTTGATGGGTGGACACCGCCACCTGGTGTTCAGATGAGGGGACCACAGAGCATGATTCTGCCTTAGCTCCTCCAGGCCCTGCTGCTGCTCAATGGATTCTCAGGTGCCCTAAAGGTTTCTGCAGCTGTCATTGTTTTCAGCTGGAGAACAGAGAGCTTGTTCCTAGCGAGGGCAGGGAGGCATGTGATAAAACTAGAAAGGCAGGCAGAGTGGTGACGAGCATGCTCAGGAAGCTACAGGAATGGCTCATTCTTTCCCCAGCATCTCAAGCGTCTGGGTTTCTGTGACTGTCCAGCCTGCTTCCTCTTCCCAGGGTGCATTCCCCACACTGTGTCTTGAGTGCTTACACGTCTTGGGAGACCTGGCTGAAGGATCACCTTCTTTGCGAAGCCCTGCCTGGTGGCCACACCCCAGATGCTGCCCTGGTAGAATCAAGCATCAACTTCTGCCCCCGTGGTGCCTTCTTCCCTATAATGCAAGTGTGTGTGTGTGTCTCGATGTTCACATATTTGTCTCTTAAATACCTTATAGGTCCTGGAATGTGACCAAACTTTTCTTATTATTCTGTGTATCCTCAAGTTTCAGCAAGAGGCTCTTGCAATTCATATTGTTAGGAGCATGCATGAATGAGGGAATGCCAAACCCAAGAATGAAAAAGTATGCACAATAACAAATAGGAACATCAGATTATAAAGATTTTAGGACAGAAGAAGCCATGGTGTTAGGAGAAAGGAAAGAAGGCAGGAGAGTTTTGGGAGCTGATAGAGAGTGATCATGAGCTGCAAAAGAGTGACTTTATTTCGTTGCCAGAGAAAGAGCTATTTGTGTAATACTAAAATTAATATAGTACGGATCATCATGCTCCAAGCTACCAGTGTCCAAAATGTCTTCAATACTCCCCTTTCCTTAATCCCAACATCCAATTAATCCTCAAAGTGGGGGTACCGTTATGTAAGAAACAGCTCTTAAATCTAGCGGCTCCTGCCCGTGCACACTGTGGGATGTGGCCCAGTCCCTCAGTCTGAGGTGCTTTTAAATGTTCCCTACCCAGCTTGACCCCTTTCAAATTAGCCTATCATCCATACTTCTGCCAGAATGACCTTGCTAAAACACAAATGTTATTGCAAAACTCTCCAGGTGAATATTCTTTATCGTGCACAAGAACAATGTCCTTAGTCCAACGTCCCCAGAACAAATCACACCCTTTCCCACTTCAAGCACTTTCACTTCTCCATGCCTTTGAACTTGCTATTTCCTCTGCTGGCGATACCCTTGGACCCCTTTTTAAAGAAGGCCAAGGTAGGGGCTTCCACTGAGACCCTTTTGGAAGAGCAGAGGTGGCCGTTGCTCCTCCATGATCCCTCTACACATGGCTGCACCCCCAGGGGCTTTTCAAGCCTCTGTTATGAAGAGGTTTTGCTGAGTGTCTTGTCTGCTCCCCACTGGCTGCAAGCGACCCGAGGGAGGTGCCTCGCTTTGGTATCTTTGTGGTCTTCATTTCTAGGGTAGGGATGAACTATAGCGGAACATTTTTATGAAACGAATGACTAAATAATTAAAAGTGAACAGAAGGACAGTTGTGAAGAAAACACAGCTTTGCCAGACTCTGTGGCTCATGGTCACAACACTATTGGCGGGCCACAACCCCAGGAGGACTTTCCATCTTTGCCCATTATTTCCAACCAAAACAATGCTCATTCTTCAAGATCTAGCTCAAATATCACTCCCCACAAGCTTCTGTCCATGATTAATTTATTTGCAGATTTTTTTTTTTTTTTTGCCTTGTGACAATGTTCACATGTCGCTGGTTCCTCACTGCCTCTTATCTGAAGCCATTCATTTAAATAAATAAATGAATAAATAAATAAATCAATAAAAGGACTCTTTTGGGCCAGACACAGTGCTAGACACTGGACACACAGAGTTGAGTAAAGTAGAAACAGTCTCTGTTCCTTCGACCCTGATATTTCAGGGGATGAAGACAGATACTAAGGATACAAACAAAAAGAGTTTCAGGGCTTAAAGGACAATACAACTGTGCAATGTGATATCATGTCCTCCGGCATGTTGTTTGCAGTCAGCAGAATTCAGTTCATAATCAGCAATAGCAATAAAAACAAAAACTGATGCTGGAAAGTCTACAGAAACAGGCTCTGGTCAAGGGTCCAGGGATATTTCCCAGGGTCACACCAAAGAACTGCCTAATAAGTGATCTGCTGCTGTTCACACCAGAACCACATGGCCAACATGGTCTCATCCAAGCTTATTTCCATCGCATCCAACCCCAGAATGAGGGTGCACTGTCAGAACACAGGAAGCTTCACTCTAGCCTGTGATTCACACAGTGTCCCTGAAAGATTCAGTACTGGACCCAAGAGAGGAGAAAGCAGTCACTGAACTCTGATTAACTGTTAGAACTTTTGATTGCCATTTTCTTATGCAAGTTTTCCTTTCCTACTGCCTTAAATAGCAAAAGATTCAGATTTTTGTGAATGGAGTTTATGCTTTCAATCACCTTACAGCCGGGCTGAGCTTTTGGTCACAGTCCCTTGGGACAGGCCCCTTACTAAAGGTCTAGCACAGTGACCAGGCCCCCAAGACACACATGTGGGTCATATGACTAGGGCCCAAAATAAAACCTGTGGAAAGCATGAGATAGTCAAAGGGGTCCCTCCTGCTCCATAATAATTCTTTCTGTAAAGTTGGATTTTTTTTGTCTACGCAACTCGTAAACAATTTATTGAATGATCGTATACTTGGTGGATTACAAGACAGAGTGAGTTTATTTTCTCCTGTGAGTCTTCAAACAAGTGCTGTGAGTTATTCCTTTCCTGCCCCTTCCCCTCCTTCCTGGCACATTGGACAGATCTCACAGATGATGTTAAAATATCCAGTCCTGTGAGCCCAACTTGAGGTTTGTTTCCGACATCCATTTCTCCTGGCCACCAGCCCAGACCTGCCTGGCACCCTGGGAAGTAGAAGCTTTTGCTTCTCCTTTCGGCCTCTACCCCCTTTCCTCCTAGGGCTTCCGACTCCTCTGAGACCTGATCAGCAAGACAGAAGCCAGAGGACACTGGGAAAGTGTCTTAGCAGTTAGTGGAGGAATCTCCCCTAGGTATGGTGGACTTTCAAATCAAGAGCACGTTTCAGCGCTTCCAGGAGCCCCCAGAGCCTAGGACGCAGGAGAACACTTTGGTTTGAGCTCCTCCCAATATTCTTCCCTCCTGCCCAAGGCACTACTCTCCAGGATACCCTGTTACTTATTATCACCCCTCACCCTTACCTGCTGGCCACTTCCTTGCAGGGGAGAGCAAGGAGCATTGGAAAGATAAGCTCAACACTGGGTAACTTGTGGTTTCCACTGGGCCCCTTAAAACTCAGAGTCCTCCCCACACCCAGAGTGAGCAAGCTGGCCACCACATGCCTATGTCCACCCTGCAATCCCTCTGCTTCTTCCTGTTTCTCTTTCCAAACAGACACGGGAAGATGGGCAAACCCACGACTCCAGCAGATACACACCAGGCAGGACGGCTGCCTGGCTCCCTCCTATAGGCACAGTCTCCACCACAGGGTCTTTCAGAGCATCCTCCAGTGTGACTGGAGTAGCAGATGGGCACCACTGAGAGAGGAAGAAAAAGGGGGAAATATAGTTTTTCTCCCTGAAAGGCAATGACTGTATTCTTTTTCTCACATTTTTATTGGCACATTACAGTTGTACATACTGATGGGATTTGTTGTTACATATTCATGCATGCACATAATATAACAATTTAATTTGGCCAATATCACTTTTCAACATTCCCTCCCTCCCACCCCTTGGTCTCTTTCCTCTACTGATCTCCCTTCGATTTTTAGGAGATCCACCCCTCCTTCGTTTTCCTCCTTCCTCTGTAGCTTCCACATTTGAGAGGAAACATACCAACTTCTGAGTTTGCCTTATTTTTCTTAACATGATGGTCTCTAGTTCCATCCATTTTCCCGCAAATGCCATAATTTCATTTTTTTCTTTATGGCTGAATAAAACTCCAGTGTGTGTACATACCATGTTTTCTTTATCCATTCATCTGTTGATGGGTACTTAGGATGGTTCTATAGTTTGGCTATTGTGAATTGTGCTGCTATAAACGTGGTCCATGTATCACTGTAGTAAGATGACTTTAATTCTTCAGAATAAATACCATGAAGTAGTATCAGTGGGTCATATGGTGGTTCCATGCCTAGTCTTTTGAGGACCACGCATACAGATTTTCATAGTGGTTGTACTAATTTACAATCCAACCAACAGTGTAAAAGTGTTCCTTTTTCCCCACATCCTTTCCAGTATTTATTATTATTTGGATTCTTGATGACTGCCATTCTGACAGGTGTGAGATAAAATCTCAGTGTAGTATGGATTTGCATTTACCTAATTGCTGATGATGTTGAACATTTTTTCAAGTATTCGTCGGCCAATTGCATTTCTTCTTTTGAGAAGTGTCTGTTGTTCAATTCATTTGCCCGTTTATTAATTGGGTCATTTGATTTTTTAATGTAAAGTTTTTTGAGCTCTTTATATATTCTAGATATTAATCTCTGTCAGAAGAGTAGCTGGCAAAGATTTTCTCCCATTCTGTGGGTTTTCTCTTCACATTCTTGTTTCCTTTACTGTGCAGAAGCTTTTTAATTTGATGCCGTCCCATTTTAGACAGCCTGTATCGTTGACCCAATCATTTTTGAATTTCTAATCTCTTCTTTATAGAGATGAGAGGTGGCTAAAGGGCACTGGTTATGGGACTGGCTTGGCCTCGTCATAATGAGCTGAGGTAATGGCTGCTCCATGCTCCTGAGCTCAGCGCGAGGGCAGCGGTATGTGGTCTCTCTCTGCTGAAGTTCACTCCCATCCTGTTGTGCTGTTTAGACACAGGTGCTCTAGGAAGGGCAGGCATCAAGATTGGAGATCTTAGAAACGAAGGAGGCCAAGGAAATGATCCATGAAAATTTTATAAACCATGTAGAGCAGGTTGAAAGATAGTCCTCTGTTTTCTCTCCCAGGAAAATAAGGGCATTTCTGTTTTCTCTTCCAGGAAAATAAGGGCCTCACCTAGTTCAGGATTCAGGTTTCAAGCTGCCCAAGCATTTGAAGCTATGTGGCCTCCTTAAGCACCAAGTACTCATCCACAGGATGCTGACTATGTCAGGAAGCTGGGACACTGTTATTCACTGTGGTCACTGCATCCCAAGCTTCCCCAGGGCAATAGCTGTTGGAATCTGTGAGCATCCTTCTCCTTCTGGACCAGTAATAGCAAGAGAATCTTTGGCGGAAAGGACCACCATATACCTGATCACCTCTTTTCTTTCCAACTTACATTTTATTTTTTCTGTAGTTGTTTTGCACCACTTTGACCCTCCAGACTGACACCTGCATGGATATCCAATGGATACATAGTAAGTTGCCACCCAGCTGAACTCTTTAGGGGGATAGTGTGGGACTCACAAGGGACACTATATAAAATAGGTGCTGATAGATATCTTTCAAATGGAATTCAAATATAGGACAATGTGATATGGTAGGGGTAATTCTTCCTAAACTCTGCAGTCTTTCCTTTATTCTCTTTGTCTCACAAAAGCAAACTTCCAGAGTACATTTCAACTACACTGCAATGGATAAACATGTGCTTCGTGTGCAACATCTAGCTCACCACCATAGCCCCCAGCAGGGTTCTCCAACCCTGGCTCTCCATGAAAACTCCCCGGAGAGTTTTCCCAATTCCCAATGCCCGTGCCACACACACAACCAACTCACACAGAAGTTCTTCAGATTAAGATCCAGGCATCAGCTATTTCAAGTTATCCTGAAGTTTCTGGTAGGCAGCCAAAGCTGAGGAATGCCGTTGTAAATTAATCTGGAGCTGTGTTCCAGATCCAGGAACATGTCTGATTTCTTTCCACCCTTCTTCACCTTGGCCCATGCAGAGCTCTGCCCTGACGTCCCGGTCCCTCCTTCTACGCTCCACGGGCCTTTGGGAGGTAGCAGGGCCCTGGGCCTCTCAGCCCTCTGTAGAACAGCCCTGGTGAAGGAGGAAACCAGGGCCACACAAGGGTGACATCTAGTGGTACAGAAGTGAAGTCATTTTCCAACTGTCTCCTACCCTGAAGAATGACAAGTCACCAGGGAACCTGCTCTGTGTGCCTCCTAGGACTGCTCTGGGGAGATCAGGAGCTGACCTGCATTCCTGGAGGCCTCAGTCTTGGCCTTCATGGTGTTTTGCCTGCTCTGCCCACTGTGCTAGCACCTGGCATCAAGCATGGCGGCCCACACGGTGCATGCTCCACCCTCTCCCAGAAACACCAGGTGCTCAAACACCAGGTGCTCCAGGCCTAGCCCCTGGGCTGCAGCTCTTGGACCCTCTTGCTGCCTGCTCTTGCACCCTCTCACCTGTTCACAGAGTCCCACAGATACTGCAGCTGTGCCCCCCAAATGTGGGAGGGCTGGCGCCCAAGGGCATTGCATTTGTTTGCTTTGGTTTCTCCCTTCCTCCTCCTGTTGAGGATTCGGACACGGTCATCTTAGGCAGCCTCCCTGGGGATGACCTCAGAGACCCCACGTAACCTCTCGGCCCCTTACAAGCCGTGGCCAGCTCAGTAACACATTGTTGTGTTCTCTCCCTGCACCCTGCCACACCCCGCTGTTGACCTCGCTCCTCCTTTCTTGGGACAGCCCTCCCTGGTGAAGTGTTTGTATGCTAGACTTCCCTTCAGGTTGTTTTCTATGAACTCACTCGTGCATGTAAAGTTTTCAGTTTTCATCAACCAAGTTTAACCAGATGTTTCCGTGGCTCTGACATCGCACTCTGGCTCTGTTTCACTGTGCTAGATCAATTCCACCCAGACAACATTAAGTGCCTGGCATATAAGACAATATAGAAATTAAAAAATACATAGGACATGTTACTTCTAACACATTACACAGGAAAACTTGAAAAAGCATAGGGAAAAACTTGATTCAATACAGTGGGAAATTATTTTCATGTTCTCATACATTAATTTTTAATAAACGAGTGATCAGAATTATGAAAAGGATAAACCTGAGATGCTTAGCAGCAATTACATATCCCAGATTTGGAGGAAATCCATTATCTTTGTCTTTTTGGTGTTTCTATAACAATAGGCCCAAGCCTAGGTAACTTATAAAGTAAAGAGGTTTATCTGGCTCATGATTCTGGTGACTGAAGGATCCAAATGGCATGGTGCAGGCATCTTGGTGAGGACCCCCTGGCTGCTTCACAAAGTGGCAGAGAAATGGAAAGGGAAACAGTTGTGTTTAGAAGGAACCGAGTATGTGGGCTTGCCTTGCTTTGTAACACCCCGCTCCTCTGAGAATTAACTCAGTCCCCAAGCCCAGTGTTAATCCCTTCTGAGGGCAGCACCCCCACAAGCTAGTCACCTTCCACCAGGACAGTGTCCACTTCCCCAACAGTGCCCCACTGGAGTCCAAGCGCCCGGTTCATGAACTGCTGGGGGACACATTCAAACCACAGCACTTGTGCACTTGAAGAAAGCTTTTCAGAAGTAATGCCTGGGGAAGATAGAGCTACACACCTGCCGAGTCCAGAGAGGGCGAGACAGGAGCAGGCACGAGGGCAAGCAAGGGCTGGGGGCTTGATACAGCTTGAATGGCTGGAGGGTACTGCAGTCAGCTCAGGTAAAGTCCAAAGCAGGCAGGGGGCGGGGTGAGCTGAAAGCAGAGAAGCCACATTTTGAAGTTAGAACTGTCACCTCTTGAGTCTGACCCTAGACCCCTGGAATCAGAAACTCTGGCCACTGTGCAATCTGAGCATTAAGAACCCTCTGAGTAACTTCAGCGCACAAGGACACTGGAGAACAGCTGCACTAGGACTACAACAGTGCACTTCAGCATCCCACACCTGACATGGGGCAAAAGGCACACTTGTGTCATACCATTATATATAGTGTTTAACTGTGCAGTGTGTTATTATGCTGCCCACGGACACTGGCATCTGAAGCAGGAAGATAAAGAGAGCCGGATGAGAGTGAAAACACCCAATTCAGAATAGCTCCCTCTCAAAGGAGAATGAGCAGGCCACACACAGCCTGCAGGGATGGGTAGGCCACCAAGGCGTCGATGATGTGCCACTCTTTGAATACCTCATTGCATTATTCCTTAAAACTACTTATACATTTTTTTAAATCGTGGTTAAAATATACAAAACGAACTTGACCATCGTCATCATTTTAGTTGTACAGTGGAGTAGCGTGGAGCATACGCACATTCTCACGCAGCAGATCTCCAGAACTGGTTCATTCTGAAAAGCCAAAACTTTGTATCCTTGAAACATCAAATTTTTATTTCCACCCCACCAGCTTCTGATAACCGCCACTCCTGCCTTGTGTTTCTATGACTTTGACTACTTTAAACACGGAATAGAAGTGGAGCCATGCAGTATTTCTCTCTTTGTGGCTAATTTCACTTACCATAATGTCCTTTGTCACGAGCCATCCGTGGACTGTGTGGACCACCACACATATAGCCTATTGAATAGGAGAATTTGGTGTCTGGGAATGACCAGTGGACATTTCTTCTGGTTGACTGCCCTAATTCACTGTGAGCCCTACTCAGCTCTGCCCCAGATCCCATATAGCACCAGAGATGGGCTGACCTGCTATAGCCACACAGCCCCTCTGAGATGGGTGTGACCTACCAAGATGCCAATCAATCTGCTGACTGCAAGACATCATGAAGCAAGACTCCACTCCTGAAACCTTATCCCTGCCCTTTGATGTACCCCCTTAAATAAACCATGGGAGCCGTTTTTTTGTTGTCTAGTCCCAGCTCCTGTGTAGACTGGACCTATCAGGTGCTCCAAACTTTAAACCTAATTCTGACTTTGTCTTTTGCTCTTCACTGGTTATTTTAGACTTTAATTTCTCAGGAGGCTTATCCCTCTGAGCCAGCAAGAATTCCCTAGTGAGGTGCTGTCCACCCCATGATAGTGCTTGAGTTTCCTCTGGGTTGCAGCTTATGACAGGGCATTCCTCTTTTTCAAGGCTGATTAATATTCCACTGTATGTATAGACCCCATTTTCTTATCAATTTACCTGTTGATGGCCATTCAGATTGCTTCAACCTTTTGGTTATTGTGGTGAAGCAATAAACCTGGGAGAGCAAATCTTTTCAAGATGCAGCTTTCAATTCTTGTGTTTATATAACCAGAAGTAGGATTGCTAAGTCTCATGGTAGTTCTATTTTTAATTTTTAAAGGTTGCTCCATACTATTTTCCATAGTGGTTACATCATTTTTAAATTTCCCAGACACTTGTCATTTTCTTTTTTTTGTTATTGTATTAAATAATAACCATGCTAACAGATAAGAGTTGATCTCTCATTGTGGTTTTGATTCTCATTTTCCTCATGACTTGTGAGGTTGAGCATCTTTTCCTATTTGTTGGCTATTTGTATATCAGACAAATTTTATTCAGGTTCCTTTTAATCAGGTTATGGGGTTTTGCCATTGTTGTAGAATGCTGTTAAATTGTAGGAGTTCTTAATATACTCTGAATATTATCCCCTTCTCAGATATATACTTTGAAAATATTTTCTCCTATTCTCTCATTTCTCCTCACTTCAGACTTTACAAATGAAAATCTTCAGTATTTGTGGCCAAAAACATCTGCATTGTTAAAAAGTCCCTAGGAGAACAGGAGAACCTGGTGTGTGCTATTACAAAACTTTTCTATAGACTATACCATCTCCTACCTTATATTTATCACAGTGCTTTACACAGTGTTGGAGATCCGGCAGCATTGTGTAAGTCTATGAACAAGAGTGTATATCAACAAGGTATTTATTTGGAAACGTACCCTAAGCCTTTCCTATCTTCTGGATTTAAGCCCAGGGCTGTTCCCTTAAGCCTCATTTGCAGCACCCCTAGAATTTCCTCTCGAGTTAGGAAGTCAGTGAGCCATTATCAGGAATGACCCTCAGTTGTCTGTGACAGGAGGCTGTCTTTCAAGGTGCCAGAACTCCGAGTCCCTGCCTGGTACACATATTGTCCAGCTTGCAGCCTGCCCACAGAGCAGGTAATGAGTCTGAAGCTTCAAGCAGCAGTTGGGGGTCAGACTGCCCCGCTATCACAAGGGACAGCTTGTTCCAGACAATCTCTCTTATAAAAGACCTGTGACCCTACTCCTTATACAGCCTTAATCCCAAGAAGAGGAAAAACTTTAAAATTACTTTCTGATAAAAGCCCACCAGAGCTTGATAACTGATGGGATCGTACAACCAATGGTGAATTTGATTCAATCCTGGATTCCACTGCAGTAGGCTCTGGGGAGAATGGCTGGCCTGTTGTTTTAAGAGACAGCTTCTTCACGGCTGTGACTCAAAAACCAACCAGAACAACTGTAGAGAAGGAAAAGTGTATTTGAGGGCTCACGGTTTCAGAGGTCTCAGTCCATGCACAGCAGGCTCCATTCCTCAGGGCTTGAGGTGAGGCAGAACATCATGGCGGAAGAGTGTGGCAGAGGGAGAACATGCGCCTGATGGTCAGGAAGCAGAGAGAGGGGTCTCCACTTGCCAAATACAAAATACACCTCAAAGCCACGGCCCCAGTGCCCACCTCCTCCAGCCACACCCTACCCTCCTTCAGTTACCACTCAGTTAATCCCCATCAGGAAGTTAACTCACTGGTTGGGTCAAGACGCTCACAACCCAATCATTTCTCCTCTGAACCTTGCATTGTCTACCACATGACCTTTTGGAGGACACCTTATATCCAGGCCATAACACCTGTCTTAATGGAAGAGGAAAAAATGAAGGCTGTCTTTGGAGGTGTGAGGCCACGCACAACTCAAGAAATCCAGAGTGTGTGGCCAGCTCAAGCCATGTTCTCAAAATGACCATTTCTCTAGGGAGAGATATTATGCAAACATTGTTAGATGCTCAGAGGAGAGCTTATAAAATTATACCCATTTGCTATTTTATCAACTTGGCTTTTTGTTTTAACAGTTCTGTTAAACGAGCAAACATCAGGAAGAAAAAAAAAACACCAAGTAAAAAGACTCAAGAAAGAAAAGAGGAGGAAATGGAGGGTTAGCATAGACAAAAAGCACAGAGAAAATACAGAAATGGATAAAAGAATGGCATAAGGAGAAGGGAAGGGAGGTTGGTCCCACTCCCTCCTTTTTTATTTGACCATAAGCTTTTTGCTTTCCTGACCCATAAAAATTGTTAGCAACCCTGTTTTCGCCTTTCCTCCAGGCCTGAAACAGGTATTGAGGGATAATCGCAGAAGGTCTTAAATGGTCTGAGCACAGCTTGAGGCTGTCCTTAGACGACCTTGAGTTTGGTGTGTTCAGCAGAGGACATAGCCACAGGAGAAGAGCCAGTCTCTGGATCCTGTGGCTTTTCTCGGCCCATGCTGGCTGCTGCCTCCCCTCCCACCACCCCCTGGAAGGTTTTCAGCTGAATCCCTAGATGTGCGGCTGGTGCAACCCCTTGCTATTCAGGGGACAGATATTCAGCTGTGCATGGTTGGAGCCAGGATTCCAGGCTAGCATCTTCCCCATTCCCGCTCACTCCCAGGGGAAGGAGCCCTGAGAAACTGGAAAGTCATGGAGGACTCATGGACCCTGGGTTCCCACTCCCACCTGCAACCCAACACACATATCTGGAGCAGAATCTGGGGCATCCTCCTACCTTGGAGGAAAACACTAATGTTGTAAAGGTCATCAACCTCCTGCTCTGCACCTTTCCCTGATTAAAGAGAGAGAGAGAAGAGTACAAGGAACTAAATGAGACAGTGTTTCCACAAACAACTCTGGTCACAAATACTGTGTGTGCCAGCATCTGCACCACTAGCAAGGGCAATTCTGAGCATCCAAGGGAGGTAGCTGGACCCTCTCTTCCCAGGTCTGCCCTTCCCCCCACCCATCAGGGTCCACCTGATCTTCTGCAAGGAGAACCTACCAAGTGAAGATCAGGACATAGTTTTGAGGTCAAAATTGTGCTTAGTCTTTGTATTAAAAAGACAGAAATTATTTTTTTAAAAAAGGATATAACTCTTCATTGTTGCTCTTCTGGAATTTTAAAAAAAAAACAAAACAAAACACCAAGCCAATGTTGATTTACCAAAGGGAGTTTGTGTTTGTTTCAATAATTGAGAAAAATAAGACTGGAAAAATGTCACCCAGACGTCACGTGGGTGTCTCCTTACCTCTGAAAGATGGGGGTACAGTAGGGTTATATCTCTCTCTGCAGGAGCCTGAAACCTTTTTCCTATATTTCTGCTAGTTCTTGAGATCTTCCTCTCCATACCCTCCTCTACTTTCTGGATCCTGATTCCTGGCAGGCTGTCCCTTCCCAGGGCAAGGCGTTGATCCAGATATGAAACACAACACTTCCTGAGGTCCTGTTCCGCCCCCTTTCCCAACAAAAAACCAGCCCCATCAATCATTTATGAACATTAAGACTTTACTAAAGATTTCAAAAAGAAAGAGGAAATCTACGTGATGGTAAGAACACCACAATCCTCGGCTTTCTTAAAATATCTCTGGACTATCTGTCAACTAAAATTGTTCATTGGTTGCTCAGCTATTCTGCTGGGGTTTTTTTTTTTTTTGCTGTTGTTGTTGTTTGCCATTTTTTCTCCTTTTTCTTTCCCTTCCCACTACCCCTTTCTGGAGCATTAAAATATAACTTTTCTCCGTTTCCACGAGAAGCTTAGCTCCTGACAGCACATGGGATGGGTGGCAGGGGAAGGACTCACCAAGGAATCGTTTCAACCGTGATACTAAAAATACATCCAAGAAAAAAGAAAAAGGTGATCGCACAGATCAAGCAGGCAGACTGCTGGAACCTTCCTGCACGCTGTCCACAGGGGAGAGGGGCTTAACCAGCATAAGCCTGGGGACTGCATTGCTGAGAAAGAAGAACCTTGGGAGCCAGGTGCAGTGGTGCACGCCTGTAATCCCAGAGGCTCAGGAGGCTGAGGGAGGAGGATTGCAAGTTCAAAGCCAGCCTCAGTAACTTTGCAAGGTCTTAAGTAACTCAGTGAGACCCTGTCTCTAAGTTAAATATAAAAAAAAAGGGCTGGGGATGTGTCTCAGTGGTTAAATGGCCTGAGAAGAGAATTTACTCTCTGCTCTTCATGTTTTCATCTGCAGTGTGTTGAATGGTGTTCCTCTAAAAGATTTGTCAGAGCCCCAAACGTGAGGATGTAACCTTTGTGAAAAGGAGTCATTGTGATGTTCTTGAATCAAAGGTCTCTCTATGACATCGTCCTAGGTTATCAAGGCAGGCCCTAAAGCCAATAGCGATAGTTCCTGTAAGAGGAGACAGAGAGAGGAGGAGACCGAGGCACAGACAACAGGGACACTGCCAGGCACCAAGGAAGCCCCAAGCCACCAGAAGCCAGAAGAAGCCAGGAATAGAGCCTCCAAGGGAGCATGACTCTGCCAAAACTTTGATTTGGGACTATTGCCTCCAGATCTGTGACAGAATAAATGTGTGTTCATGACTGTTTGTTACAGCAGCCCCAGCAATCTAATTGGCAAGCAGAGGGACCTGCATTCCTGGCCACATCCCCAAGGAGGTTACAGACCCTCCTCATCTCCCGAATATGGGATTTGCCCACCTGTACACCTTCCTCACCTGCTCTCTGCCAGGGTGCAAGGGGCCTGTTGAGTGTGAACAAAAGGGAGAAGGTGAGGCCCCTGAGTGTGAAGAAGCCACCCCAGTGTGGGATGAGCAAACATGCCATATTCCCGGAAAATTAACAAGACCCCTTTACAGTAGGCTGGTCCCCTCTCCCTCAGTTTCACTGTAACTATGGTGATACTTTGACCTCCATGTGCCTGACTCTTTTGCCCATCTCTTGGGTAGAAAAAGAGACTTTTTATTTTATTTTATTCCTAAAATCTTGAAATAAAGAAAGGAACAAGGTAGAGCCATGAGCAGAAAGTGAGCTAAGAATTTGATGAAAGGCAAAATCCAGATAAGAAGGTACAGGACACCCAGGGTGGCTCTGCTGGGCCATTCCAGAGACTGAACTGTGCATCTGCCAGTGGTGTTCCTGCCCCCTAGATATTCTACTTCCGTCTCCTGGAAAATGGTCCTAACATGTTGACTTGGGTAGAACCTGACAGTTGACTGTCATTTGTCTGGAAATGCCACAATTCAAGTGCAAACCCACAACCCCTAAGGATGCCCTCCAGGGCAGTGAGGTCCTCTACCTGTCCTACATGTGGTCAGTGATGCTGACTCCCACATTCTAATAGGGAAAACTCAAGGTTTTATCTTTCCTCTTCATTCATATGGAAGCAGCACTCATTTAATTCAGCCCTTTAAAGGCCACCAGCCAAGTTAGCCTGTCTGTGGCTCAGTTTGGAATCAAGGACTCATACGTGTTATATCTATCTAAAAATGTCCACATTTTGCACCCAACAGCCTCTGACATTGTCTCGCTTTAGGTCTCTGGGAACAGATCCTTCTCAGAGCCACCAAGTACCTTGCTCTTGCTGAATGTAAGCCTCCTGGTCCCAATGCAGTTCACAGATGCTCATGCAGCCCAGCCATTGATCAGCACCCTCTGTGCACACCTCCACCAGGAGGCCTGCATTTCTGAACAGTCTAGTGTACGCTGGGGGTGGGGGAACATGATTTTGAAAGACAATCCCAAGTGCCATAAACCTGAATGTTGAAATCCCTGAAGTCTAAACTTCCTAAAGTCCAAAATCTGTGAAGTCTAAAATCCTGAAAGATCAAAATCCCAAAAATATAATTCTGGAAGAAATAATTTTAAAAGTCTTTAAAACACATTTATTTATATCCTAAAAGGGGAATTTATTTGAGAGATATATAACCCAGCAGAGCACTTCACAGGTCATGTGACACAATAAAAAAATAAATTGTTTATGCACACACAGATACTCAGGTATACTAATGACAGTCTCCCAGGTATAGCAATTATGAGCAGATGAACTGTACTCATAAAGAAAAATATCAAAATAGAAATGTAAAAGCTCATTTCACCATGGGTGGTCCTTGTGTGCACCCAGCTTTATAATGGAAACATTAATAATCCAAAGCATGGCAATGAACAACTTAAGTCTTATGATGTGACTGATCAAAAACCAGAATGGGCCACCATTCTGCATGTGCAGCTGCCCCAAAAGCTGAGATCTCAAAAAAATTTTATCTTTCACAAAAACCGATGTACATAGAAGAGTATCTCTTCATGAATTGAGGAAGTTTCAACATTCTTAAATACATGCACAAGGCTTCCACACAAAGTCGGCATGGTGATAATGCCCTTTCTTAGAGCTCAATTTGCAAAAATTACAGAAAAGAAATCAGAACTCTCTAAAAATCTTTACACAATTTATACTTCCAGTATGGGAAGTTGTAATAGTCAATTTGAATTGCCAACTTGATTGGATTAAGAGATGCCGATGATTAAGAGGCTTATGGGTGCATCAAGGAATGATTGGCATGTGGGATAGCCAATTGAAATGGAGACCCTCCCAAAGCGTGGGCAGCACCATCCAATAGGATGATGGCTTGGGTGGAATAAAAGGAAGCACAAGGAAGCAGTAGCAGGTGCAAGCTCCATTCTTCTTGAACAGGTTCTTGATTGCTGCTGCCATCATCTGAGGATATCCGACTCTCCCGTCTTCACTCTTTCAAAGCAGACTCTGCCAGTGATTCTCCAGAAACCATTGGTCTTGGACTAGTGTAGCACCACTGTTCCCTCTTGTTCTGAGGCTTGAGCCTCTTGGACTGCACAGCTACTGGTCCTTCCAGCTGTCCAGCCTGCAGATGGCCATTGTGGACTGTCCAACTTCTGGTTGGGTAAGCCAACCTAATAAGTCCCTTTTTTATAATTATACTTCCTGTTGATTATGTTCTTCTAAGAACCCTGACTCACACAGAAGTAATGCAAAGATGGAAGACATGGTATAGAAAATTGTATGAAAAAATAAAGTTGATAGTTTTAAATAGTGGGGTGAAATTCAGAAAAAGACAAAAAAAGGGAAAAAAACTAAAGAGAAAATTTGACATATGAAAAAGCATATTATAAGGATAAGTTCTGGGTGATTGCACAGTGGTAGTCCAGAAGGCCTGGCTGACTTTCATGCTCATTAACTATTTTGAAATATTTCATTCTAATGAATAGCTTCTTCCTTTTAGGGCATGTCTCTCCTTGAAGAATGCATTTAGTTTCATTTTCCACACAGTACTACTGTTTTGAAATTCTTCTACGATCTGATATCCTCTGACATGAACATTCCTTATTAAATCCCCATCTTCTGGGCCATGTTTCTGTGTGGTTTGGGGGCTGAAGTGCATTCCACATGCACTCGCAAATCACGGATTTGGCAAAAACAGTGATAGCCCATCTACAGCACTGCATAGATGTCTTCTTATTCCACCGTGCACATTACTATTTTTAAACCAGTCACTGGCTTCTTGGAGCAAATGAAGCTTTAATTCATTAAAAGTTCCTGGAATTTCCACAGCTAGAAGGAAAGCCAGTACAGACAAGGATGCATTTTTTTTTTTTTTTTTAGCTAAGTTTTTGACCTTTCCTTATCTCTGGGCCAGTCCCCTCCTCAAGTTGCAGCTCCCTGTTCCTCTTCTATAGCCTTTACCCTCATGGGAATCACAGTTTTCAGGATTTTAACATTCAGGGTTATAGTGTTCGAATTTGTGCTTTGTAGAGTTGGAAGAACGGTGGGTGATGGCTCAAGAAATGTCTGAGTGATTAGATAAGTGAACAAATGCCCTGTAGGTATAACCAGGACCACTTCCCTCCTGAGTCAACTGTGCCTAAAATGTATTTGCTCATAGGTCACCTCTGTGACTCTTCCCATACCCATGTTCTGCCGGTACTATTATCTTCTGGATATTCTTTAAATCCACTCACTGTTTTCCTTAAATGTTTCGAGTAGAAAAACTAGTTTAAAGGGAAACTTCATATCCTAAATAGAAAATCAGTATCTTCCTACAACAACAAAACATTAGGTCCACAATCACTTGTTATGATTTGGCTTTGTGGTGTTCCCCAAAACAAGAGGATTCAGAGATGAGATGATTGGGTTCTGAGAGCTTTAACCTAGTCAGGGTATTAATTCCCTGGTAGAGATTAACTGAGTGGTGCCTATAGGCAGGTGGGGTATGGCTGGAGAAGGTGGGTTACTGGGGGTGTGCCTTTGGAGTTTATATTTTTGTTGTGACGAGGAGAGCTCTATTTCTCTCTCTCTCTCTGCTTCCTGCTGCCATGTCTTGAGCTGTTTTCCTCCACCACACTCTTCTGCCATGATGCTCTTCCTCACCCTGGGCCCTGAGGAATGGAGTCGGCCATCTATGAACTGAGACTTCAGAAACTGTAAGTGCCAAATAAACATCTCCTCCTCTAAAATTGTTCTTGTCAGGTCATTTGATCACAGTGGCAAAAACGCTGACTGAAATACCACTGAAAACCATGTTGTGTACTACTTATTGTGAATTTCCAGAAGCATCGCTCTAGGTCCTGGGCCTGCCACCACCTGAACCGCAAGATCCAACAAGCTCCTGGTAGCCACCAAATGATGGATCTGACACTAAACTGCAGCGTTGCCAGGGAGGATTGGGAACATGGCACCCGTCAGCAACAGGACAAGGGGAGCTGGTGTCCGGGGGAATCAGGAGATCTCGGCCACACTGTCAGCCCATGCCCAGAGAAGATACAGCCAAGCAGCCAGCCAGAGGAAATGAATTGGAACAATTATTTAAAGCATTTGTTTGGAGAAGAATGTGGAAGAGATTTTCTTCTTCTTCTACTTCTTGTATTTATTTATTTTTAAATTGATGCATAAAAATTGCACAGTCATGAGGTATTATGTGATGCTTTAGTATATGTACACTTTGTGCAACGTTCCAACCAGGGTAAACTTCTCTCTCCTCACCTATTTATCATGTTTTGTGGGGACTATAGATCACGGTAATGTACTGTGTATTTCAAAAATAGTTAAAAGAAACTCTTCTTCATTGTGGGAAATACATAGGTGAGCCTGGGTTGTGCTGGATGGACAAGCCCCTACCAGGGTACTGGCGGGACACCCTGGAAACCCACCCTCCAGCATGCCCACGAGCTGCCAAAAGATTCACTGAGAAGGTCTCTGCTCAGCATCTTAACATCTTAACACACTGCTTCCCCACAATGGCCTACCTGTCAGGGAACAGGTGTCCCTGGGTGGTGCAGCTCTGGGCATGACAGACACCAGCCAGGAGAGGCAGCTGAGGATGGCCTGCTTAGCAGATCACTGGGGTCTACCTTGGCCCTGGGAGCAGGGCCGGAGGAAGCCACCTTCCCCTTGGTCCTAATTCTGGGATGTGCTGAAAAATAAGGGAAGCAAATGATCTATGACTGATCCTCCAAAACATGCCCACTACCTTATTAACAGACACTGTGTGCCTGCTTCTTACAAAATTTCAGAGTATTTAAAAATAAACACAAACACTCATCCTGATGCTGCTGGAAGCCGGGGAGTCTTCCAGGCATTCCTAAGAATTCCCAGGCTGCTTTATGTTCCCCAAACCTATTTGCTCTGCTCTGAGTTTAAATCCATGTGCAGTCGTTGCCTCAAAGCTGTGTCTCCACACTGCTGCCATCCCTTGAGGCCCCTTTGCACTTTGCCACACCCAGCTCTCTGCCAGACCAGATACAAAATCCCCCTCAAGTGTCCAGTGCGTGCAAGGACAAGATCTTTGTGCTGGATGTGTTTTACCAAAGTGTAGGAATAAAGTGAGGACATTGAACTGCAACTGGCTGTTGGGGACTGTGGCTTCTAGTGCACATCAGCCCTGCCCCTCTTCAGGAGGCTCGTCCTGCATGTGTCCTAAGCTGCTAACCGCAGGCCATGATGTGGGGACTCATTCATTTACCTAGACAAGAATACAACCCTCTTTATAATGTATTATCATTGCAGTTCCAGCTCCTTCTTATTCTCTGTGCCTCACACGAGGAGACAAAAATGGTTCTTAAAGTAGTAAAATTGGAGATACACCTATGAATAGCAAAGATAGACTCTACATTATTAAATAGGAGGTTTGAACAGTGGCCTGAGGCAAACACATTTGAAACGACATTATATTTACCTCTGATGACCAAATGATGAACAAATAAATACCTTTGTTATTTATTTAACAAATCCTTGCATAACCCCTATTAAAATGCCAGCCACAAAGCCATTCTTTTTTAATGGCTGAGTAATATTCCATTGTGTATATATACCACTGAATCTCAACATTGTGTACATTGGCAAGACTGAGATCCTAATTAGAATAAGATATATTCCATGCTTCTATAAATATGTCAAAATAGAGCCTACTGTCATGTATAACTAACAAGAACAAATAAAAAAATAAAATGCCAGTCACCACACAAATATAAGCAGATTTAATCCTTGCAATGACCTTATGAGGTAACCTGGACTTTTATCCCCATTTGACAGATAAGGACACTGAAGCACAGAGAGCTGGTGTAATTGGCCCAAAGTCACACAGCCAGCAAGTAGGAAAGTGAAATTTTAACCCAAGTTAACCCAAGTTTGACCATGTAATCGGTGCTCTTAACCACTTGACTATGCTGCTTTGCTGAGGTTCCCTTCTGCATGGAGAGAGAGCCAATCAGTCCCAAGGTCAAGCCCAAGCTTACATGGGCTTAGAGATGAAATGTCAGATACAGGACATCCTGTCTTCCCACCGCTGAAGGCTCGGCAATGCTGTGGTCAGGCATAGGACTCCTCCCCAAATACAGCATATAAATTAGTCTCCAAAACAACCCTGTTAGTGGTCCTCACCATTGTTCTCTCTACAAATGGAGAAACTGAGGCATGGGAGGCGGTGAGGCTTAGATTTGACCCAGAACCCATATAAGTTTTTTAAAATATGCTCTTTCCACCATACAGAACACTCCATCTATAGGGTGCTGCCAAAGATGCTTTTAAACTTTTCTTCATTTTAAATCTCTTCTCTGGAGTTCTAAGAATGGATGGTTTTAGGAGTAAAGCTGAATTTAAAGGAACAACTTGCCACAATGATTGGCTTCAAGACTGGTGTGTTGGCACCATGTCTGAAAGAAAAGAACTCTTTGCCACAGTTGTAATTGGAAACACAAAACTTTGGGCTGGCCACATTCCTGTTGCAGCTTCCCAAACATGATTCCTGCCTCCAGATTTTCTTGCCTGCTGATCACCCATTTGTTCAGAGTCCATGAGGATCTCTATCAGATGTGTTCTCCTCCAAAGATGATGGTGGTCCAATAATTACAATTTTTTCCTATTCTTCAACTCAACAAGCATTTATTTGACTGCTCACTTACAAAGCATGGTCTCTAACATCAGGATGCCTGGCTCTGAATCCTGGCCTCACCATTGGGTGTCCATTGGCAAATTATGGCACCTCTTGTGCCTCAGATCATTATTGCAGGGACAAGATGGAATTTTGTATGGGGAATATTTAGAGCAGCGCCTGACACACAGGTAAGAGCTCTGTACATGTTAGTTAGGGTCAGTGTTACCACTGGCCAATGCTAACCATGTGTCCCAATGACAGAGATAAAAGATAGATATGGCATGGCTGCAATTTAAATTAAATTATTATAACTGAAACAACAGAAATGCATCCTTTATGCCATGATTGCTATATTAGGCAAACATTTTAGGGGAGTAAAATTTCACCTAGTGTATTTCATCTATTTCTTGACAGGTGCATCAAAGTCAGAGTGATGCTCTGGAAACTGCCCTGAAGTTAACCCAGAAAAAATCCTTTCAGCACTGGCCGTGTGTGAAGCTAGGCATCTGTTGGTACTGGGTGAGACAAGTTCTGACAACATAGCAGACTGAGTTTCTATTGCAGGACATCCTTAAATAAATACTGGCTAAAGTCAGAAAAAAAATACAATAGGTAGCCATTTAATTATATGCTTTCCCTGAACTATAGCCTTGTTCCAAATCTTTAGGTTAAGCTCAAAGGGAATCAAAATAAATCTCCAAATGCTGGAAATAAATGGGAAATGGCGGCAAGAGTACCAGGAGGTGATGTGGCACCGGTCCTCAGGGCTGCTGGTCTCAGGGACAGGTCTCATGAACTACTAGTTTGCCAAGGGGATAGACTTGGTCATGGGTGTTGGGAGAGGGGCAGGGGAATGTATTTAACAGAATCTCTTGCATAAGACTGGAAACCTTGGAGTGCTGTTCCAACTGTGAAAAGGAGAAAAAACAAAAAACAAACAAACAAAAAAAACAAAAAACAAAAAAAACCTTCATTCTCCAGCCCAGGGAAGTTTGTGTCAAACTGTGGGTGAGAAAATAAAATCTGGATCCAGAGCCAGTTTCCCTGAGTTCTCATTCTGATTCTACAACTATTCTCTAACCTTGGAGAAGATACTGAATTTCTTTGTGCCTCAATACCTAACTATAGGAATAAAATTAAAACATATCCTATAGGGTTCTTGTATGAATTTAAAGAAGCAATATGAATGAAACTAAAATGTATTTGATACACGAAACATGCTCAGTATGTTAGCATAGATTGCTATTTTTATCAGCATTTAAATGGCACAGAAAAAGGAAGAAACATTTGCTCTGCAACTTACTGGAGGTAAAAGAAGGTCATCGAAGTGGAGATTTGAAGACACCATTTAATTCCACACTGATTGATACAATCTGAGGAAATATCACGACTAAACACCCTGTGTCTGGACCCTCGGTCTTATACCCATGCCACTGATTCCGTCTCTCCTACCATCCGAGTCTCCTGGCTTCTTCTCTTATGTTTTTTATCACCTTCTGTTTTGCTCTTACAGCAACTGTTACTATTAATACTGACACTACAACTCCTGCCATCACGAACACGGCCACCGTGTACCCTCACTGCCAGAAGCAACTGAATGATGTGCTGACCTTGAGCCAGACACGGAAGAAGTATTATCTCTGAGCATGAAAACAGCCCCAGGAGAATGTGCTGATGTCCCCCTTTCACAGAGGAAGAACCCAGTAACTAAGTTGCTTGCCAGTCACAGGCCAGCCAGCAGCAGCCTCAGGATTCCAGCCTGGATCCCCCTGGCTCCAAGGCCATGCCTTTCTTGGTTCGCCAATCTGCCTCTCTACCTAAAATGGATTTGAACACAATAGAAAAGTTGTTTTTTTTTTTTTTTAACCAGAGTCTTACAGCTGTTTCTTGCAAGCCTGCAGAACAGATTGCTCCCAGGGCCAGCACCTGAAGGTGGGCGCCAATTTGTCAAAATGCGATGGTGTTTTAATGATTTAGAAGAGCGCAGGCCGATTGCTTTTTCTGCACCCAGCAGATGCTTCTGATCCAAGAACTATAATAGCATCAAAGAGGAAGTGCGCCATGGATGTGCTGCATTTCCCACAAATGCATAGCCCCTAGATGTCACATGGACACGAGGGGCAATGATGAGCTTCGTCATGCTTATGCACTGGGAAAAAGGGAACAAAGAGATAACCGAGATGAACTTGCCGTGGGCCGGGAATCTGGCAGAGGACACATTGAAGATCAGTTCAAGCCAAGTCCTTTTGGAAAGCCTGGACCTTTCAGCCTCTCGCTCTTTGTGTCCTCTGTGCCTGCTCTTGGTCTTCCCTAAATGATGGCTTCACTCTAGTCTCACTGACAGAATGAGAAGCCTTAAGTGGGAGAAGAAAGCCTTGCAGGCAGAAGCTACAGGTAAATAGTGCCTCTTTGCAAAGCAGAGAGAAAAACAAGGGAGAAAGGGCGGCTCTTCTGCAAGGTGCTTGACTCACGGACTCATAAGTCTGGCACAACTTGGTGATCACGCTTCACAGTGATGGAGAAAGATGAGAAGGCAACTGTGCATCAGAAGAAGCCACCTAGCCAGGCGCAGTGGCACACGTCTGTAATCCCAGCACTTTGGGAGGCTGAGACAGGAGAATCGTGAGTTCAAAGCCAGCCTCAGCAACGGTGAGGCGCTAAGCAACTCAGTGAGACCCTGTCTCTACATAAAACACAAAATAGGGCTGGGGATGTGGCTCAGTGGTCAAGTGCCCCTGAGTTAAATCTCCAGTATCCAAAAAAAAAAGAAGCCCCCTTTCCAGAAGCAGGAGCCTGTGTGCATGCCACTCACGTGGTGTTTCTGTGCACCATCAGCTGGGCCAGATTCATGAGCCTTGGAAACCTCTGGAGAACTTTGCAGGTAGAGTGTGCTTTGAGTCCTGAGCAATTACAAAAACTCATTCAAATTCTCACTTTTCCCAGGGCTGCTAAGCCTTACCAGGAGATTTTTTTCCTAAGGCACATCCAGATGTCTGAGCATGTAAGGCAGTAAGGAGAAATGCACAGTGAACTCTAGGGAGAGAGACAGCAGAATGAGGTTATGGACGGGGTAGCTTTCAGGTGTGGGGAGATGCTGAGCAGGTCACTAGCAGCCCTGTGCAGGTGACCATGATAAAATAGCACGAGCTACACTTGTGGAGCATTTGCTCTACAGCAAGCCTATGCAGATGACATCCACCTGGGACAGGTGCCATGTATATAGAGTCATGTTTTTTTTGCTTCTTGCCCTCCCTCTGGGCTCTCTCATTCCTTTTTACTTGGCTTCTCCTCTCCCATGTTTTGGGTCTCAGGATTGAAAAGTCTAGGCCATAGGAGTCCTAGACCATGGAGACAGTGTGACTAGTTTCCTGAGATACAAGTGGGAAGACCAGCAGAGTTCCCAGCCTAGGGTGAGAGGAGAGGGAACACCAAGCATGGGTGTTGCTGAGGGACCCTAAGAAAAGGGCCCTATAGCTTCACGCTTTGAGACATGATGCATTCATTAGGGCTGCCATAATAAAGCACCGCAAACTCAGAGTTATTTATGACACAGATTTATAGTCTCATGACTCCGGAGTCTCAAAGTCCAAGATCGAGGTGTCAACAAGATGGTCTTCTTCTGAGCACTGTCTCCTTGACTTATATAGATGGCTGCATTCTCCCTCCATCTCCACATGGTCTTCCCTCTGTGTGTCTGTGTTCTAATATTCTCTTCTTATAAGGAATATTGGCTAACAACCTCATTGTATCTTATTTATCTCTTTAAGGACTCCATCAGCAAATACTGTTATATTCAGAGATATCAGGAGTTAGGATTTCAGCATATAAATTTTTGAGAGTACACAACTCAGCTCCCTAACAATACCTAAGGTACAAGGACCATGGTCAAACCACAAAAAGCTTGAGAGGAAAAGGGAAAGTACAGGAATTTTGCACCCTGGTTGTTTCCCAAATGATACAGTGAAGCAGCGAGACCTTGGAGAGAAAATGGCCATGTGTTGTGACCATGCAGATGCGGGTGAGCCCACCTCACAAAGCTTGTCAAACCCAGAGTGGCCAAGCCTTTTGCATCCAAGACAGGTAAAACATAACAGAGACAGACAGGCTAAAAGTCTAAAGGGATGTGTCGTTAGGAAAAGGGGAAGATGAAACAGCAACACATTACCCAGGATCAGACATGAATGAGGACATCCCAAGGAAAATCCTCACATGCAGATGTATGCAGCCAGTATCACCCACCTTGATGGAACTCTTCCTGCATGCCAGGTATAATCAGAAATGCTTCATCTTGAATTAAATTATTTAATTATCTTTTCAACCCTTCAGAAGAGCTCTTTTTGTCACCTTCTGCTGTAGTTTAGATCTCATGTGTCCCCCTCAAATATTCATGTGATGAAGACATGGTCCCCAGGGTGGCAGCGTGGAAAGGAGTTAGAACCTTTAAGAGCTGGGCTAATGGGAAGGCTTCAGCTAACCAGGCGCATCCCCTTAAGGGTAAGTGTTCCTTGCTCTCTCTTGCTCCTTGGCAAGGAGGGGAGCAGTTCACTCTACCATGCTCCCCAACAATGATCTGGTGACGAAACTGAGTCCATACAATAGTAAACTGAGAATCTAACCCCTGTCCACTGGACCCACTTCTAACTTTAAAACAGAGGCTTTCATTTATTCATTCATTCAACATTTATCTTTTGAGAGTCAACTATGTGTCAGGCAATCTTAGGGAGATGAGACTAGGGCAGTGAACTTTAGGGGGAAGGGAAAGAGATCCAGAATGAAAACCAAGAGGACCCGTATGTAAGTAAGGAAATGTCAGGTATCAACAAATACCATAAGGAAAAGAAAATAAGTTTACAGTCTAGAGGGACCGAGTGGCTATTTGGAGGAGGCGACATTTGCAGTCAGATCTGTATGACAAGAAGGAGCCACCCATGTACACATGCTTGAGGAAGATGTCATTTGGCAAAAGGAAGAGTTGGTTCCAAGGTCTCAAGTTTGGGACAAGCCGTGTACTTAGGGAATAAAGGGGCTTCTCATGGAGTTTCAATCAAATGCTGCCTGAAGCCATAACCATCTAAAGGCTCCACTACTGTGAATGTCCAGGATGGTTCACTGTCTGGATGGGGATTGAGGCTAGCTAAGAGCCAGGAGCTTAATTGAGGATCCACTCAGCTTCTCCACATGACCTGTGGCCTCTCTGGGTGATGTGGACTTCTTATATATGGCTCAGTTCTAAGAAAAGATGTCCAAGACCCAACTTTCTAAAAAGCAGAAGATGGAATGTGACATCAGCACAGAATCACTTCTACAGTATCTACCAGCTGAAACCATCTCTGGGCCTGCCCAGATTCAAAGGGGTCGCACCAAGTTGAAGAATGTCCTGCAAAATTCATACCCTCCCCCCAGAATCTCAGGATACGACCTTATTTTCTAGGGTCTTTGTGGGTGTCACTAGTCAAGATGAAGGTATACTGGATTGGGTGGCATTTTGATAAAAGGAGATGCACAGACACAGGGATACAGGGAAGAAAGTTTTGGGAAGATGGAGGCAGAGATCAGTGAAGCAGCTGTCAGTCAAAGAAAGCCAAGGGCTGCCAGCAACTACCAGGACCGAGAAGGAAGCATAGAGCAGATCTTCCCTCAGGAACGAACCCTGTGGACACCTCGAATGTGGACTTCTGCCCACTAGAATGGCAAAGAGGACACTTTTGTTGTTTTAAAGGCTGTTTGTAGATTTGGTTATGGCAACCCTAGAAAACAAGCATATAGGTAGGGACATAGACCTCACTTCCTTTAGAGAGTGTGTTCTGGTCACATTACAGAACAGCAGAAGAGTGATGGGTTATATTGTTGTGGCCATCTTTGGAAAAAGCCATCTGCTACAGGTGTGTATCCAAATCTGTAACATCCTTAGTAGCTGGCTGGCAGCTTGGTTTCCTCTCTCTTTAGTAATTCATACATGCTATTCTGTTTATGACCGTGTGTGTGTGTGTGTGTGTGTGTGTGTCTGTGTCTGTGTCTGTGTCTGTGTTTCTGCTGCGAGTCTTCCAGTACCTTCCCTGGGAAGTGCTAGGGTGTGAATGAAGCAACAACATTTTCCCCGGGGTTAGTACTAACGCTTACATCTCCTTCAAATTTCATTGTTCTTTCAGCCAGACTGAATCTCAAACTTTCCCTCAGCAGGATGTAAACACGGAGCTCAAGTCTTGATGATTTCTGTGTTCCCACTGTGGCTGAGATCAAGGAACCCTAATTAATCACCAGAGCATTGGTGGGTGTTGCTGCTCCTCCTCACAGAGCAACAGGTCTGGTCCAACCCAAAGACAGGAGATGGTGGAACTGAGCAGACATGACAGCTACTTGAGGGCCTGAAAAGATGCAGTTGGTCTCAGGCATGGGGAGGAGAGGCTGAGGGGAGTGTCCTGTGCCTCCCAAGATGCCCCAGGAAGCCCTTCTCCAGCTGCTTACCAGGAACCTGAGATTTAATGCTTAAAGCTTTGAGACCATTGGATTTCTGATATCATCAATGAGACAGTGGATGTGGACAAGCTTGGAAAAATAGAACAAATATAAGACAACAGAGGTCATTGTGGATGGTTAGAGTTGAACAATGATAGTTGTCAAGTCCAAGGTTCAGCAAATCTTTCCAGCACATTCCTGTGGAGATTGCACATGACCTGACTTCCTCTACCGGCAGGGAATTCAATAACATATAAACATGATAGTCCTCAGCCATCAGTGGTTCAGGACTCAGCCACTGGGGCTGGAGGCAGTTTGCCACACATCCAAATAATTCAGTGGCAACAAGAAGAGATGGGGAGAAAGTTATCCATAAGATAGTAAAATTCTGAATTAAATATACTCTCAGCCTGGTGAGAAGCCCAAGTTGGGAATTCAGAAATAAAATTATTCTAAGATGATTAGAACCTCAGGGTTGGAGAAATAAAAGCAAAACTACAATAGAGAGGTCATGGGTCTCTCTTCCCAACACAAACAGGGAAAAAGAAAAGAAGAAAGGAGGGAGGGAAGGAGGACAAGAGAGAGAGGAAGGAAGGAAGATCCTGTTAAACTTACTCGGAAGAAAATTACAAAATATTCAAGGGAATGAATCATAATGAGAATATGTTATAATAAGAGAGTTACCCTTCCCCCAAAACTAGAGCTGATAAAATACATCTAAAAGAGCTGTAAATATATATATATATATATTAATGTTTTTTTTCAGTTGTAGATGGACACAATGTCTTTTTTTTATTGCTTTGTATATGGTGCTGAGGATTGAACCCAGGGCCTCATGCATGAAAGGCAAGCGCTCTACCACTGTGCTACAATCCTAGCCCCAAGAGCTGTAAATATATTTAAAATGAATAAACTAATAGTAAATATAAAAGTGCTCATGAACAGGAAACAGCTGTTTAGAGTTTTAAAAGACAGCAGCAAATAGAACTTCAAGAAATAAAAAATAGCCATTGAGATTAATAAAAGAAAACCTCAGTGGTTGGGTTAAAATCAAATTGGATACAATTAGAAAGTGAGTGAAGTGGGAAAGTTAGAATATAACCAAAAAGATAATGAGAGAATGTGATGTGGAAGTCAGGCTGGAGGGTAGAATTGGATGATCCAAAATTTGTCTTGATCCTGTCAGTGCTTAGCCAAAGAACTCAAATTATGTGAAGAAAAAAAAACTGACATAATTACAAAAAGAGTGACAAATCTCTAATTACAGGGAGAAATTTGGAAATATCGCTCTTACAAATGGATAGATGGAGCAGATCAAATATTAGTAGAATTTACGACATTTAAACAGTCCAACAATTATACCTGAGCTGATGGACAGGCATATTCACCATCACAGAGAACATGTTGTTTCTAATTCATATCAAGCCATTGCAAAAATTGACCACAGAACAGCCCTTAAATAAAATCTTAGCAGATACCCCAAAATACACATTTTTAATACCATAAAATTGGGGATAAATAACAAAAACATAATGTTCTAAAGCTACCCTCACTCGGTAATGAGGAATGAACTCTATAATTCACGATTTGAAGAAGAAAATACAGGGACTGGGATTGTGGCTCAGTGGTAGTGTGATTGCTTAGCATGTACGAGGCACTGGGTTCAATTTTCAGCACCACATATAAATAAATGAATAAAAATAAAGGTCCATCAACAACTAAAAATATTTTTTAAAAAAGAAGAAAATATAGTGGGAAATCACATTGTGCCCCATAAATACATACAACTATTACTTGTCAATTAAAAATGAAAATTATTTTAGAAAAAAAAAGAACACAAAGTAGACTGCCTGTCTATCTATGGTCTAATGTTAGAGTGTGGGAATCTTGACTCACTGAAGACCTCATGGTAGTTATGTGCCTGTGGCGGAGACGGGTGACTCATTCTGCTCCCAGCACTTGTTAAAAATATCCTTTATCCAAATTCAATTTATATGCACCTATCAATCTTCCACTCCTGATGCTTTTCTCCAAGTAGATTTCCTAACCTGGAACAGAGCAGTGTTGGCTGGCTGACCACTCTTAGTCTATAGGTAGATAGATTGCACCCTGTAAATGGTATTTGGCTCTCTCCTTTTCAGAGCTATATTATATAATTTTGGTTGATATGGATACAGTCTAAGAACTCCTGCTAGGAATGAAAGAACTAAGTTTTTCTCTTCTCTCTCTTTTCACATATATTTCCCCCAATGAGGACAATTCTTATTTCTTATAGTTTCCCCACAGGGCCTTGGTTGGTGTTCAATAAACATGCCTTGAATTCAATAATTAGCTAGGCTGGGAACTAAACTCTAGGGATATGTATTAGTTTGCTAGGGCTGCCACAACAAAGCACCACAGCTGGGTAGTTTATCAATGGAAATGCATCATCTCACAGTTCTCAAGGCTGGAAGTCTGAGATTTTAGCACAGCTGGTTCTTCCTGGGGACTGTGAGGAAGACTGTCCTGTGCCTCTGCTAGCTGCTGGTGCTTACTGGTGATCTTTGGCACCCCCCCTTTTGCTTTCATCTTCATGTGGCATTCTCCCTGTGTGCATGTCTTGGTGCCTAAATGCCCCCTTTTTGTAAGGGTACCAGTCAAATTGGATTAGGTGCCTCCCCATTATGATTGGGACATGAAGTGTCTCTCCAAAACCTCCCGTGTTAATGCAAGAATGTCCAGAGATGAAATGATTGGATTGTGAGATCTGTAACATAATCAGTTCATGCTAGCTTGAATAGAATAACTGAGTGGTAACTAACGGCAGGCAGGGCAAGGCTGAGTTACTGGGGATGTGCTCTGGAAGGGTACATATGCCCTGAGGTCACTTTGCCCTTTTCCCTCTCTCTCTGCTTCCTGACCACAGTGAGGTGAGTTGTGCTTCTCCACCACACCCTTCCACCATGATGTTCTATCTCACCTTGGGTCAGCAGTGGACTTGGCTGACCACAGATTAAACCTCTGAAATTATGAACCCAAATAAACTTTTTCTCCTCTAAATTGTTCTTATCAGATATTTTGGTCACAGCAATGAAAAGCTGACTAACACATCCTCCTCCAGGATGACCTCATCTCTAAACTTATCTGTTTACATCTGTATTGATCTATTTCCAAATAGCCACATTTCGAGATCCCAGGGATGAGGACCTCAACATATGAATTTAAGGGGAAGCACAATTCAACTCATAAAAGACAGAATTAATACCAACCATTAAAATGTCAAAAGAGGCTTTATAAAAATATGCTCCATAAGTAAACTATATTTAGGCATAATTTACATCTATTTTAACAGTTCTATGACTTTTGACAAATATATTTATGTTTGTCTTCCACCACTACCAAGATATAAAACCTTTTAATCACCCCAGAGTTTCCTCTTTTTAATCAATATTCCCCTCTCCAACCACAGCTCTGTCAACCTGTTATTTGATTTCTGTCTCCAGTGATGAGTTGTGCCGATTCTAGAACTTCATATATTCAGTGGAGACATGTACTATGTAGTTTGTGGTGTTGGGCTTTTTTTCTGAAACATAACATCTGGGAGACTCATCCAGGTTGTTGATGTCAGTCTGTCTGCTCCTTTTATTGCTATGTGCTATCTCACTTCATAAATATGCCAAATGTCTTGTTGTATGTCTTTATTAGGGCATTGTCATCATACATAATAATGGAGCTCATTGTGACTTATTCATAGATGCATGTAACATAATTTCCTCCATTTCATTCCCCGTACTGCCCCTTTCCCTCCCCCTCTCCTGGTCTTTCTTCTATTTGTTTATTTTTAAAATTGGTGCATTATAATTACACACACAAGTAGAATTAATTGTGATATATTCACATATGCACAGAGCATAATTGCATTCCATAGTTCTTCCCCTTTACCCACCCCCTCTCCTTCCCCTTCAATTCCATCCCTCTATTTTCGTGACATTCCCTCCCCCAGTTTTTTTGTTTTTTTTGTTTTCATTTCTTATTTCTCTCTGGCGTTCACATGAGAAAAAAAAAAAAAACATTTGACCGTTGATTTTCTGAGTCTGGATTATTTCACTTAGCATGATGTTCTCCAGTTCCATCCATTTAACAGAAAATGCCATCATTTCATTCTTTATGGCTGAGTAGATGCCATTGTGTATATACACCCCATTTGCTTTATCCATTGATCCCTCTGTGGGCAGCTAGGCTGGTTTCATAACTTGGCTATTGGGAACTGTGCTGCTGTAAACATCTCAGTGTCTGTATTGCTATAGTGTATTGATACCTGGGTCATATGTGTTAGGTCGGGCCAGGGTCCAGGATGTTCAATTATGGGGACCGGTCAGTAGCTGCAGAATGGAGCTGCCAGCCAGATGCTGACGCCACCAGTAGACAGGCCTCTTGTCAATCAGCGGGTTTTCCTGACCTATCCAGGAAGGACTCTGGCCTTCTCTTCCTGCCCCCAAGCCCGCCCCTTCCTGACCGGGCCCTTTTGAATTCTCTGTGCACGGAAGCCCCAGCGCCATTTCTCCTGGACACACTCTGATGGACGGGAGGATTCGGCTGGAGAGCGTGTATTTTCAATAAAGCCTTGCCGAGTGGCTTTAACTCATCTCCTCCCTGGTCGTCTAATCTTTACAATATGGTGGTTCCATTCCAAGTCTTTTGTGGAATCTCCATACTGCTTTCCAAGGTGGTTGTACCACCAACAATGCATCAAAGTTCTTTTCTCCCCACATCTTCACTAGCATCTTTTTTTATTATTTCTATTCTTGGTGCCTGCCATTCTAATCAGGTTGGGATGAACTCTCAGGGTAGATTTGGTTTGCATTTCCATGGTTGCTAAGGATGTTGAACATTCTTTTACATATTTGCGCAACATTTATATTTCATGTTTTGAGAAAAGTCTCTAGTTCATTTGCCCACGTATGGATTGGATCGTTTGTTTTTATTTAATTTTTGGTGTTAAATTTTTTGACTTATTCCTATGTTCTGAATATTAATCCTCCATAGAGTAGCTGACAAAGAGTTTCTCCCATGCTGTAGGTTCTTTCCATGCTCTTGTTCCCTTTGCTTTTTAATTTGAAGAAGCTTTTTAATTTGGAGAAGCTTTTTAATATGATTCCATCCCACTTATTGATTCTTGGTTTTATTTCTTGAGCTTTTGGAGTTTTATTAAGAAAGGCACTTCCTACTCTTATATCAGAGTTGTTTATCTATTCACTTGTGAATAGACAGTCAGCTTATTTTCCATTTTCCTGAATAAATCTTCTGTGAGCTTTCATGTGGTGGTATTTTTGTGGATGTATGTTCTCTCTTGAACAAATAGATAGGATAGGAAGTGTTGAGCCATCTAAAACTGATCTTGAGATTACCTTTCTTGTTTCCCTAAGAAGTAAGATCAGCCCAGCCTTTCTCTGAAATTAGTAAATACCTCCAGTGACCCTTCATTTGCATGGGTTTCGTCTTTCTAGTAGTCAGTATTTATCACTGGTCGAGTTTGCATGGTGGTTTATAGTTTTCAAAGTCCTTTCATCCTCATTATTTAATTCAATTCTTGCCACAAATTCTGAAAAGCTGAGTCAAAAATGACCATCTGCATTGTAAGATGAGGACAGAGAGGCTCAGAGAGGCTCAGTGACCATCTAGAAGAAAGCTGTACATGAACCTGAGCCTCCTGGCTCATCCTGTGCTCCTGGGACCCATCTCTTGGTACCATTTTATCCCAAATGAAGCTTGTTTGGATCAAAGTGGCTTCCCACCTCTTATCTAAATTTTTAAGATAAATTCATGAAAATAATGCTTAAAGTGTCATCATCTTTTAAAAACTAGCAAAAAAAAAAAAAAATCTATCCCATTTTGTACCAAACACCATGAAGTGCAATGAGAATAAAACACACAAAGGGTGAAAATCTCTTTACTAATGTGACATTGTGATATGACCAGCAATTATTATGACCACCACATTATCACATACCCATGTCTGGACATAGTTATTAACGTGATCTGCAGCTTCATTGAGTACTCTAGAAGCTAAACTGTTGTAGTTGGATTCATGGTCCTATAAATATGTTCTCTTTCTTTTTTACAAGAATTCTGTTCATTTAGGGTTTGCATAATTTGCATTTACACAATTGATCTTTTGAACCAAAATACATGTTTCTTTCAGCCCTGCACAAATTTACCTGGCTGACTTGGACACATCATCCTAGCCTGGCTGGATCATCTTGGATCCTGCATTTATTGTTCAACATTAGCTCTTTCTCAGTAGATGTGATACGCTCATCTTCTGTGAGAATGTCTGAGAGTCCAGCAATAGAATAATGGCCCCATTATATTAGTTCCTTTGCTTCTGTTGACTGGCTTAGGAGTCTGGAGCCAGGGCCAGCTCACATCTTTCTGAAGGTGTGAAGCTTTATAAAATACTATATGAAGCTATCATATAGTATTTTACATCATTTGCATAATTAGTGTGATCATTTTCGATTATTAAATTTTATTTTTTAATATTACTATGTTGTATTATATTGTGATACAAAATGTTCTTTTAACAATGTACCATTGGCTTAAAGTAGTTTCTTTGAAATGCAAAGGTAATGAAAATATTAATGGCATTATAAGTATAAATTGTAGAAAGGTCTTCATCCAACATAGATTGAAAAGTAAATCTTTAGTCAAAAAACTGAAAAGTATACATAAAAGAAGATAATAACAAGTATCTGAAAATGTATTTTATTAAACTTGCAATCCATTTGTTTCTTCTGCCCAGGGAACTGTCAGTCTTGAAACTTTAGCAACACTGGCAGAGCCCTAGAAATGTGCCTTTTAAATAAAATAGCAACCACCTCTTTGAAAATCCAGCCAAATCTTTCCCTCTAGTCCTTACACCAAATAAAGCTTGCTAGGATAATATGTGAATTTTACATGCAAGTATAGGGAAGAGTCCAAAGACCACACAGGCATTATTCAAAACTTGTAAAAATATCACTATTACTGAGAAGGTATCAAAGAGTTGAAGAGAAGTTTTCAAAATTCTATAACCAAGTAACACATTCAGATATTATATATTATAAATGATAAAATGTGTGAAAAGAAATTACTAAGCATACATTTCTAGCATATATTTTGTTTTACATTTGGATCAAACCACCAATATGAAGAGTGTGAATTAACTCTTTTTCTATGTGTAGTATGTATGACAGAGAAGGGTTCAACATCTTTTTATCATTGAAAGGAAGCTTGAACCATAAGAAAAATCTTTTTTAAATTTAAATTCAAATGATTTTGTGAGCCAGGAGGAGGACAGTACACAATGTACTGGGCCCCATACCAATGGTACACAGAGATATTTTTTTAATGTTCTATTCACAGAGAATAATCAGTAGCCAACAATATGCCTCAGGATCTTGATCCAAGTTTGAAAAGTACTGTGAAAATTTTTACTATGATTAAATTAAAGCCAGTATATGTATATCTTTTCAGTGATGTGTGTAAAAAAAAATGGCTTTTAAATATAAACT
Organism: Geosciurus inauris; assembly: GCA_004024805.1. Classification (NCBI taxonomy): domain Eukaryota; kingdom Metazoa; phylum Chordata; class Mammalia; order Rodentia; family Sciuridae; genus Geosciurus; species Geosciurus inauris. Next base: position 309,613 of record PVHX01000254.1, on the reverse strand, counting down.
CTATTTGTTTCATGCTAATATACCATGATTCACACACACAAAAAGTTCTCTCTTTTTGAAGTCAGGAATAAAAAACTTTTTTATGACTTGATTACTTTAGTTACTAGAATGAATTGATATATTTTAAAATTATAGTCACTATCTTGAATAAACTAATCTACCATTTCAGCCCAAAGGATTATAATACATAACATTTAAGACAAAATACTTAAATTTATTAAAAAGATCAAACTGTGAAGAAATTGATCATTCTGGCTGATCATTTTCATCCATTGTCAGAGAAAGAAACAGATGATATATTATTGATGAAGTTTAAAAATTTACATTCAAAGGCTGCCACAAATCATGTACAAACATTTTCCAGAAACATACATTCAACCAAAGAATGGACTAATATTCATTTCTCAAGTTGAAGAGAAAACTTTGCTTATGATGAATTTATATCTAATGGAAAGTAATCTTTGGAGATAAATTGATTTCTTTTCAATTAATGTTATATTTAAATACCCAGAATTATCTAAATAACCTCAAAATCGTGAGCTGGAATCTTCCAATTTAGGAGGTGTTATGGTTTGGATATGAGATATCTCCTGAAAGCTTATGAGTGAGATAATGCAAGAATGTTCAGAGGTGAAAAGATTAGATTATGAGAGCTGTAACCTCATCTGTGGATTAATCCACTTGAATGGATTAACTGGATAGTAGGCAGGGTATGGCTGGAGGAAGTAGATCCCTGGGAGTATGCCTTTGGGGTTTACATTTTGTCTCTGGCATCTCTCTCTCTCTCTCTTTCTCTCTCTTTCTCTTCCTCTCATTCCTTCCCTCTCCCTCCCTTTCCTTCCTGGCTGTCTTGAACTGAGCAGCTTTCCTCTGTGATGCACTTTCACCATGATGATCTGCCTTTCCTGGAGCCCAGAGCAATGGAATCAGTTGATCACGGACTGAAACCTCTGAAACCATGGGACAAAATAAACTTTCCTTCCTCTAAGTTGTCAGGAGTCTTTTGCTCACAGTAACGTAAAGCTGACTAAAACAGAAGGAATAAAGAATAAGGTAATATACTAACTGTAGAACCTGGCCATGCACCTCAAGCTGTCATCAAGCTAGAAAATAATAATGTCACTGGTGCTTTGTACTCAACAAGTGCCCATGAAGGGCTCTGAAAATTCTGAGAAACTGAAAAAAATACTGTTAGAAATGCTGACTGCATTTTCCTCTCTCGAGAAAGTGCTCACCCTTGAACCAGGGAATTACTCTGAATCATAGACTATTGACTAAGTGAACAGTACTTAGTCTTGCCATATTTTTATTCCAAAATTGAAACTTCATCTTCGATTTTGACTCTTGACTCAATCGGATTTAAGATTTTAATTTTTAAAGCAGTTTTAAATTGACAGCAAAATTGGGAGTACAGGGATGTCCCATATACTGCCTGACCCTGACACACACGTGACCACCCCATTGCCAACATCCCCTACCAAAGGGGTACATTTGTTGAGGAACAGCCATTAACACATCACAATAACCACCAGGTCATAGTTCATATTAAGGTGCACTTTTGGTGAGCATTCTATGGGACGGGACTAATGCTTAACATGAATCCATCATTATAATATCATACAGAGTATTTTTAATGCCCTAAAATATTCAGTGCTCTGTCTATATGGCTTCACCTCAACCTCTAGCAATCACCCATCTTTTGACTGTCTCCATAGTTACCAGAATGTCATGCACTTGGAATCATAGAGTAGCCTTTTCAGATGGGTTTCTTTCACTCAGTAATATACATTCAAGTTTTATGGCTTGATAGTACCTTTATATTCAGTGGTGAATAATATTCCATGTTTTTATGTACCACATTTTTTTTTATTTACCTATGAAGGACATCTTGGTTGCTTCTAAGTTTTGGCAATTATGAATAAAACCGCTTCAGACATCTGTGCACAGGTTTTTGTATGCATGTCAGTTTTCAGCACCTTTGGATAAGTACCAAGTAGCACAATTGCTGGATTGTACTATCAGAGTATGTTTAGTTTGCTAAGAAACCACTAAAGTCGCTTCCAAAGTGGCTGCGCCATTTTGCATTCCCACCAGCAATGAAAGAGTGTTCCGTTGCTCCATATCCTCCCCAGCATCTGGCATTCACAATGTTCCTGACTCGGGACATTCTCACAGCTGTGGTATCTCATTATTGTTTTAAATGCACCTCCCAGACAACTTTTGATATTGAACATCTTTTTCATTTGTTTGCCATCTAGATGTCTTCTTTGACGAGGTGTCTGTTAAAGTGTTTGATCCACTTACTAATCAAGTGGTATGCTTTCTTGCTAAGTTTTAAGAGCTCTATGCATACTTAGTGAAATAGTCCTTTATTAGCTGCTCCCTTGGTAAATATTTTCCCACAGCCTGTGCATCATCTTCTCATTCTCTTGGCATTGTTTTTACAGAGCAAAAATATTTAATTTTAATGAAGCATAGCATACCAATGATTTCCCTCATGGATCATGTCTTTTGTGTTGTATCTTAAATGCCATCCCTATGAAGAACCCATCACCTAGGTGAAGAACCCATCACCTAGGTTTCTTCACTGTAAAGAAGTGGTATATCTTCTTCCTTTAAGTATAGTCTCTCTTTTACTTACTGCTGCTTAACACCTGAGCCCTCAATGCCCAGCCTCACTCATCTTAACGGGTATCTTAGAACTGATGCCTCCAGCATTAGTGGTAATATAAATCACTGTGTTGCTTTGAGTGTGGACCACCCATGGGCTCCTTCTGGTGCACCTTGTGAAGAAAAACATGCTTCCTCCTAGTGAAATACACCTAGCCTTAACTATTCTGATGTATCTGATTTGTGATCTTTGAAGAAGCAATTGGGCATGCATAATCCAGTGCCTGGTTCTTTTTTTCCTCTTGGAAGCATGCCAACATAGAACAGGTCCTGTTCTCACCTGGGCGATCTGGCCATGGTCCAATGCTGCCTATGAGAGGTGGGTCAGTGTTTCTAATTCTAGGGATTCATCAGCCTGCAGATGTGTAACACCAACATCAATCAGTCTCAGTAATGAAAGTGGCATTTGGTTTTCCCTTCACTGATTCTTTTCATATGTAGCATTTTTTCATAAGTCAAGTGAGAAAAGGTAGCTCCATCTTCTCCATAGGCTGTAAGAGTCCACTGCAAAGGACTTTTGGAAATCTAAATGCATCCTTACATTCTATGCAACTGACAAAACTAGCAGAAGATAAAGCAAGGAAAGTTCACTCTGATTTTTTTGTTAGTAAATGCTACTAGATTGATGGCAAAACTCAATCTTATATCTGTTTATAACCCCTGTGTCTGGCATGCTTTGCATTCTCAATAAGTGTTTCCATGCATGAATAAATTAATTAATCAAATAAACTTTTGCTAACTAATAACCATGTTTTAAGTTATAAATATGTACAAACCATCTTTTAAATAATTCCTTCAATTTTTCTTGCTCTAATTACAAGCTCATTAGTATATATTTCTAGAATCCCTCCTTTTAATCTTGTTGGCAAAACAGATCAACATTTACCTTCCTCCAATATCCCATCATTCCTTAATGAGTCGTGATATTGACTCCATCAACATTTATGCACTTTATTAATACATTTGTGCCCTTAGAGGTAATTATTCTGGTCCTGGGAATATGGACTCTTTTAAAGCCTATTAAATGCTCTCATATTATTATCTTTTATTTTTGGAAAAGTGTCCTCTGATAGGTAGCTTTTCTACCATTCATAGTTAGAATTATTCCTTTTGGCAGTGAAGCAAAATACAAATCAAGTCATTTACTTTCTTCTTCCAGATGTCAACATTCTAGTATCTTCTCTAAGAGGTGCACTTCTCTTTGTTTCCTTTGTGGTATTATTTGCGACTTCGTCAGCATCTACTCTTCTGGCTCCTTTCTTTGGGTTCATAGAATTCTTTGTTTTGTTTTATTATCATTGTCAGCTAGGATTCCCTTCTGCATTCTGCACTTACGCTTATATTTAAAGAACAGAGCTGAGGAGCCTTTTTGCAGACCACCCCCATTCTTCAAGAGTCTGCTTGTTTAGGGTTTATGCTATGCTGTCAGGCTCTCTGGCAAGATTGATGAGACAGTGTTGGACAGGTGGAGAGTCAGGCTCTCTCCTAGCATTTCAGAGCTGAGGCTGAGTTGGTATTTCAGTCTGGGTTAGTCATTTGAATGGAGAGATTATGAGCTCAAAGCCTGTGACATGGGACATAATGGGACTGTACACAATTAATTGGAGAAAGGACGGAAGTGCCTTGTGTCTAGTGAAGACAGTGAACTCAAGGGCGAGCTCCTGATGGCTTCCCAGGTCCTAGCAAGTCCTGCAGGATGGCCCTTAGAAATGGTAATTTGTGTTCTCTATTCCCCTGCTCCCATTATGGAAAAGAGCTAGACCTTTGGTGCTCCCTTATCTTAAAGCATTACAGGGTATGAAGCAAAAGCTATTCGAAGACAACACAGAGAAGCAATATTGGGCCATGGTTAAGAGCAAATATTTTTGAGCCAGACCAGCTGTTTAGAAAAATCCCCAGTGTACTATTTCCTGGCTGGCTGGACCCTGGGCAAGTTACTTAACCACTCTGTTCACTCAGCTATAAAAAAGGAATAATGCTGACTGCTTTATAGGTTTGTTGTGACAAATCAATTAAGAGTGTGAAGTTCTTAGAACAATCACCATCATATCACCCGGGAACTAATACATACAAGTTAATTTTTATTATCCTCCTCTTTTATCTCCCTAACCCCAAACTAATTGGAGGTAGTTCTAGGTGTCCCAGAGGGTGAGACAAGAGGGGGGAACAACTCTGAGGACATGCCATGTGTCAGGATGAAGCACACCAGGTAGAGAACAGAGATCAGAATGGCTCTGAGAAGAAAGAGCGGCAACTCACAAAATACTATGAAGCAGCACCTGAGCATGGGCTGGACCTCAGAGGCCAGGGGGTCCCCATGGCTCTGAAAAGGTGTCACCAATCTTTGCAAGAGGGCCCCCTGCTGGCTGCTTCCCAGTTTACATACTCTCCCTTGTTGGTAGAAGAACTTCATGTTTCCAGTGGCCCACATATAAAGACTGTATTTCCCAGCCTCCTTTCTGCAAGGTTTGGTCATGTGATTAAGACCTAGCCAAGGAGAGTGTGGAAATAAATGAAGGCCACCCAAAGGGGGACTCACATAGGCTACGGATTCAAAGCTTGCTAGGGGGCAGCTGCCATCACTTGAGTCTGGCAGGGACTCAAAGACAGGCAAGAGGAGTGGAAGAGCTCACAGTACTGAAAGAAGTTTCAGGATGGTCTGGGCCTATGTTGTTGGCCTGGGGACATAAAATAGAAAAGCTGGCAGTCATTGACCCCTGCCCAATGGCAGTTCTAGGACTGTTGCTGAAGGGGTTGTGGTTCAGCTTCTTGGCCTGCCTGCTGCAGAAGTTGTGGGTCTCGGTTTTATTGTCAAATGAGGTCTGGCCATTGTCCATCCATCCATTCCAGTTTCTCAGAGGTGAGCAAATGTGCTGCCCATCACTTTAGAGATGTCTCTTTTAGAGAGAAGATAGTTAAGACTATAAACTCCAGAGCCACAGTGACTTGGCTTAAATCCCAGCAGGCTTCCTAATCTCACTGTGCTTCTGAAGTAGAACAGATGACGCTGGATACCTGGGGATTTTCATGAAGCAGGTTTATTGGTGGCAGCCAGCTGGTCCAGAGTGTGGCTTCTGCCTGAAAGATTCTCTGGACCGTAAGTCTAGAAATTCTTTGAACTTTCTACCCAGTGGGAAGTGGGTGCAGGGGGTCTTGGTGTTTTACATTTTTGCAGAAGGCTACATAAAAGTAATTTTTTTCTGCAAACTTGGCATTTACAAAAAGAAGCTACAAACCACAATACCCTCTGCAGAATATTTTGCCAATAGCTGATATCCTGTGTAAAAGCTTTTTGACAAGAAGAGAAGCTTATATGTTACAAATAAGGTGGGGGATTCTGCTTAATTACGGTAAGGGTCTTCTGGGTGGCAGTCGCTGGTCTGCTTCACTTCAGTTTCTAATTCAGAATGGAATGATATTGAAGCTGAGGGGCCAAAGGAGAGTCAGTATAGGTAATGCATGATTGGGTGAGGAAGATGTAGCTGATTCAGGAGGAAATGCTAATACCTCCAGAGCCCTTCCCACTCCTACAGCTGTTGTCTGGGTTACCTGGCTCCAAGGAATTGTTCCTCTCTTCAAGGAGTTGTTAATGAATGAATGCCCCCTGGGCTGCTCCCTTCCTGCCTGTCCTCCTACCCTTGGTCACACCTTTTGGTCTCTAGTCACATAGGGAGGAGAGAACATGAGAACAAAGGAAATCTAAAATGTATAAAAGGGGCAGGACACCCCCACTTCTCTGGACACCCAGCTCTTGGGGCCCTTCTCTTTGGAGAAGTCTATCTCTATTCTTTCCTTTAAATAAAACTGGCTTTCTACACTTGCCTCGGTGTGTCTCAGGTGTTCAATTTTCCTATCAGGGAAAGAAGACTCGGCCCTGATTCTTGTCACCAGTATCATATCAGTGCCTGCATCACTGGGTTTTCAGGAGGAATGATGAAATAACATGTGTCTAGGACAGGCCTAGTCCATAGCACTTGTTAGGTGACACTATTCTATTTTTCTCTATTTATGTCCACAGTTTGAGGACCCTGAACCATCATGAACCTGGAAATGGCATTGTAGTGATATCACTGGTTACTGGTGACGAGTCCTGTTTCTTCGCATGTTGAAATCTGAACATTAGCAGCCGAGGCAAGCATATAAAGCAGGATTTATTTAAAAAGGAGTAACATCAACGTCCCCTGGGAGGGAGAAGGGGGCCATAGCTGGTATCCTGGTATCCCTAGAAGTGAAGGTGCCTTAGGCTTCCTTTGTTCTCCTGCTCTCTTTCCATTATCTCTCTCCTTCCTGCCTACGTGGCTAGGTCCAGGAGATGCTCCGTGGGGTGGCCAAAAGGTGAAAAGCAGATGGACAAGGTGGAGTGATCTGGGCAGGAAGGGGGCGTAATTAAAAACTCCTTGTAAGGAGGGACAATTCCTGGGACAGGTTACCTTAGCAACAGGTGGGAGCAGGGGGAGGTTACCTTGATAAGGGTGAAGAAAGGGCTCTGAAGGCATTAGCATTTCATACCTCTCCAACTTCCTAGACCCAAATTGGCCTCCTTGAGCCAACCTGACTCGATTTACCTACTACACTGACTGCCTGTTTAATTCTGGCTTCATTAGGACTGGGAGGGGAGGGAGGAGAATGGGCAGGGAGCAGTGACATAGAAAGATCTGGTGTCTGATGATCACAGAGCCCTTGTCCCAGCCCTGGACCATCTACCTGTAGATATTTTTTTTTTTAATAAGAGGCAAATAGACTTTGCTTTCAAGTCATTGCTATTCTGCTTTTCACTTCTATATGCAAGAAAATTCAACCCTTTCTCATCCAGCAGGAAATCAGCAGAGCATCTAACTATGAAATGCAGAGTGGGACGGTGGAAAGTGAAACAGCTGGTGGAAACTCTCTGGATTAATGAGCAGGGTCTGAAGAGGCTTCCTCTGCTCTCCAAGTCCCCACTGGATGATGTGGGCGAGGATTTCCCCAAATAACCAAGATGTTGTGTCCCTCCAACCTGGCAAAATTGATGTACATCAAAACCAGAAGTAACCTGGTTAGAAGAAAACAAAGCCAGGTACTATTTCTCTATCTGTCTGAGATATGGAATCACTCTAGAGGCTTTTTGCTGCCCTTGGGTTTTGTGGCTTACCCCAGAATCCTTTTAATACATTCCTCTTCATTTGATTGGTTTAAGTTCATTCAAACTGAATTTGGTATTTTTACCCCAAAGGATCCTACTTCATGCACAGAACCTACTTGTGCAGCCACATTACCTTCTTGAAGCATCCCTTTCTTTGATCTCTGGCTGGGAATATTTTAAATTATATTGTCAGATTTCGTTTTTAGGATCCTGATATTGCACTTGAAGTGGTTTGCTGTTTTGAAGAGTCAGTTCCTGGGATCACGTGGGTGTTTTGCTTTACATTTGACATCTGCGTTATCAGAGCTCAGGGCCTGGGGCTTCCTCCTTTTCCCCCCTGCTGGCTCCTTGCTGCCCATTTTTTTTACTTCCTTGTCATTTGCGGACAAGGAGCCAGTTGTTCTTTATTGATCTAAATCAAGTCCAGAGTGGCAGTTCTTGCTGCTTCTTCCACCAGCGAGAGCGGGGAACTGTCAGAAAGGCAAGCTGAAAATTTATCAGCTGTAATTCTTGCTGTAGAATTATTCTACCTAGAGATGTGAAGCTCCTTGAATCTTTCAAATGTGGTTTTACGCATCTGGAGGACCATAGAAGAGATTCTTAGGCATGTCGTGAATATCACCTATGGGGAAGTCTGTTATTTAAGCCATTCACAGATCCAACTCTTCCAAACAAACCGAAGACAAAGGCTGGAAAGAAGATAGGAGCACCAGGAGTGTAGAACTCAGCACCCGGTTTGGCCAATAATCTACCCTATGGACCTGGGCGAGCTGCTCTAGCTTGCTGGACCTCACTCTTCTCACCTGTAAAATGGCAATAATCTGCATACTTCCTAACACTGTCTTGTAAAGGGCTTGCAAACATAATTTCACTTCTGTTCAAATGTTTAGTATTGTCATGACCTCGATGGGCCCCAAATTCCAGTCCCCTATTCCCAGTGGTTCTTCCAGCCATACACAAGGTAGATGAACAGAGGAACAAACATGTATCCTGCACACTGTACCAAGGACTACGCTAAGGATGTTACCCTTATCTTTTCCTTCAATCCACAATCGCCATGTAAGGTATTCTCTTTGCAGATGAGGCTCAGGGAGTTCAAGTGACTACCTGCTCAAAGCCTCACAGCTGGTAAATTTTAGAGGTAAAATTCACAGTCTGGGCTTACCCCCAAACTGGTGCATGTGTGCCTATATGGAAGGGAGCTGGGTAGCTGGATTCCATGTCAACCTTAGAGGCCACATTCTCCTTGCCCCCAGGAACCAATGCAGCTTGTAGGAGACAATGTCTTCCCCACAGGCTGCAGAAGACCATTAACCAGGCTTTAACATAGGAACAAGAAAGGCTTTAGAAATCATCTCAACCAACACTCCCACCTTAAGAAGGAGGAAGGGGAGGCTCGGAGAGGGCCACAAATTGCTCAGAACAAGCAGCTACGCAAGATGAGCATGGGAAGAGAATCCAAGTCCATTCACTTAGGTATTCATTGAACAAGTGTCCATTTAGCTCTCCTTACACATAAGGATCTGGAGCTGCCTCATAAAACACACAGAAGAAAAAGCAGTTCCAGTTGTCAGCCCCCTCTGGAGCTCACAGCCTTAGCAGAGAGGGCCTCACTGAATGAGTCTTGACGGAGGCGTATAAGGAATTCATCATAACTGGAATCAGGAAGCAGAAGTCCCTGGTGCTGAATGCACAGGGCCGGACGCTGTGACAAGCGCTCTCTTGAGGGAGAGATCTAGAGTGCAGGGGTGGCTGGGAGGTAGCTGGATGAAGGGGCAAAGAGCACTTTAGGTGGTAGTGGGGAGGGTGATGTGAGAGGATATTAGACTAGAGAGGCCAGCATCTGTAGCCTTGGTAAGAACTTTTATCTTTATCCCTCCAAAATGCTGACAGGCTATTATGGTTTGAATATGGAATGTTCCCCAAAGCTCCTATGTTAATGCAAAAATATCCAGAGGAGGAATGCTGAGATTGTAAGAGCTGTAGCCTACCCAACCCATCCTACTTCGGATGGAGTGCATGGCTGGAGAAGGTGGGTCACTGGGATTATGTTCTGGAAGGGTGCATCTTCCCTGAAGCCTCTTCTCCGTTCTCTCTGCTTCCTGGATGCCGTGAGTGGAGGAACTTTTCTCCTCCACACCCTTCTGCCATGATGTTCTGCCTCACTTTGGGCCCAGGGTGATGGAGCTGGGTGACCATAGGCCGAACCTCGGAAACCTGCAGTGTATAATAAGGTTGTCCCCCTCTGAGTTGCTCTTCTTGGATATTTTGGTCACAGCAAAGAAAAGCTGACTCACAGGTTTATCCAGTTCCTATTCCACTTCCTTACCTTTAATTGCACAGACAAATAACGTTAAGGACAAGTGACAGGGACAGACGATTCAATTCCTTTGTTTATCTACGAGACATCTAAAGGTAAAAAACAACCAAACAAAAATCCTGGGAAAAAACCTTCAGTTCCTGGGCACAACACACTTTTCTGGCAAATCTGCCATCCGATGCTCTGTGTGTCCGATGCGCAGGCATGATACCCACATCCACACACTCTACATGCACCTCGTTGTCTTGGCAAATGATGTTTCACCACTCCTGATTCAGAAATAACAGAGCTTATTCTGACTAATCCCATCTAATTCCATTTATTTATCCACTTGTGTCATTTGATCTGCAATTACTTGCTGTCAAGATGCTGGAAATAATGCCCACCCTGAATTCTCCCAATGATGGTAATTCAGTTGAGAGGTCACTCAGGTGCTAGGCAGGGGCTTCGGTTGAGAGCTACTCTCTGGTTTCAGAACATAGGGAAGACCCAGGAGCATTATTATCAGTCCCCCTGGAAGGTTTGAGACGCATCCTGTTTGCCTCACTGAACACTGCTCTTCCTACCCACCATGCTCCTGATGTTCTGGCCTGGGGCCATGCTGACCCTGGAGAGATGCCACCTCTCAGGGTGGCCAACTGGCTTTCTATCTGAAAATCAGCCAGTCCAAGGCTCATGCTCCCCAGGGCTTCCTTTACCACACTCTGACTCTCTGGGCTATTATTCCCCTTGTAATCATCCCAGAGCCAGGAATCAGACAACTGGAGATTGTCCTTACATCCAAGAGTCCACTGAAATTATTCGAACTTGTCCGCTTACCATGTCTCCCTGCTTCTTCCCACAGGGGCCACAGAGAATCTCTTTCCTACTCCTAATCTCTTTCCTAATCTCTTTTTTGCTCCTGTTCCCTCTGCCTCCTGCCAAACCTGGTGCTTCCCACGAGGCCTAAACCCTGTGCGGAAGGTTTACTCCCTTCTCTCAGGAGCTGGGAGTGACAAATTCTCTGCTCACCATAGCCGTCTCCTGATCTGCTGGCTTCCCTGTACCTGAACAATAAAACCTGTCTTAAAACACCTTCCTCAGACTGTCTTAAGAAGCCCTCCAGTCTAACTGGCATGTGTCTGGAAAGACACGGACTTTGGAGCTTGGCTGGTCTGATCTGAGAGCCCTGCTTTGCCTCTCAAGAGCTATGAAGAGTCCAAACTTCTTAGTTGACTTCTTGCTCTGCCTGCCCACCGGTAGCCACGAGGATCACAGCACTCATCTTATAGGGCTGATTGAGGACTCGATGAGATAATGCAGGTCACATACCTAGCACAGGACCTAGTACCTGAGGCTGCCTAATGGCTCTGTGTCCTTCCTCCCTTTGGTGAGCCAGGAGCCCCTTTGCTGTGCGTTGCTGATGCCAGTTTCCTTGTTCAGTCATCCAGAAATCTCAGAGAAAATCTGTGGATGATTTACTGAAGGCTTTTTGACCTTTGCTTCCTGGGTTTGTTCACCTCCAGCCAACCAGAGCCTTTGATTTTCCCCTTCATAGCCCTCTTGCAGACTCTGACAGTCTCTGAGGGTGCAGTTTTGATGAGCCGTTTGGACTTGACATTCTCTCGAGCTGCTCCCTCCCTCTTCAGAGTACTCCTAAGAGCACAGCACTGCAGCTGACCTGGAGCTCTTGGGTGAGCCACACTAGGCTTTAAGGCCCCATTTGTAATATCAGCATAAAAATGTGCAGAAGGCCTTTATCTCAGCACAGTTTGGGAAGCAGATGGGATAAGATATGTGGTAAGTGTGGCTGGTAGTGTAAAGAGCTAGAACCTGGGAAAGGACCCTAGTTAGAAACACAGGGGCTGCTGTCCCTCTTCTTCTGCATGTCCTATATTCCCTTTCCCAGTTCCTGATTACATGCTACATTCTGGGTCTCTCTCTCTCACTGTCAGAGTCTTCCTTTCTCCTCCTCCTCCCTACCCCAAAGGTAGTCCTCAGAGCCCAGCCTGAAAGACTCTCCATTCTCTCTTCTTTCAGGGAGTCATAAGGGAACCATCTATGAAGGGAACAAAGAAAACTATGAGAAAGATAAGAGAGAAAGAATCAACTTGTGTGTGTGTGTGTGTGTGTGTGTCTACACTTACTGTTATGTTAGAAATAAGCTTTGGAGCATTCCAAAGAGTTGCAAGAGTTTCAGAGTTAAAATAATTAGATTATGCTGGGCGCGGTGGCGCATGCCTGTAATCCCAGCACTTAGGGAGGCTGAGACAAGAGGATCTGAGTTCAAAGCCAGCCTCAGCAACAGGGAGGAGCTAAGCAACTCAGTGAGACCCTGCCTCTACATAAAACACAAAATAGGGCTGAGGATGTGGCTCAGTGGTCGAGTGCCCCTGAGTTCAATCCCCAGTACAAAAAAAAATTAGATTATGAGAATTATAACCTAATAATGTTTTAATCCGCTGATGTGGGTTAACTAGGTGGTAATTGCAGGCAGGTAGGATGTGGCTGGAAAAGGTAGGTCACTGGGAGCATGCCTTTGAGATTTATGTTGTCCCTGGTAAGCAGAGCGCGCCCTCTGCTTCTTTGTTGCAGTGTCCTCTGCCATGCTTTTCCGCCATGATGCTTTGCCTCACCTTTGGCCCAGAGCTATAGAGTCAGCCATCTGTGGACTGAAACTCTGAAACTGTGAGCCAAAATCAATTTGTTCTCCTCTAATTATTCCTGTTAGATCTTTTGGTCACAGGAACCAGGAACCGTGTCATGTAAACCACTTAGCCCTGGGAGGTAAGGACTCTTGGTGTCACTGCTCCACAGACGAGAATCAGAGGTGCAAGACCTACCTGCAAAGTGGCCCAGCCCAGGTTTGGAAAAATGACTTTTTTCTACCCTGAGCTTTTAACTGTTACGATATTTTGCTCTCCCCATGAAATAAGTACTTATTGAGCATCTACCCTGGGCTAGGCACACACGAGCTGGGGATGCCATTTCATTCTAACGTGTTTTCAGTTTTGGTGTCTACAAATGGAAATGTTGGTGCCTACTGTATGTTGGTATTGCTGAAAGGGGAACTAAGCCTGGCATCACCCAAGGGAAGAGCCTACTGGTACATGGACCATCTTGGAATTTCAATCAGCTTTCATTCAGCATGTGTATTCTGAGCATCCTTGTGTGCCAGGCAGTGTGCCAGCAAGGGGGCCACAGTGGTGGAAAAGACATGGCTCTTAAGGAGCGCCCAGTCTTGCCTGGAGAGAAGAGGGTGATAGGGGTTACTTGGTTGTGTGAACTTGAGGTTCATCCGCATGGTGGTCCCATGGATGCTCTCACTATTTTCCATGGTTTTTAATTCTATCTTGGTGGAAATTTTCGGGTGATTAAACTTCCAGAGAACAATGAGAGCTGGGACTTTGGAAAGTGCTGGGGGTTCTGTTTCAGATTCTTTCTTTTCTCTACACTTGTGCCTGTGATGAACATCTGCAGCCTGTGAAAGTTGTTAGAGTCACTGTGTCACCAACCCTAATGACATCATCAACAATAAGCCAGGAGGTCATGAAGACTGCACAGAGGCCACCTTAACCTTACCTAAGAAGTACTTCCACAAAGACATCTGCCCAGCAGCTGTCTGTCGAATCTCCGAGTGACAGCCCTCTTGCTATTAATCATTGTGGCCAAGGATGATCGTTCCAAAATATCTGATGTAATCATCCTCATTTTTGTCTTTAAAAACTTTTCCCCAACTCAACCTTTGGGAATGTGCCCTCAGTTCACCCCGGCCTAGGTACACCCATGGCAATACTTTGCTACTCCCAAGTAGCTATCCTTATCCTTTAAGTCATCCTCTCCCCTGTTGTTGTTTTTAGGTTGGCATACCTCTGACCAAAGGCATTTGAGTCATTTTTCTGTGTCCCAAATTTGAATTCTGATTCAAAGTAGCTCTTAAAAAGGAGGGCATGTGAAAATCTTGTTTCTTTTATAAAAAGAATTAAAAAATGAATGAAAACCAAGACATTAAAAAAAAAGAAAAAGAAAAAGAAAATCCCCAAACCAACACCAAACACTGTAGTTCACTCTAAAAGTTCAGTGGGGCAAATTCTCTATCTGATTTTGGTTTGTGTGGCCAAGTGTGGAGGAAACGAGTTTTGGGATCAGAAGGCAAGAAACGGCTGCGCTGCTTAGGAGCTTGGGACTTCACCCTCTCTGCAGCCTCAGTTCCCTTCTCAGAAATGACATAGCCCCTCATCATTGTAGAGATGAAAATTGCAGCAACCAATGGCAACCCTGGCTGTGAGGTTTGTCCCCAGCTCCCTGGACAAATGTCCCCAGGGGAGTCTCTGCTTCGGGAATGTTCACTACTGAGCTGTTGGCTCTCTTTCCTCACTGGAGAAGCACTAACGCTGAGCAGGAGGGGAAACGGGCGAGGAAAGCCTTCTCCAGCAGGCAATGCCACATGCTGGTAGGGTGCTGAAGGCTTACGAAGTCCCAGAAGCACTCGTGATATCTCTAATCTCCACACAATCCCCAAGAGAATGGCAGGATTTATTCCCTCTTTGCATCTGAGCAAACCCAGGGCCGTGGGTTTTATTTATTCCCTCTTTGCATCTGAGCAAACTACCTGGCTTGGCCGCCCTCTGTTTTAAAGTGGTCGGTGGAGACAGGTGCTTGGGCGCGTCTGACTATGGTGCTCTTCTGACCATGCCACGCTGCCTCTGGCTCAGGATTCCTAAAACAACTTCTGAGCATCTTTTAAGAGAACCTCCTCTGATTTCTTTAAAACCCATTCTGGGCAAGAAGGGACAGGCAGGAGAATTATATTCTTTTCTGACAAAGCCCCTACGGTCAGTCACTGGCCAGTCAGGAGATGTGGTTGGAGAAGGCTCCACAGGCCCATTAGTAGCCACAGACCATCGTTCTTCTGAGCATGCCCCAGCTCCTGCCGTCTGCCTCCCCATGGACTGTCCCCTGTGTGCGAGGGCTGTTAGCTCATCCCATCCATGTTAAACTCCAAGATGCCTCCTCAGGTCCTTAACTTATTCCCAACCTACCTTTGATGCTCGCCACACCCTGCGGTGCCCTGTGCCTGGCGGGGAGATAAACCAATCACCCCATTCCTCAGGGGCCGTGGACGCACTCAGCAGAAACCACTTCTTTGACCTCAAAGTTCTCTCAGAAGTCTCCCCGTGGCAGACAGAGTTCTAAGAGGACCTCCAAGGGTTCAGGCCCTGGCGACTCACCCTGTGTAATCCCCTCTCCTGGTGGGTGGGTGGGACTGCAGGACCTGTGGATGTGATGGGATGTCACAGGGGTGGTCACAGTGCCTTGCAGAAGATGGCTCAGCAGGGAAAGGAGAAGCTCCATTAGATTTGAGGAAGTACTGGGACCTGTGGCAGAGATAAGCACTTGGCAGAGGGTGGCAGGTGTCCCTCTGGAGCTGGGAGTGGCCCTGGGCTGATAGCCAGCAAGAGAGCAAAACTTCGTCCTGCATCATGGGGACCTGGATTCCAACAATTAGGGAGTTTGCAAGAGGAGCTCAGGGCTCAGATGAGAACCAAGGGCAGCTGTCACCCTGACTGCGGCCTCACGGGAGCCTGGGCAGAGGTCCCAGGGCATTTGTGCCTGGACTCCTGATCCACGGACAACATCAGGTAACAGGCATGCTGTCTTAAACAACCTGCTTTGTGGTGATTTGTTATACAGCAATGAGAAACGAACACACTCCCCAAAAATATTGAACACACAGTGAGGGATCCTATAATTGCATGTCATATCATCCCCAAGTAGAACACAGTGATTAGGAACGTGACCTCTGGGGCCAACTTGCCTGGGTTCAAATCCCAGCCCCACTACTTATTGTGTGACCTCTGGCAAACTACTTAGCCTCTCTGTGCCTCAATATCCTCTTTGTAGAATGAGTGTAGTGATCATGTACCGACATAGATTTCTACTTGAACTAACTCACTGTGGGACTTTCTACATGTAAACCACTTAGAATAATGACTGAGGTTCCACAAGCACTACCCAAGTGATTCCTAATGTCATCATCCAATCAAACAGAAAACTGAATCTGTTTATAAACACAGGAGATTAGCAGTCTCATTCTGCAGACATAGAAACTGAGCCTCAGAGACATGAAGCTTTGTCGAAAGCCAGAGGGATGGTTCTTAATCCACAAACCAAATTAAATTCTGAAATGGACTCTTGAAGGCCAACGAGGAATAAAGTTGATCAAATTATGTTGTGTGTGTGTGTGCACCTCTATCACAGTCCATTCCAATTTCATCTATAACTATAATGCATCAATTTAAAAAAAGAAGAAAAAATAAATGGAAGGAAGACCAATAGAGTAGAGGAAGGGGCCAGAGAGGGGGTAGGGGAGGGAGAGAGGGAAAGAGGAAGTACCGGAGATTCAAATAGAGAAAACTTTGCTAAATGCATTTATGACTATGTCAAAATGAACCCCACTTAAAAAAAAAAAAGTCCACCAGCACTTGGGGAGGCTAAGACAGGAGAATCACGAGTTCAAAGCCAGCCTCAGCAATGGCAAGGTGCTAAGCAACTCAGTGAGACCCTGTCTCTACATAAAGCACAAAATAGGGCTGGGGATGTGGCTCAGTGGTCGAGTGCCCCTGAGTTCAATCTCCAGTACCCGCCCCCCCAAAAAGCCCAATTCTAAGCCACCCGTGGGAAAGTCAGCCCAGTTCAGGGTCTTGTCGTACTGGGTGGGCCACTTAAATCCTTGATATAAACAAACCAACCAACCAACCCTTATGTGTCCTCTTACTGTTTGGGTCAAGAGTGTCCCCCAAAGTCTTGTGTGTTGAAGATTTGGTTCCCAGGGCAGTGATGTTTGGGGCAGGCTTCTGATTTGATCATGAGAGTTTTGGCCTCATTAAGAGCTTAACCTCTTGATGGAGTCACAATTTGACAGCATTATTGGGAGGTAATGAAAACCAGGAGATGGGGCCTAATTGGAGGAAGTAGATCACTAAAGACATGCCCTTGGGGACTATATCTTGTCCCTGTGCCCCCATTGACAGCCTTCTCAGTTTTCTAGCTGCCATGAAGTGAGCAGCTTTGTTCTGCCCAATGTTCTGCCTCACCTCGGGCCCAAAGCGATGGAGTGGCTGACCATGGACTGAGACCTCTGAAACCATGAGCCCAAATAACATTTTCCTTCTTTAAGTTGTTTTCTCAGGTAGTTTGTCGCAGCAATGCAAAGCTAATACATTTCCTCTTAATTATTTCCCATTCACTGACACGTTCACGTGTTCATTAGCTATAAGTCCCCAGCTATGGGCTCATGTTCCAACTTGAGCTCTGCCTCTCTCCTCTTGGGTCATGGTCTTGAATAAAGTCTTCTTTATGATTTTACCAAGTGTCAGAACAATTGTTCCTTCGATAGGTGTCATCTATGTTGGAAGCCTTCTCTGAATCCCAGCTGGAAGTGACCCTCCTTTCTCATCCCAGGTCCCCCCTCCCTTTATCATCCATATGTTACTATTCGTGCACCTGTCTATCTTCTCCCAGCACCGTGGGAGCGGGGTGGTTTATGGTGGCAGGGACTATGTTGTATTCATTTTGGAATTATCACCAGCTGGCACAGTGGCTGAATCCCAGTGACTATTTTAGAAAATGAATCAGTCGCTTGCTTAAATGGGGTTTTTTGGCAGTATCTAGGGGTGAATGCCAGCTATGCTGTCAGGGTTCCATAAATATTGGAAAGAAAGCTCATTATTAAATGTAGGGACCATATTTTGTATGGTCCATGGACCAGCAGCCTCTGTATCACATGGGGGTTTGTTAGAAATGCAGAATCCCAGGCTGCACCAATTGAATCCGATTTAATAAGAACCTCACAAGTGATTCATATGCACATGCAATTTGAGAAGCACCCATGTAGACCAAAGAAACAACACATTTTCCCCCATGACTATGCTTATTCTGACTAAGTTCTTTTCAAAAACAAAGATTCTATAAACTTGTGTTGATCTGAATCCCTGGGAAACTGAGCAATGGAAAACATGAGCATTAGAGCCATAAAGGGCAAAGGTTAATTTTCAGGCTTCTTACCAAACCTCTCTGACCTTCTGTATCCTCATCTTTTGGATGATGTATCTCTGTCTTTTAGACGGAGACAATATCTACCTCATACTTTCTATTGCAGAGCAGACAGACAATGTCTATTGTTCAGCTCTCGTTTGTTTCTCTCCCAGGCCTGGACTGGTCTCTGCCCATGTTAACCAGCATGGTTCATGTTGTCATGGTGCAGCAGTGTGAAGGGGCCAAGACTTCAATGGAGGGACTAATGGTCTGGCTTGGTCTGTGATGGGTGAGGGAGCACTGCAGGACACCAGCAGACAGACTCCCATCTGATTTTTCCCATGATTGTTGTCCCCATTCCCCATACTCATGTCACCCCCATCCACCAAAGCTGCACACAATGGTCTTGGAGTAAGAAGAACAGCCTGATTTAGGGCTCCATCAAAGACCCAGTCCCACTCAGCCTGTCTTCACATCTATTAAAATAATAATCCTTCCACTCTTGGGATTCCTGTGAGCGATAGAAGCCACAGATCAGCATGTAATAGGTAGGTGCACCCCAGATGTAACTGAAATTGGTTCCAGGCAACTCTGCACAGTATCAGAGTGTTCCAGGCAGATCTGTCATTGGAGAACAGGATTAAAGAGGAGCTTTCCATTCAATTTCTTTCTGCTGGATTAGACATGGGTCAAGTTCAAATAACTCAGAGTTGATGAAGCTCTGAGGCTCAGAATTGTCTTTTGTTGACTTCAAGATACACTAGGCAGTGGAACACATCACCAATGTAGATACTCCTGGCATCGTGGATTCGAGGGTGCTGCTATATTGTGTATCGCACTCAGGGACCACCAAGAAAACAGAGACAGAGCTTTATGTCTTGAGGCCAGATTGACAAGCCAGTGACCACAAAGAAGTCTTTTTGGTCTTCCACTTACAGGGATGTTGGTATAGGGGAGGGAGGAAATTTTTCTCTCCTAGGTAATCATATATCTCATCTGTTAATGGTCTAAATATTAAATGTTGATCTCAATAGTCATGAGTAAAGAAGTCAAGTCATTCCCTTCTACCAACATATTAAATAATCTCTGGGAGGATGGAGATTCAAAGCCCTAATGTTAAAGTTCCAGCAAACATGGAAATCTTACAATGTGTGGTGAAATCTTACAATGCTGCTTTATCTATATTTCCTTGCAGATTTGAGAAATGAGTGGAAAAAAAACCAATACTATGAAGGTTCACACTTATATCCATACAAAGTAATAAACCCCCATCCTAACACAAAAAGCATTTCAATTAATGAATGTATCTTAAAAGTTGCTATAAAAATTTTAAGTAGGTAGGAAATGATCCCTTCCATTGTCTGCTGATGAGGTAAGTTAGTGAGGTGCCTGGGCAGTGGGCCCACCAGTGTTTCAGGCCATCTCAGCAATGCACACACGTCCATGGCGAGCCTTCTGAACTTGTTAACGTAACATGCTATATAATATTAATGACTCAAGGAGTTACAGAGACAGTGCCCATTTTATGCACTGCCCTGTGTACATAAGACTATTTTTTGCTCAAAACAACAAACGAATAAAACAACTGCTCCACAATTCAAAAATCCTTTGTATGAAACATGATACAGCACAAGTAATTGTTCCTGATCAGACACTAGAGACAACTGAATGTGACAGGTGATCTTGGATCCTGGCATGGGAGTAAACAGCTGGATTGGGTGGGGGGTTGCTGCCAGCAAGACATTATCAGGACAGTTGGGAAAGTCTGCAGACCGAGTGTGAGATGATAGTACTGTATCAATGTTAAAGTGCCTGAATTCGATGGCTCTGTTGTGGGTATAGAAGAGAATGACATGTATGCCAGTGTGTAGACATCGATGGGCCTCGTATCTACAATTCACTCTCAAGTATTTCAGGAAAACCAATTTATAGACAAAGAGCCATGAGACATATGTAGCAAAGTGCTAGCAATTGATCAATCTAAATGGAAGATGTACAAATACCATCTGTTTTATTCTTGGAATTCTTGTGTGAGTTGAAAAACATACAGAAGAGTTATAGAAATAGATAAATGAAAATAAAACTCAACTAACATGTGCCTGTAATAAAGTGAAAACGGCCTTAGTGTTGTTTGCTTTGCTGCTGTCCAATCTCATACGTCACGTCACAGTAGACTCTACCTAGCACATTGTTGCATTCATAGTGTCTGTCCTTGAGTAGATGCTCAATGAACATTTTGTAGAATTTAGTGAGCAATGATAAAGAGCACAGTGAAATTACTGATGTCCCTGCAGCTCTTATTTTCTTTCTTTGGCATCACCACAGATGGATTCCTAGCCAGGAATCTGGTGGAGAGTTGGCTCTGAGTGAGCCCTGCCAATCAGGTCATGACATGATCCTAGCCTCACTGGTCAGATGGCTTCATACTACACCTTGAGAGACACTGTCCCAGAGCTGACTGGCATTCTTTCATCCCAGAGGGATGTCTCTCAAGACTATTTCCCTGCACTGAAACAAACCAATGGCCAAACCCATTATCTATTCCCATCCAGAAACCCGACCTTTTTTGTGGGGTCCCTAACACTTACTTTCAGATATTACCAGTCCTTCCTTGAAATTTTAGGCCACATTCTCAGAACAACATTTTGTTAGATGAATGAAAACAAAGACTGTAATATGCCCAGCTTCAAGATTCTAGGACTTTGAAACCTCTGAGGTTTCAGGTAATTGGCAAATAATTGATATTTCACCAATTTTAATGGAATTGAGCTGAAAAATAACCTGTAATTGTTTTTTTTAAAGAGGATAATGAGATACTCCACGAAGATCTGACTGTCTAAGCCCAGTACCTAAGCCCATTGCAGTATCATTCAGGAAGGTAGGCACATAGATGAGTGGAGAGACATGAGCTTTGAAGCCATAGATTTTGGTTATAATCCCAATACTTCCATGAATAATCTGTGTGGCCTTGGGCAAGTCACATAATTTCTCTGCTAGCTAGCTCTACTAGATAGATAACAGGGATAATCAAAGCTTTCTTGTAACACGGCCACGAGGATCCAACAGTGGCAATAAGACTTGGCCGAATGCATGCAGCTCTGACTGTGTCTGACAGGCGACTTTCATCGTGTCCCTCAAGGGCCTGGTGACCACAAATGAAGCCTCAACTCAAAGATGGTAGATCCTTGAAAGGAACAGTGTTCAAGTTGGGACTGTCCTTCCACGGTGCTGCACCAAGGAGCTGTCAGCCAGCTCCGCCCATATGCACTGTGTACATAAGCTTCACAATTCCCACAGCACCCAGGGGGCAGCATGGTGGGTCAAGGCCCGAGGGGGGGCTTAACACTCAGTGGCTACCTGCACCATGTCATCTAGGAAAGGACACAGGAGGAGAATTCTGCGAGGCAGCCGCCACCCCTTAGGGTTGAACCAGACATCTGACTGTGCCTGTAGGAAGTCCGTGAGCACAGAGAGATGGAGAGCATGCAGGAATTGCTATCGGGACACGTGATGGATGCTCATGGAAGAATCCTAGAAACCCAGTGATCTGCCTCCATGGGTTCCAACCCTCTTGTCTGCCTGCTTCCTACTTATTGGAGAGGAAGGAGCATTGCAGGTTACGTAAGCTTTCAAACAAGTAGGGTTGGGTTTCAATTCTAGTCACCTAGTGACTATGTGAGTCTGGGGAAGTCAATTTCACAGAGTGCACTCAAGTTTCCTCCTCAATAAACAATCATCTCCACTTTGCCGTTTGCTCCGGGGTTCAATGAGCTAATGATGCAAGATCTTGCACAGAGTGGTTATTTAACAATGGTTGATTCTGGACAGTGAAGATGATGAGGGATAAAGAGAGCCCTGTCCTTCCTCTCAGCTGAAGGGATTGGCATATTTAAGGATAAAAATACCAGTGGGATCCATGTGAAGGTTTGTTTTACCCTGGGGAACCGATACCAAGGAACAACATCCTCTACCCAAACGGGGGCTGTTCCCCACACAAGCGTCTGCTCCCACGGCAAGTTCTGGGCATTTATGTCGTTGGCTCTGCAGACCTCTGGTGGCCCCTCCAGGGCTGGTGGCCTCCACGTGAACTTGGGCCCAGTCAACGTCTGAACTCCAGGCTTATGTGGGATTGACTTACAGCGTCAGACACCTTTCTTGGAGGGAAATAAGATTTTCTCCTGTTGGTATGGACCGTCATTTTCTGCTTTCCATACATTCTGTGTGAAGGAGGCTACCTCATCTTCCAGTTTATACCCACCATCTCGAAGTAATTAGCACCTTCTTTTGTTCTTAGAAGTGACCCAGTTTGGAGGACAAATTATATGGCCACTAGCTATGCCCATAAAAATGCAAGTGAAAGCAAGGTGGCTGAGCATGATTCAAGTGCCAGGACAAATTAAATAATCCAAAAAAAAAGCTTTAGGGAATTAAAAATTGATTTTTAACACCAAGGAACCTGCATGGCCAGCTGCTTTTTGACTTGGTTCAAGTAGCTGGCGATGATCAATTCAAGATATATCTGCTAACATGGGCCTTCCTAGGAAAGGAAGAGAAGTTGGTGTGTGTGTGTGTGTGTGTGTGTGTGTGTGTGTGTGCGCGCGCGCACACACACACAGGGGAGGGCGAGAGGCAGTGGGTACTGCTCATAGGTATTTCTCCACCAGCTCTTGGTGGCAGGAGATCACTAGACATGTGAAATGGAGAGAGAAGCACACAGACATCCTTGTGGCCTTCAGGGGCTGGTCCCAGCACATCACCCAAGAACTTGGTCTTGAATATGTGTTTTGAACACTTTTTGGTAATGTTTTACTTTTCACAGTGTGCATGGAATATTTCTTTAACAGTAAATGCTGTTTCTTGCTCTCTGTCTCGACATCCATGTGTAGATTTATCCATGACCATGCGAGAATTAGTCCTAACTACAATTTTCTCACATCTTCTCTAAGGCTCAGAGGCACATCCACCTGAGCATGTAACACAGGCAGCGGTCTCATCAATCAGGTTGCTGGGGGATCGTGTGACTGGCGGGACCATGAGACCGAAGTTTGGTTTTCTATTGATTTCCATGATTTACACATCAGGTACAATAAAACCCCAGATATCAGTGGTGAGAACAGAAGCTAAAGGGAAAGTCTGGAAGTAGTTAGAGGGTAAAGTGAGATCTAACCTCAGGCAAGGAGAGAACAGAAAGGTTGAAGTTCAAAGGTGAGAAACATGAGATGGGAGAATGGAGAAAGTATCAAGCTCCCCTTTATGGATTTCGATCTCGTCTGCTAGGGTGACTCTGGAGCTTCCTACAGGAGCGGGAGGGAGTGGGGGAGACACAGTCAGTACTTTCCTTTATTGAATGCTGATTTCCCTGGCCACATGGCAACTCCATACAAACAGCCCAGCACAGGGCAGGGCGTCCACTCTTGTATTCTCATCAGTGTAAACACAACATGAATACTGAAGAGTAAAGAAAACGGGTAAAAAGTCCAGTGTCTCCTTGATCTGTGTAACAGTGAAGGTGCCTGCCCACCCCCGGACAGGTCTCCAGGGGAGACTGAGGTCACCACCTCTTCCCATCCACAGTGAAGTGGGAGAAACCAGAGGGACCCCAGCTCCATCCTGCCCGTGAGCCTCCCTGGGGTCATGCGAGTCTTCAGAATTGGGTGCCCAGGGAAGCCTCGAGTTCTTCTGAAGGCCTGAGAGGGTTTTCCCTTCTGTGTGCGCCAAAACGATTCCTTCCAAGCCCTTTCCTCGTGGTCCAGCGCTTTCCATAGAAAACATGACTGGAGGCCAGGAGCTGTGTCTCTGCAGTCCCTGTGGCAGCCTTGGATCCTGGAGATGGGGTGTTCAGGCTGAAGAGGCCAGTTGCCCAGCTCTGAAGATTTGCTGAAGATTCCCATCCTCCATATTGGGCCACTGCTGACGGGGGACGTTGGTTGAAGCAGTTGACTTTCCCTTAGAGCCTTAGAGAACCAGATTTTCTAGTTTGGATTCCCAGACCAAAAATAAACAAAATCCCCCAAACTAAAATAAATCAAAACAAAACAAGAGTGACTTTGAGGATAAAGAACCGACCAACCCAACTCCAGTTCCCTCCAGATCCAATGTCCCCATAGGGTTCCCCTCAATGGCTGGTTCTGATACTTGTTTTCCCCTCCCCCTAGATGCCGAGCTACACTGCAGGGCAGTGAAGGTTTCCTCTGAATGAAGAGATAACGTGCTCTTATTTCCTGGGATAAGTAATCCCCAGCGCTCTGACTTTCTTTCCTCCGCCAGCTACATAATTATTAAAAAGCAGTAAGAGTATCTGGAAGCCCTGTCTTAGTTTGTGGCTTTGTGATAAGATGATAACGCCTGCCTCACTCTCCCCCTTTTAGGTCCCTTTTTGAAGAGACTTGTGTCACTGGGCTATTTTTCTATGCCCTGGGAATGCAGAGAGGCTGGCTGCATCCCTGTCAAGATCTTCTCAGCAAGAGCAGCTTGGCAGGGCCAAAGAGACAAAGAAAAACAAACCCCAAAAGCACTGCTCAATTTTGACTTCGAAGGCTGGGCCCCAAACAGCGAGTGGCTTGTCCCCTGTGGCATGTCTCTACCTAGTGGTGGCTTCTCAGTGCTAGCTGTTGTTCTCAGCCGTGAGATATTTCAGGGCAGCAAAGCCATAGCGGCGGGACATGTCCTGCTGAAACTCTTCCTTCAGGGTTTTGAGACAGATGCGGTATTGCTTGTTGGAACGGAACTTGGTGATGTCAAAGCTGGGGGCGTGGGGCATGTGGATCATGTAGGCATTGGGCAGCACGATGAACTCATATTCCTGGAAGAGAAAGGGAAGAGCAGAGGGTGATGTCTAGGAAAGTCACGTGGTGCCTAGGTTGATCAGCCACCTGGAGGACACCCAGAAGCGGGTAGTAGCCTCACAGCATGACAGCTGTGTGTACTTGACAGATCTGAGCCTTGGGTTGCTCATCATTAAGGTGAAAGTAATAACATCTGCCTGGAAGCATCCACTGTGTGGACAGTGCTGAGCAGACCCCCGGCCCCTCAAAGGCTCTCGACAGACGTGAGTTCACACCCACGTGGTCACTCTAGGATGAGGCAGCAAGGGACGGTCTCATGTCCCAGTGATGGACATCCACGGATCAGTTCAAAAGAGGGGACCAAAAAGAGAATGAAAGACAAAAAGAAAATAAAAACAAACATTGTACAGGACTGAACCTTTTCAAGGACAAAACTCTCCCTGACTCCTCCTTCCTACAAGCCCTGTCGTTACAGAGTGTGCTCGACCTGGCAGAATCCAGATAAAAACTCAGTCCAAAAATAAAAGGCCTCCGAATAGCCAAAATTGGTGACACAAATTTAGGACATATAAGTCCCAGAGAACGCAGCACACTCTCACTCCATTTCTTGCTCTCGATCTGGTCTGTTTTCCCAGCTCAGAGCAGATGAGGATAAACTCAGAGAGGTCAACTCAGGACACAGGAAGTTGCTCGTTGCAGGTGGAACATGGAGGCAGCAAGCACTGGTAGCTGAGTGAGGAATGAATGAGAGAAACTACAAAGGGAAAATATGAGAACTCGCCCAGCTCAGCCCTCGGGGGCATTCCACGCAGGGACAGGGCTCCCTGATAGGCCCACTACCCCACTGGGCGTGGCTCCGTTACTTGTCAGGTGTGCCCCCATTAGTGCCTTAAGTCACAGAAAGGGTGAAATTATGTACGATGTGTTCCTGGCAAAGAAAAGAGAATGCTTAACCCTATCCTGCTAAACTGCCAGAAACAAAGTACCAGAAGATGAACTTTCTTTGAACCAGCTCACCTCATGACATGGCTGGAAGCTACAAGACCACCATTCTTTCAAGCAAAAGTTGAGGCTGACTACACATTGCAATGCATAGGCAGCTCTGGGGTCCCGCCAGGCATTATGAAAACAGGAACACAAAAGGCCATGCTTTCTGTTGTTCAACATGCACCCTGTTCTAGCACTTTCTACGGATATCAGTGGTTCTCAATCCCAGTGGTTCTTGGTCACCTGGGACTGCTCTCAAACACAGTAGAAGTGTTGCAAAGTCCCCCTGGTGATGTTCATGAATGGCCAACAGTGAGCATCCAATCTCCACTTTTCCCAAATCTGGGATGCTCTTGCTAAGAAAGTTACACTGTGCTTGAGCAGGAGGTGCCTTGGGGAACTGTATACAGAGAAAAGAGTGGGGCTGGGGTGCTCAGGCATTGTCTTCTAACTCAACCAGAGCAGCCTTGCTTATCACATTTATATAAACACGCCAGCTACATGTTTGTAGGAATAAGGTTGTACTGAAACACAGCCATGCACATTTGTTTAGAGACCATCTATGACTGAACTAGTGGCAGAGCTGAGCAATTGCAGTGGAGACTTCTTGGCTCCACAAAGCCCTGAAATACTTACTCTCTGGTCCTTTGCAGAACCCTTGTTTCTCCTATTAAAATTTGTACAATTTTGCAAAATTTTCCTTCTTCTGAAGTAGGTGGTCTGTAACTATTAGCAGAATGAATGAAAAGTTTTGAGATTAGGGGCCCGGCTGTAGCTCAGCGGTAGAGAGCTTGCCTGGCATGTGAGGCACTGAGTTTGATGCTCATCACCACATAAAAAAATAAAAAATAAAAAAAAAAATTTTAAAAAAAATAAATAAATAAAAGGTATTGTGTCCATCTACAACTAAAATATATATATTTTTTTAAAAAAGAATAAATGCTGCCTAAAAAATCATGGTTCTTAGGTGGGATAAACAGCTGCACCTGCAGGGAGCTTAGTGCCAGTTGCCTGGAATCTCAGGATGCTGAGTGTCCATTCTGCGACTCAGAGGCTGAATGCTGAACAGCTTCCTTTGCTGGTCTTCATCACTGTGTTGGGTAAGGTAAACATCGTTTGTCATAGAAACCCAGACTTTCCTGGTCCTGGCCAGGAACCTGACTCTCATACAAGGATAGAAGAAAGCAATGGCTTGAGACCCACAGCCCTGAGGACCAGCCCTGCCACCTTTTCACTCTGGGTTCTGAACACATCTTGCTCCTTCTTAAGACCCTGCTTTCTGTTCCCCAGGTTGCTCTTCAGCTGTGAGATCTAAGCCTCTGTCCCCACCCCCAGCACCCTGTGGATGCTGTTCTCACCTGTGCATCCAATTCCATGATGTGAGCCACTTTGTTCCAGCCGAAGCCCACAAACCTCCGGTCGTATTCAGGGCAGTCTTGTCTTACCACAACATACGGCTCAAAATCAGCTTCCCACTCAACTTGGTAAGGCGTGGTGGCAGTCCGCCACTTGGCGAAGTTTGTGGGTGCATGGCCTTTCGTCCAGACGTGGTACCTGGGCACACAGAGAAAAGCCATTGGATGAAGGGAAGAAAGAGATCTTTCCAAAGCCTGCTGATTTGAGGGAAGAAGAGATACTAATAAGGTCCTCCTGGTGGGCTGGCGAGTCCCTGCCAAAACCATGCTTAAGTCCTGACCCGGTGCCTGGAAATGTGACCTACTTGGAAATAGGATGGAAATAGGATCTTTGTGGATGTTATAAAATTAGGTTGAGGTCAAGATGGATTAGAGTGGGCCTTTAATGCAATGGCTGGTGTCCTTACAAGAAGAGGAAAATTTGGACTCAGACATACCCTGGGACAATACTATGTAGAGATGTAGGTAGACACTAGACCGAAGGGCCTGTGTGCAAATGAAGGAGACTTCCCTAGGGCCTTTGGGAAAAGCATGGACTGTAGATACCTTGACTTTGGTCTTTTGGCTTCCAGAATTGTAAGAAAACAAATTTCTGTTGTGTTAAGGCACCTAGTTTGTACTGTTTTGTTACAGCAGCCCCAGGAGACTGATACAGTCCATTGTCCACATCCTTCACTAATGAGATATTCCCTGTGAAAAGGTTAGTGAGCTCCTGGGTGCTCTGTCATTTCTACGGAACCAACTGCAGATTGATCTAGTTAATAGCTGCAGTTATTCCTACTGGTAACTCTCTGTAACACTCCACCTTGGGGCAGAACCTGTGAGTAGAACACCTCTCCTGTGATTATGCTATATTATACAGCAGCCAAAGGGAGTTTTGTAGATATAGTGAAGGTTACTATTTGGGTGGCCCTGGGTTAATTAAACAGGAGATTATGGAGGTGGGTCTGACTGGATCACAGGAACCTTCAGGTCTTGATGTGGAAGGAAGCACAGAGCCCTGCTGAGAGCAGAGGGGCCTACTGGGCGACAGGGCAGAGGAATAGACTCCAAGAGCTGAGAGGGGTGACAGCCAGCAGCTAGCAGCAGCACAGGTACCTCGGCCTGCAATTGCAAGGGAAGGAATTCTACCAACAGCCAGGGAGCTGGAAAGGGACGCGCATGGGCTGGAGAACTGTGGCTTTGCCAACTCTCTGGGTCTGGACTGTAGACTCCAGAGACAGTGAGGCCATGGATCTGTATTGTTTTAAGCTGCTATGTTTGTGGTGATTTGTTCAACAGCACAGAAAATGAACATAACCATATCATAATGACAAGAAGCTAGTATTTATTAACTCTATATATTAGAACTGTTTTAAACACATGCGCACACACACACACACACACACACACACATATATACATATATATAGTTTGTTTGTTTGTTTTTGTTTTATACCTGGAATTGAACCCAGGGGTATTTAACCACTGAGCCATATCCTCAGCACCCCCCTTTTTTTTCATTTTTTAATTTGAGACAGGGTCTTGATAAGTGCTTAGAGCCTCACTAAGTGGCTGAGGCTGGCCTTGAACTTGTGATCCTCCCCCACAGCCTCCGAGCCACTGGGATTACAGGCATGTACCGCTGCACCTGGCCCATATATATTGTTTTTAATTCTTACAACTTACCCACGTCAGGCTATAAATCATACAGTGGCGGAGCTGGGATTCAAGCTCAGGACGAGTACTCTGACTCACCTTTTGGATAACCTCCCTTGTGCGTCACTGTTCCCCACCCTCTCTGGACAGTGGAAGATGAAACCAGCACTCAATGGTTGTACTCAAATTGAATCACAGAGAGAATAAGCAAGGAACCTAAAACTCATGGGGTACCTAAGACAGCAGTGGGGAGTGGGATGGGAACACAGCTCCCGCAATTGCAGGGAAGACAGAATGGAAGGGTGGGAACCCAACAGTGCGGCTGCAGGAGGAAGTAACTCCACGTGCTGGGCCTCATCCCCTCAGGGAAGGCTCTGTACAGGCTGAGGGGCAGGGTGTGCTCCCCCTGCCAAGGGTGCTCTAATGGCAGGAATGCAAGTGCTCCCTTCATT
This sequence comes from Geosciurus inauris, assembly GCA_004024805.1. NCBI lineage: Eukaryota > Metazoa > Chordata > Mammalia > Rodentia > Sciuridae > Geosciurus > Geosciurus inauris. The sequence continues at coordinate 280,208 of PVHX01000254.1, read as the reverse complement.
TGCTTGTCCCCCACTGCACACTTTCATCTGACCTCACTCAGCATGGCTGAATGGGCACTGACCAACAGGTGGGTTTTCATTAAGAGGTGTGCAGAATGAGACAGGCAGGCTGGGGAAGGCAGGGCCTTGACCCACAGCCCCATCACTGCAGCAATGTCCACCAAAACCAGGCACCTAACTGGGAAAAAAAAAGGCTGAGTAATGCTACCTTAGTGGAGTGTGAAAAAATGATATTGCGAGAGCTGTCAATCACGGGTCTAGTCCCAAACTTAGGACCACAGTTGATTTTCTAATTGTGATTTTGCTGAACCGGTACTCTTGACACTTAGTGCCTTGGACAGAACCTGCATAGCATATGTGATGGCCAGGAACCTGTATTAGGTTCCAAACACAGCACAGTGGAGTCTTTGGGCCAGGGTTCAAATCCCACCTCTACCACTCAGGAGCTGCGGGTCTTGCCTAATAATATACCTTAACTAGGCTTTAGTTTCTCCTTGTGTCAGCCAGGTAAATAACATCTATCCTGTTGAATCATGGAGAAGCTTAAATGAGATGATGTAACGAACTTGGCAGAGAGCTGCCAGAGACCTTCAATGAATGCTAGGTCCCTAAAAGCAGTTTAACCAAATGGTTTGAAACATTGATTTTAAACCACCTGGGTCTGCATTCTGTCATTCAGCAGGTGTCCCCAGGCTAACTCCCCTGCAGCTTTGCTGCCTTGTCTTGCTAAGCAGGGAAATCATAATCCCCACTTCAGAGACAGATAATGGTAGTGAGTTAATTCACATAAAGTAGAAAAGGCAGTGTCTGATACATGGTAATTCATTGAAAAATGAGAATATTGTCATTTTTTCTCCTCGTTTGCCTCCTAAATAGGATGTCAGTTCACAGTGGTTTTGCTCTCTGTTTTCAGTATACTGATGACCATTTTGTTTGTTCTCCGTCGTTAGAATCTAAATTTTGGTCTTATCATAATATGAAAGAGAAGACAAACGAGAGAAGGGAAGGGCAGGGACATCTGGGCCAGTTCCGTTTGTCTGGCTGAGCAGCTTCTGTCTGCTCTGTCTGGAATGCCGACAGCATGCTAAAAGCCTAGGCAGAACAGGACGCAGGGAAGTTATGACTAACCCACCATTAAAGCAAGCCACAGCTTGGAAACCGCACCCAGGAAACTGCTGTCAGTCCAGCAGACACTGGACTTCAGGGGATGCTCTGAGACTGATACCAGTGACATCAGGTAGCCTTAAGAACACAGCTCAGGTGGCTGTTTCCTGGCTACACCTCACGGGACACTGTTGAGAGATTTGAGGTGCTTTGAGCAGAGGTTCTGAAGCGCAGGTATACATCAGAGTCACGTGGAAGGTCAGTTCTAGTCCCAGGGTTTCTGATTCAGGACATCTGGGTGGGGCTTGAGACTCTGCATTTCTATTAAGCACCCATGGGATGGGATGCTACTGGCCCAGGGCCCACACTCCTAGAGTTATACCCCAAGAGGATTTGGAGGGGTGTCCAGGCATGGCCACGAGTAGCTTTCAGCTGCCCAGAGGCTTATGTGTTCATTACTTAGAGAGCAGATGACAAAAGCAGTGTCTTGGAGGGAAGGTCTATAATTCAGCACTTGGTAGGGAGGCTTGCAAGCTGTTAGAGGGAGCAGTAATCACGGACACAGGAGGCCAGACCCCAGCTCTCACACCCACGGACATGGCCTTGAAATGGGTTCTCAAATCCACCTGGGGTTAGAGGTGGAAGGGGGAACATCTTGGACATTTGCCAGGTGTTCAGCCACCAGGTTATGGCAACTGCAGGGGACTCAGATGAAGGCTTGGTCTCAAATTTCCAGGTGCAGGTTTTTACTCTGCTTTTTCAAATGTGGATTCACGCGAACAGTCAGGGTTCAGCAGCACAGTGCTGTCAGTTAAGAACACAGGCTCAGTGTCCCTCAGACCAGGCTGAATCCTGGCTCTGACATTTCTTAGCCACTTTGCAATGGGCAACTTATTTGACCTCTCAGAACCTCGGGGTTCTATTTGTTTTTTTACGGTATCTACCTTGGATTTGTTCTGAGGATTAAGTGTGCTGATCACAGTGCCTGGTACATGCAAAGTACTCAATAAATAGCAGTTGGTATGATTTCTTTCTGGAAAGTAGTGGTTTGGGGGAATTAGCCCTTTTGGGTTATTTTCTAGAATTCTGGATGGAGAACAAAGGCTGGAGGGTGGTCCTGACACTCCCAGAGCCTTTCCACACTCCATAAGTGTAAAAAAACATAATCTCTAAACTGTTGAATGACTATCCTATCTCGTGGAGTTATTTTCACAAAATAGTTTGAGGAAATCTTTAGAAACTTCTAGAAGTTTTATGGGATGAAAACCTAAGTTGCTATGAATGGCTACAGTCTTTGCACTACAGTTCCGACTGCCTAGAACTGTATGCTTTTTAACTCAAAGGAAGTGTTGACCATTCTTACACTGTTCCAGTGGAGGCTTCATGTTAACAGAAGCAGCCAGAAGCGATAACTCTCTTCAGGCTGCTCAATCAAGAGACTGAGCAGGACTCCTACTCCCCTGCCGACTGCTACACTTCATGCTGCACGGGCCTGTCCCCAGAAGCCAGAATCCATTTGCACCTGTGTAGTTGCACAGTGTCCTGGGGCCCTCTGGATGTGCAATAGGGTAGCTCCCTGTGATGTCCCTGCAAGACTTAGGTCCTGGGAAATGAGGATTTTTTCTGCAGACATCACTTGAACAGCAGGAAAGTTAGCTCCTCAAGGGGCTGTGTGCAACTCTAGAGTCACCTTGGTGACTTTAAGTTGAAGTAACTGCTGTTCATCCCAAGCCCAAAGGGCTTAGAAAACAGACCACTCACACCAAAAAGCCAAAGGGAACATGCCCAGGATGCTCACAGAATGAAACCCGTTCACACAGTGAACGAATGGACAAGCACCCCAAAGACCTTTCAGGCCAGGAGATGGAGAGGAGCCTGAGCTGAGTCTAGAAAAAACTATGAAAAGAAGAAAGCTCGGCTTTCTGACCTAACCATGCCCTTCCACCCAGACACACACCTGTTCACCCATGCACAAAGCAAACTATATGCACGAGGGCAGGTTGCAAGGGCATTGGTTATTTTTTTGCCCTCCGATGGACCAATGCATCCTACCACCACCAACTTCTGGGTCAATAGCTTTGGTGTGTGGGTTTCCCGGGAGAGAAGTCCTTTGGGCACCCCAAGGATAGCAGGAAGGGCCACTCACCTGAACGTGAAGAGGGTCCCCATGTCCAGCATAGACAGCAGCTCTGCTTTGGACTTCGGGAAAGATAGCCGGTAACGCAGTGTCTCAAATGCGGGAACAATCATCGCTTTCTTGGTGTTGGCGAGGTCAAGCTGGATGACTGACTTCCTGGAAAGAGGGGTAGACAGAGGAAGACCAGATGTCTGTGATGCCAGGCCGAGGTCCTTCCCTCATGAGGGTTGGTGGCGAATGGCCCAGGGAGGCTGAGGAGCTTCCCAAATACTGCACAGGGAACCCAAGACAAAGGCCTGGGGCAGCCCCCCACATGCTGGCAGGGTGCTCCCTTCAGAGTTAGCAGAAGGGCTCACAGGACTTTCTACCCCTCCTCCTACTGGCCACCCAAGAGCAGGTGGTCACAAAGCTGATCAGAGATTCATCAACCTGTGACTTCTCAACCCCTTGAACAGTCTGGATTTTGAGTCTTGAAAGAAACCAGACTTGTCCCCAGGACCCTCACTGTCCCTACACAGCCAGCACCCAGCTAGACACGTCAGAGCTCTGGTCTGCCACGTGCTGGTGGAGAGATCTGCAATCTCTCATTGACTCCCGCCTCTGTGCCCAGCCTTCTGCTCTGCTCCTTGGAGACTCAGCCCCTGGCCTTCTGGATTTTCCTGCTGTTCTCTAGCTCTCTGGCCATCACTGGAAAGGGAAACTGGCTCCGGGAGGCCACGCAGCATGATGCTTTAAATGAGCACAGACTGGATTTGAATCCTGGCAATGTCACTTAATAAGTCTTGCCATCTGGGCCAAGTCATTTAGCTTTTCCTGACTGTGGGTTCCTCCAGAATAGTGGCAACAGTGTCTGCCTCCTAGAAGAGCTGTGAGCAAGGTGATATGACATTGCTTGGCACACCTGGCACAAGGCAGGCATGGAGACTGTCATTACTCCCTGCTTTGACCTTTATGATCTCTGTTGGCTACAGATGTGGTACTTCATTCCACTTTCCTGCTTAGACCACTGACTTCTGAGTCTCAATGCCAACACTGCTTTCTATGTTAATCACCAAAAGAGAGAAAGCAACCTCCTTTGGGGAAATAATAAGCACCAGAAGACATTTTGAAAAAAACCTCAAGAAGCATCCTCCCTCCCCATAGCCATACAAGAGCTTACTGGTGTATTATTAAGGTCACTTCACTCAACAAAACTTTGAGCCTCTGTATGAGCAGGGACTAAGGCTGATCTGCAAAGACTAGTCATACTATAAGTAACTACGCTGCCCCAGGTCAGTGTGGGACAGAACAGAACTGCAGGCCAAGAAGGACATCAGCCGGGCTTGGTGTCAATGAATAATGAAGGGGAATGTGGACCAGGTTAGAATTAGAATGTTTTCTAAAACCACTCTGGGTTCAAGGTTCTTACCAGCTCCCTTTGGAGAAGAGGAAGTTGGAGAGATGGATTGGGGTTCATTTGAACCCTTGGAATGTCATTTCTAGTTGACTTTTTTATTCTTAGGCTTAAGTTAACTATACACCAGGTGATGTAGAGTCTTCGTGTTACTATTTCAGAGGAGATTGGTAGGGATGGCAGTGAGAGAGAATGTGGGTGAGCTATACTTAGCCAGTCTGAGGGCCAGAGGTGTGAGTCAGCCTGTCTTGGCCTGCTTTGTCTGAACAATGATGTCAGTTTTTAAACGCCCAAATTCCCTCCTCCACGACAGGGCATCTAGTGTCAAGCAGCATTTCTTTTATATCAAACCTATATTAGATATGGCAGAGCTGTGGCTCTTCACCTGTTCCCCAGGAAATATGTATCTTATCTATTGAGTCCAGGTGGTAAGGATGGGACATAAGTTAAAAAAAAAAAAAAAAAAAATCTTGGGCCAAGATGGCAAAACCCTGGGAACCTCAGGGCATGGGACAGTGTCCCTATATTGGTGGATGGTTGCTATGCATTCAGCAAATACTGAGCCCCTACTATGTGCACGGTCTTTAGAGATACAGGGCAACAAACAGCCATCCTCAGCTGGGGCAGTGTTTGCATCTTGTCTAAATTACTTAATATGTTAAAAGCCTAAGGATAAGTATCTCCAAATTAGGGCCCAAGATTGCATCTGCAGCTGGCGATTTTAAAATATGATGCTATGGAAATTAAGCAGGAGAGGAAATTGAGAGGGCTGAATTATAAAGGGGTTCATTTGGGCAAAATGTATGCAGACACACACACTATAGGTACAAAAAGCTATAACATTGGGGTCCTCTACCTATATAAGCCTCAAGTTACTATTACAATCACAGTTATTCCAGCAGCCATTTCTGAGAGTGCCCTGATTAAAAAAAATAATAATTGCCCATTCTGTGGCCAGTATACATAGGAACAACTCACAGGGCTCTGCCTGTCCCCTAGCACCCCTGGCCAGGGCAGGCTGTTTAGGGGTAGACATGTGACATAAGTTGAATGAGTCTGGTTCTCTCCCTTGGAAATATAAACAGATATAGAAGCTGGGAAACTTTATAGTTGACTTGTACTATGTCAAACAGGGCATTGCGGGCTTTGGAACTTTTGCTGCAGAGGCCCAGAGCTGCCCTGGTTAATTTTACGCTTATGTATTGGTTTCCCAAATCCTACTTTGATTCCATAAGATGTACCATCCGAATTTTTATTTGTTTTCCTTTAACTTCTTTTTATTTTAATTAAACTATCTTGCATTGGTTTCTCTTCCTTGCAGTGAAACATCCCTAATCGATATTCTGCACTATCCAGAGTAAATAGACCTGCAGAGCAGCAGGCCTTACAGATGGAGCCCTAGCCAGCCTGATTTCCCTCTGCACGGACAGCATCAGATTCTGGAGGACTTTCTGCAAATTCCCTTTAATCTCACTGAAATGCAAACTGCCACAAAGATGGATTTGTCACCAGATAGGTCCATTTCAGACTCAGTTCAAGGTGGTTTCGATATTGATGTCCTGAAAGTATCTCATTATGAGGCTGTCTCAGCAATCAAGTGGTTGCAGGGCACAGACTCTGAGCACATCTGTTTATAGAGGTGGTAACCACAGCTGGGGCCCCCTCTGCAGTGTGTGCTGTTGGTACATCCTTCCTGGGCTGGGACTTGCTGGCCTGGGGCAAACAATCCACTGCCAGCATTAGTCTGCAGGGACTGAACTTTCTGGACGACGGTATGGTGTGTGAGAAGGTGGGGTTGGGAGCCAGGCAACCTGAGTTCTCTTGGTCCAGTCCTGACAAGCTGTGTGACTGTGGGTCACTCCACATTTCTACCTTCTGTTGCTGAATCTAAATACTTAACACTGAAGTTCTTGGAAGGCAGTCTTGGGGAGTGGTAACCAGAAAAACCTGGAAGCCAGGTTTGACTCTACCAGAGCTGTCTGCCTGGGCAAGTCACTTTAACCACTCTGAGTCCCAGAGTTTGTGTTCATGTGGAGTATGTTGACGAGGAACAGCAGTGTATGAGGCAGTGCCTGGGGCCGTGCCTGGGGCCGTGCCTGGCGAGTACTGAGCACAGAGCTGCTGCTTGCGGTGATTCACTTTATATGCCCACTGGGCTAGGCTACCGTGTCCAGTGTTGGGCTAACCATTAGTCTAGATGTCGCAGGGAAGGTATTTTGTAGGTGTGAAGAGCATCTATGATCAGTTGACTTTAAGAAACGATTGATTATCCTTGATAAAGCCGTCAATTAGCTAAAGGCATAAGAGCAAATACTGGGTAGAAAAGAAATACTGGGGAGTGATCTTGTCCAAAATATGATGTTAGATCATCTGCATGTATATATACAAAACAACAAATCCCACCATTATGCATAATTATAATGCATTGACAAAAATGTAGAAAAATATAAAATAAATACAAAATAAAAACTGAGACAGAAAAGGAGAAGGAACTCAGCCTCAGGACTGTAATAGGGAAATCCTGCCTGCGTATCCAGCCTGCTGATCTGCTGTGTGGATTCCAGACATGCCAACACCCACAACTGGTATGTGAGCCAATTCTTTCGACCCTCTGTATCTCTTTCAATCCATCCATCCATCCATCCATCCATCCATCCATCCATCCATCCATCCATATCTCTAGAACTCTACAAGTCTCTACCTCTCCCATTGGTTCTATTTCTCTGGAGAACCCTGGCTGAATTATTGCCTTGCTTCTTGTTCAAGATCCCTGCCAAATGTGGAGAGAGAGGGGGCAGGTGGTGGAGAGAGAGAATCTCTAGGAATTAATAATTTTTAACTCTCTCTTTTTTTTTTTTTTTTGGTACCAGGGATTGAACACAGGGGCACTCGACCACTGAGCCACATCCCCAGCCCTATTTTATGTTTTATGCAGAGACAGGGTCTCACTGAGTTGCTTAGCCTCGCCGTTGCTGAGGCTGGCTTTGAATTCGCGATTCTCCTGTCTCAGCCTCCCAAAGTGCTGAGATCACAAGCGTGAGCCACCGTGCCCGGCTAATTTTTAACTCTTGATAAATACTTTTAAATTTTTTCCATCTCAAAATATAAATCACTTCACACAAACAGTAGTCACATTAGAGTGTCTGTCTTAAGGAATTCTTGCTAACATTTAAAAAAAAGATCCCTGCAAAATCATTCATAAACCTACTGCGATGTTTTGGGCTGAAGAACTTGGGCTCATCTACCCGAGCACCCAGGGACCCTGCTGAGATGATGGGGAACACCCACCAACGAGTACCTGGGAGCCCGACTGCCCCTCTTCCTTCTGACTTGAGCACAGTGCACAGCCTGCTAATCACATGTTCCTCACCTACAAACAAAGATGAAGATGCTAGGTCTGACCTGCCAGGTTCTAGAGCCTCATGCCGTGCCTAGCTTAGAGTAACTGAGTAGTGATGCATCCTCTTCTCCTTTCTGCAGCTCAGCAGGTTGGTGGGCTCAGGGCGAGAGGATGGGTGAGGGCGAGGAACCATAAGAAAGGCAACACTCTCCTTGCAACTAGGACAGAATTTTTTGGCTTGCTGTCCCGCTCATCTAGGAAAACAGATTAGATCTTCATCTCCAGTCAGCCCTCTGAATCTTTCTTCATGTCTGGCATGAAGAGAGCATGGGAATGTCTCAGAAGAAACAGGGAACAGCCATAGTGCTCTTCTTAGGACATCTCCTGTTACGGTTTGGATGTGGGGTGTCCCCCAAAGGCTCATGTGTGAGACAATGCAGGAAGGTTCAGAGAAGAAATGATTGGGTTGTGGGAGCCTTAAGCCAATCAATGATTAATCCCCTGATAGGGATGAATTGAATGGTAACTGAAGTGGTAGCGGGTGGTTGAGGGAGGTGGGAATTGGGAGCGTGGCTTTGGGGTATATAGTTGTATCTGGCAACTGGAGACCCCTCTCTGCTTGCTGATCACCATGATGTGAGCTGCTTCTCTCCATCATGCTCTCCTGCCCTGATGCTCAGCCTCACCTTGAGTCCTGAGGAATGGAGCCTGCTATGGATGACAGAGACCTCCGAAACCATGAGACCTCAAATAAACCTTTGCTCCTCTACAGTTGTTCTGGGTGGATCATTTAGTCACAGCAGCAAAAAAAAAAAAGCTGACTAAAACATGGTCTCTCTGGGTCACAGTGGGGAAGGGGGCTGTGGGCCATGGGTGCTTGACTGGCATCCTGGCTAACTCTGTGATCTCCTTGTTCTGCAGTCGGTGTGTCTGGGAGATGGGGGTGGTGATAACAGTGTTAATCCTTGAGCGTGTCTGTGAGGATGAGAGGAATTCTTATATGGAAAGGGCTTTAACAGAGCCTGGAAGATAATAAACAAACACATTACCAGCCACTGTTAGGACTGCTTCCCATCTTCTCACGCCGGCTGGCAAACCTGGCCTTGCTCCGCTGCCTAAGAGGCCCAGCCAAAAGCTGATTCTGCCACTTTGTTCTTTGTTCAGTTACTCGCTCTTTCCACCATGTCCAGGGGCTGTTTAAGCTCATGTTCCTGCCCCCACGGAGTGCACATGGCGTGTGTTGGGGGGACGGCAGACAGTGAGCCAACACAATGGGTGGACTAGGTACTATGCTGGAAAGAGAATTGCTGGGAGCTGTGGAAGGGGCTGAGGAATGCCCGCGGTGGGCAGTGGGCGATGAGTGGTCAGGGCCGGCCTCGTGAAGGAGAGACATGAGCTCATCCGTGGAGCAGGTGGGGGAGCAGGTCATGTGTTGTCTGGGATCAGAGTTTTCCAGGTGAAGCAAGCATCACTGTAAAATGCTGACAGCTGGTCAAGGAACAGCACAGAGGCTCCAGTGACAAGCACAGAACAAGGAATAGGGAAGGTACTAGACATGGGGGCAGGGAAAGAGGAAGGGAGCACAGCAGGTGGATCACTGAAGGCTGCAGCAGGCAGAACACCACTTCCTCCAAAGATGCCCATGGTCTCACCCTAGAAATCTGTCTCCTCGCCTTCTGGAGACAACTCACATTCCATGGCTCATGGCTGCACCCTTCCAACCTCTGCTGCCTTTATCCCATCTCCCTCTCTGACTTTGACTCTTGTGCCTCCTGCTCAGGAGAAACCTTTGAACTACCTTAGGCCCATCTGTATGATTTACAATAATTTCTTCATTACTGTTTCCTCAATTTAGTAACATTTGCAAAATCCCCATTCCCTATTCTGTGTGTGTCAGGAAAAACATCCTGGACCAGACAAGAATGACGCAGGTGATGAGAGCTGGTCAAGAGAGAGGGGGAGACATTTTGGGGATCAGTGGCAGACGGGTGATATTCGGAGCCACGAGACTGCAAGTCATCACCAAGGGAGCGAGGGTACAACAAGAGGAGGGGCGAATGGAAGTGAGCTACTGCAAGGGACCAAGGAGGTTGGACACCAGGAGATGGATGTACAGTCGCCTCATCTCTGTGGGGTCTCCATTCTCAGACTCAACCAACCACAGATTGAAAATATTTGGAAAAAAATTGCATTTGTACTGAACATGGCTAGATTTTTTTTTGATATTATTACCTAAATAATACAGCATAACAACTATTCACCTAGCATTTACAATGTACTGGGAATTATATTATTAGAAATGATTTAGAGCCTGTGGGAGGAAGCGTAAGCCTGATGTTACTACATGACATTTTATATAAGGGACTGGAGCATCTGCAGATTCTAGCGTCCAAGGGAGGCCCTGGAACCAGTTCCTGAGGGGTTGGTGTATTTCTACATAGAGGGGTGACTGTATTTCTATACAGCAAGAGGAAAAAAGAACAGCTGTGTATCATCGAGGCATCAGCAGCAGTCAGGTGCTGCTGAGAGGTCAAGGACTATGAAAGGTGGTGGCTGACGTTGACTTGGGCTTTGCCTTTGATTAATGGCACCTGGAGGAGCACCTGGAGCACCCACTGAGACCCGGTAATGGGTGGGAGTGATGGCGATGCCATCTAGACTGGCATCCCTCTGGCTCTGCAGAAACGAAGCCAGTTACACAAGGGCAGGGCTGGAGTGCTAGTTAGGAACAGACACCCGGTCACCATGCTGTTCCCTCCTCTCCCATCCTGAATGCACACTGGTGGTGAGATGTAGGCCTGGCTTCAGTGGCAGAGGCAGGGCTTGGGGTTTCATCTATGGCAAAATCCTACAACTGTGTTGTAAAAGGTATCCTTTTGGTTAAAAAAAAAATTAGTTTCATTTCAAGCGACCCAGGTTGGAGGAAATTAACTTTTGTGGTTCCTAGGGGAGAAAATAAGTAACACCCCATGTTACTAGCCCTAGCCCTTTCATAAAAGTTAGAAGGACTCATGCTTGCCAATTAGACCCCACCAGGGATCTCAAGAATGATCACAACTTATCTGAAAATGGGATTCGAGTTGCTTGCCGGTTTCCACCAAAGGATGAACAACACAATTCCCACCTGTCTGCTCCTCCACATTCAACTCTGCTCTGTATTCTCAGAAACAGATTCTTCCTCTCACTGGTGTGGGCTTAGGTGTCACAAACTCAACTGGATGCCATCTCCAGGAAGACACAGTTAGAAAAGTAGCCTACTTCTCAGGTCAAGAGAAACAAAAAAGCACAGTCATGTTTCAACAGGAACAAAAGGTTTTCAAATCCCAAGCAGCTGGCAGGAGGCCCATACTGTGAGTGGTGGGGCTGGCGGGCAAGGAGCAGGCAGGATGGCCAGGAGTAGCAGATGCCAGGAAAAGCTGGGAAGAGCCTTCCCAGCACCAAGGCAGCTGCTCTTCAACTTGAGCTTTGTGGCTGCCACAGGCAAGTGTGACCATACAGTCTGATGTTTCATGAGAAGCCAGCTGACAGGATTTTCAACACACCATGGCTGAATGATGCCCGAGGGGATGCTGGTTTGAAGGGAGGCTGAACCGTGAGAGGAAGACCGTGATCTTTCAAATCAGACGATGTACATTCTTTCTTGACTCTCCCACGTCGGTAATCACATAATCAGGGGCGATTTTCTTAACTCTCCGGGCTTTTGTTTCCTTATCTTGATAATAATACTTCATGGACTTAGCTATTAAGAGAACTAAGTAAGATGATATATTCCTTAACTAATGAATATAATAATGAAACCAGACACCTAGACGTTAGGTATAGAGCAGAATGAACAGACGCAACCTCAGCACACGCTCCAAGTGTCGGGAGGGAGGGAGCTGGAAACCTAGGGCTCCCCAGGTGCACAGTCAGGGACAGCGCCCAGAGCTGTGCGCTGACCAAGAAGCAGGGGTTAGCCAGCCAGGAGAAGGTGTTGCAGTATTTGCAAAACTCTGGCAATCAGGAAGCATATAACATTTGGGAGAACTGAATTTCCAAGATCACGCCTGGCATTCTGTAAGTGATTGATAAACAGTAATAAGTGCGTAAGAATATTGTAGTAAACAGAAATAAGTGCTTAAGTGTATTCAGTATCAAGCGCTGTGCTCAGCACTGCATTTACATTACTTCTTTCATCACGGCAACCAAGGACGTTGGTACTGGAGTTCTTAGTTCCCTGGAGAAGATGCTAAGGCCGGAGGGATCACGTACATAAGCAGCCACTGCACAGCTGGTAGGAACCATCATCACATGAAAATAATAACTGTAGTAATAAGGACAGCACCAGTTCAGAATGAACCAGGAAAGACTGATAATCACAGATCTATTCGGCCAAGGTTGTTAATGTGGTGACGTGTCTATTTTTTCAACTCTGCAACTGAAGCCATGAAGGTCTTGAAGTTCAAGGTCAAGGTAGCTGGTGAGAGAGTGGTTAGGAAAGAATACAGGGCACTGGCAATAGCCCATGGCCTGCTTGCTCAGATTTCTTAAAGGACAATGCCCTTCACACAGCAGATCCCATCCCCTGGGAGCTGACCAGGGCTGAGGCCAGAAAACAAGCAGTGCTATAGCAGAGGACATGGGCAATGACCTCCTGGGTGACGGAACCCCTGAACTGGGTATTTCCTTTCTTTACCACCATGAGCTTCTCTCACCATTATGATCTGTCTTTGACTCCATGATCTAAGGTCAGCAATGATTTCTCACTGTCAAATCTAACTTTGACTTTTCCTGATTCTGCATTGGGCTCCAAAGACCACTGCTCTTGGTTTGTGAACAGCCTCCTGGAATTCTGCAGAGCATCTTGCCAGTGTCTCTTGCTTTGACCAAGGTGACTGCTTTGAGCATCAGTCCTTTTGATGCTGGCTACCACTTGGGACCCTCCTATCGTACCTGCTCCTTGGGCAGGGGTGAGGGATGCTCCATCTCTGCCCATGTGACAGTCCACTTTCACAGCAGAACTGGCTATGCTGAGTCTCCGTGTGATTGTAATGAATGACTGAGGCTGACACAAGTGACAAACTGTTAGGAGCCACAGGGCTGGAGGCTGGGCTTCTGTCAGAAGGCCAGGAGAGAGCCCGACTGTCGGCTCTCGGAGCCCTGCATTTCCACAGCCAAGTTCCACACCATGACATGTCAGAGAGCCTGCTGTTTAATCAAACCCGAGTTGGAAGGTAGCCAAGTGGTTCTTGTACAAGTTCCCAGGGACTCCTACACGAGTTATATTAAAAGGGGAGGGCAGGGAGGGAGAGATTGAGGCTGGAGCGTGCTTCTGTTCTCCCGACGACAGCATCCCTCTGTCTCAAGTTTTGCAGAGCCAGTGGGAGGAGCTGGTATCTCTGCACATGCCTCCTCACCTCTGCTGGTTTTGCCATGTCTCTCCACATGTCCCCCTTAATGACAAGTCTGCATCTTCCTGAGACTGGTTTATCTGGGACCATTGGGCTCACTGGTGATGGTCACTTGCTGGGCTCGTGGTGGGGGACCAGCCTCACTCATGCCAATGTTCTAGCTCTTGCACAGTGCCAGGCACACAGGAGTACTCAGAGTACAGGGGACAGAGGCATCAATCTGCAACTGCCACATGTGGGAGGGAGGATGGCATTGCAGAGAAGGCTCTTTGGGAATGACAGAGACCTGGCTTGAGAGTATATTCTGCCACTTGAATCCAAATGACCTTGGGGAAATGGTCTATGTTTTAATCTTCTCACTTGCATAATGAGAATAAATGCATGAGTCTTCGACTAGGTTGTCACGAAAAGGCGGCACTTGTCCAGAGCTTCTCACAGAGGCTGCTCCATGGGGCACTGAACACATTTGCTTCTTCCTTCCTTTCCAGATGGCTGTGCCTTCCTGTCTTCTGTGATGTTCCCGAAGTGTAGAGGGACAGGGTTGGCTCATCCTTGTTTGGGGAAAAAGCTGAGCCCTGGGGCCGAGATGCACGCACAATATTTTGACTTCAGCTCCCTCCTGGCCCAGGGGGGCCTGGGCGTGGTGTGAACTGAGCCAGGGAGCAGGCGGCCTGTGAAGGGCATGTGCAGCATGTGTGTGTGTGTGTGTGTGTGTGTGTGAGAGAGAGAGAGAGAGAGAGAGAGAGAGAGAGAAGAGCCTCTGGGAGGCCCCTTGTCTCTGGCTGTCCCCATAGCTGGTACTCCGCCCAGCTCCAGTGGAGCTAGATCTTAGCATGGATTCCACCCAGTGCATGGATTCCACGGGCAGAGGAAGGAAGGAGCAGAGCTGAGTTGTGCCTATCATCTGTGCAAGGGAGGCAAGACTCAGCACAGATTCCTCATCCCTCCTTCACACCCTCAAACATGGAGGCCAGGTGTTTGCTCAGCTGCTATGAAAGTTGCCTAGGAAATGAGCTTCTGGCAGCCAGGACTCCAGGAGGTGTGTTGGGACAACAGCTACGACTTATAAATGAGGGAGACATGGCTTCCCACAGAAGGGGTAACTGATAAATAGGCACACAGCCGATGAGGTCAGACATGGGCACGGTCACCTGTGAGCAGGAGTGGCTTCCATGCCCCTGCTTGCAGAGGTGGTTTCTAAATCGATGGCATTCAATACCCAGAGGGAGAACCTGCCAGTCAGAGAGGGGAAGGTGAGAATGAGAAACAAGAATGAGCTTTTGGAGGCAAATTTTAGAAATAATAGTAATAGTTGCAATTCACTGAGCACTTGACCACGTTTCCAGCTCTGTGCTGTAGACTCTGTCTCCCTCATCTCATGCAATGTTCAACATCCCTATTAAATGCCTCCACTGTCCAGATGTTTATATGAGGAATTAGTACATCCCTGTAAGTGTCCTAAATACCAGCGATGTTAAATGCAGCCTGTGGGTCACTGGAGGAGTTAGGAGGGCGGCTCTGGGGCAGATCGCCTGGATTCCTATCCCATCTTGACACTCACCAGTTTGAACCCTTGAGCAAGTTACAACTTTGAGCCACGGTTTTCTCCTCTGAGTTGGGGGAACTATTATTGCCTATGTACACTATGGAGTTTTGTTAACATGGATTCTCTCATGCAAAGGTTCAGAGAGTTCCTATCTGTCCAGGCTATCCTTGATAAAGGCAAGCTGTGATGATGATGATGGCCACCAGGATGAAGTTGGACATGAGCCACCAGGAGGCTGGGCACAGAACACCTCTGGATGAGTCCAGAGCAAGCCAGGTGCCCACTTAGTGGTGCTGCGCCCTTGAGCGTGAGGCTTAGCTTGAACATCCTCTTGTGTAAAATGAACCGTGGCAATGTTAAATGATAAAACACACACAAAAGTGCTTATCACAGTGCTTGGCACATAGTAAGTGCTCAATAAACATTAAATGTCACAGATATAGCAGAATTAAAATAACAAATTAACCCAAGGAAAGGCCACCTGGTAACGTCTCTTGGCAGGCAGCCAGTCAGTCTCACTTGGCGCCACTTCTACCTGGCCTTGTTCACATTTTTGCGCTCACTCAAGAATTTACAGAGCAGCCATTGTGTTCCTGGGAAAATGTAAATGGGGATTGGCCAGATGCCTTCCTGCACTGCACAGAATAAAACTGGCTTCTCATTCTTATGGTAACACTGCACAACACCATCTCAGCCAGTGTGGTGTGTGTGTCCCCTAAAAAACAAAGTCAGCGTGGACAGCAGAGACTCTTTGAGGTTTAAAGCATTGATCAGAGAGGATTCTGCAGGTGGAAGAGGCTGGAAAGATGCTCCCATCTCCTGGTTGAGGTTGGTCTTGGCTGAGATGCCCATTTCCTATACCTCTGTCGTTCTTGGAGTTTCACCCACACCAGTGGCTTCAGTGTCCCTCAAATGGGCCACAATGTCTTATGACATTTGGCCCATGAATCTTCAAGCTTAATCTCAACTCGCAGCTCTTCCTGACACCTGTCCCACCGGGCTGCATTGGGCCACCTGTTGTTAGACTGGGTTCCTGTATCTTTTATCTCTACATCTGTAATGGTGATAATAATAATAGCAGCAGCGCATACAGGTGGATTGTAAACCTCCAGAGGACAGGAACA
Organism: Geosciurus inauris; assembly: GCA_004024805.1. Classification (NCBI taxonomy): domain Eukaryota; kingdom Metazoa; phylum Chordata; class Mammalia; order Rodentia; family Sciuridae; genus Geosciurus; species Geosciurus inauris. Next base: position 264,174 of record PVHX01000254.1, on the reverse strand, counting down.
TTGCCCCTTCCGTCCACTGTTCCAATGCCCAGAACAGCCCATAGCTGTTGCAGACATGCAATGGATGCTCATGGAAAGGAGAATGTTCCAGGCACTGCTAGATGCTTTCCAAGGTCTCTATGATCCCCATTTCACAGATGTGATAAGTGAGGGACATCAAGTACCGTCCGCAAGGGCAAGTCAGTACTGAATAAGGAGCCGTTATGATACTGTTATGTCCCGACAGACCCACTGTGAGTTGAACTATGGAAAGTGGAAAATGCATTCACTGCACCTAGCCTCCTGGATGTCACAGCGTCGCGACACAGTGCACTGAGGAGCACTGGTGGTGCCCCTTGTAATTGAGGGGCTGCAGCTCGCAGCACCCACAGCATCCGGGGAGAGAAACAGACTGTACGTCACTATCCTGGAAAAGACGGAAGTTCAAAACGGGTGGCAAGGTCTCTACTGCCCGCGTGTTGCTTTTGCATCCTTGTAAAGTTAAAAAAGTGCACACTGAGCCACCGTAGGTCAGGGGCTTTGTATACAGTTCTTGTTTCAGGGAGTGAAAATGTCAAATGGTTCCATGCCGTTGCCCAGGCTGTTTGGAAGATGGTAGGGAGTTTACAAGGGTAGGCACTGGGGCCTGGCAAGGGAGTCCCCTGCTGAGTGCTGGGAGTAGGCCAGACAGAAAACAAGCGTGCAGCACTGACCCTACAAGAGGCTGTTATCAGCTCCTGGATTCACTGAGGAAAGGAGGGTTGGAACTGCCCTGTCACATTCTTGGCAAGCGTAGAGGATCCAGGTTCAAATGCAGATCCTTGTGACTTCGGCCACGCCCACGGAACTTCACTGGACACTTCTATAAGCAGGAGTGCGAGCTGCACGTCTACAAGCTCATTTGTTAGCAGAAATAGGAGAAGGCGTGGAAGAGAGATTTTAGTGAAATTCTGCAGCTATGTCCCTGAATAGAGCTGATTTCGTTATTTTCCGATGGAACTGTTTGTTTTTGCTGAAATATTAGCTGGTTGCTAGGCAACTGCTCAGAGAGCTACGATGCTGAACTTTTTTTGGAAACCAGGGAGGACCTCAAGAAGGGTGACACAAGCAAGTATCTGGGGGTACAGCCAGAGGGCTGCTGGTTAGCCTGATCAGTACTGTGGGGTTTGAGAGTGATCTAGCTCTTTCTGTAGTGTGAGAAGGCTGTGTAGACAGAAGACCACCGTCCCCTCGGATAATAAGACTAACCTGTCTGGGGTCTTGGGTAGAAATACCCACTGCATAAAGAAGTGTGAAGAGTACAGGGGACGGAAGCAAAGACGCTACCAGTTTCTGGCACATGGTCAAAGCTCAATGCATTGTAACTTTCATTTTTATTCGTAGTATTGTCCCAGAATTTGGGTACAACATTTTGTCAGATATCAGTGCTGAAGAAGTCAGTCAATTGGGGGGAGGGACTGCTGGCCTTACGGGGCTCCACAGCTAACAGCCTCCCTAGCCTCACCCCCAGCCAGTGACATAATGCTGGTGTTGAGATATAGCCACTGATTATGTATAGATCAGAAATAAATCCTTCCCAAGCACCAGGAAAAAATTCTCTCCAAGCCAATGGCAAGTCCATATAGTTGCCTTCATAGGAAATTGACGTGCGTGGTTAGTTAGGGCTGCTGATAGAAGCATGTACTTTACTGTTTTTTAAAGTTCAATGCCTAGGGAATATCTTGGTCAGAGTTTACAGACTGGTGGCCTGGAGGAGCAGAGGCAGGTTCAGTGCAGCCTGGAGACATGTATGGTCTGGTTTAGCAGCATTAAACACTTATTTATTTATTTTTGGTACTGAGGATTGAACTTGACCACTGAGCCACATCCCCAACCCTATTTTGTGTTTTATTCAGAGATAGGGTCTCACTGAGTTGCTTAGTGCCTCACCATTGCTGAGGCTGGCTTTGAACTCGTGATTCTCCTGTCTCAGCCTCCCAGAAACACTTATTTTTAATAAGTTGCTAATATTAAAAATCTTTATGGAAATGCAAACTCCCAGCTCATCTATAGGACCAGCTAACTTTAGTCCTGATACGCTGGAGCAGGACTTTCATACCAGGAATGGAGAGACGGCAGCTCCCGAGATGAGTTTATGGTCTCTCTACTGAGTTGAGCTCAGTATTCTTGGGCAAGGTCTGCTTAGACAATAACTGAATTCTAGGAGCAATATGCAGTATTTCAAAGCCCCTGAGGAGAACTACAGACAAATGGGATAAGGTGGCTGAATTAAAACCTCCAGTGACTCTGCATTAAGCAAAAATGTTAACTAATGGGCAACATCAATTACCTCATATAAAGTAAGATGCCAATCATCATTTAGGGTCTTGGATCAGTAAAACATAAGGAGCCAACATAATAGTCTGCTCTTGTATATTGGTTTTTAAACCATGATTCCCATGAGGTAAAGTCATCAAACAGCCCTTGGAGAGAGTTGAGACCACAACATTGAACGATGGGGCGAGTTCACTTTCAACTCATCTGAGTAAAGGCTTCCAGGTGCTTCTAAAGAAAAGCCCAGAAGGTAGTAATGGGCAGGGTCCTGTCCTAAAAGCCTCTCTTTGATGGATCCAGGTCAAGGGCAGGGGATGGCAGGGCGGGTCGGGGGGACCACACTTCCTCCACCTATCTGTTACTTCCAGAGCAAGTCATCTCAGAAATGTCAGTTTCAGAAGGTGCAGGAACAGAACTGACCACATGGGGGCACCCTCAACCCACACATTGGGATTCAGAGCCCCAACTGAAGCCCACGCTGGGGAAAAAGCTCCATTTCTCAAGAGCCTGGTGGAATCAGGAGTCCTGGTTCACAGAGCTCTGAGCTCTAGCACCTGCCTGCTTCCAAGGTGTCCAAGTGTTGCCGCTCACTTTACTGTTCTCAGAGGCCAAAAGGGGCTCCTCCCTGTTCCCAAGAGGAGTTGATTGCTATGAAACCCCAACACGCCCCCAGAAAGAAACCCAATCCAGGAGCTGGACGGAGGACACTGGCTGCCTTGCCTTGCTCTGGAGAGAGCAGGGCAGGGAGGCTGCCCACGTGAAACCCATGCTTCGGCTGAAGCATGAAAGGTTTAAAGAAAGTTGGAGCTCTTAAGACAAAGAGACAAGCAGAGACAGACAGGAAGAGATTGGGAGGGCAGGGAAAGAGACAGAGATGGACAGAAGGAGGGCAGGCCAGAGAAAAAGAGAGAAATCAGATCCTGCCCTGTTTTGGACAGTCAGAAACCCCAAAGCAGCCAGATAAATAGGAAGCAACGTGGCCCGCGGACCTAGATTCCGACAGACCCTGGTTCAAATCCTGACCAAGCCCCCTGGACTTGAGCAGGCTTCTTTGAACTTCACCGCTACCCCTGGAAAATGGTGTAGATATGCATGCTTTTGGATCCAATGGGATAAGAAAGGCAAACCCAGTCGGGCAAGTACTCCCCTAGTAGTGAAGATAATTCATATTGAAAAATGATAGTAGATGGAGGAGGAGTCTTTAAAATTGTTGCTGGCACATGTATACCTAGTGAATGGAACCTTGGGCTGTATGAATGCTGCAATCCCTTTTGGTTCATGTTGTTTATTATTCTGTAATAAATGCCACTCCCCGCACAGACAAGCAAGTCTCCATGAGGGCTTTTCCCAAGTTGCTAGATGTTTGCCTCTCTAGGTGGGGACAGTTGGGAAAGGACATTGGAGATCCACAGACAGCTTTGAGGTGATTAAGTGCATGGCTCCAGAGTCAGCCAGTCTAGGTTCTGACCTCAGCTCCCCCTTCACTCCTGTGTGACCTTGGGCCAGTGGCTTAGTCTAGCTCCTTCAATCTCCCCTGTTGGTAAAGGAATTTAACAGAGCTACCTGTGGCAGGGCTTGTGGGGGGAGGGATGAGATCCTACTTGTCAGGCACCCGAACAGCTCCTGGCACACGGCAAGCACTTCAATAGATGTTAGGCATCATTATCACTTAGATTTGTTTTAAAGAATAGGCAGTGATCTTTTTAGAACGGTTACGTGAAGCCTGTCTGATCCAAAATTGGAAGAGGGACAGTATGTTTTCATAGATGCTATAGAAAGAGCATTAGACTGGGAGACAGGATGCTTCCTAGACCAAACTAACACTTCATTATGCAAACGCGGGCTCCAGTCTGTTCCTCGGGACAAACTGCCTGCTGCATCTCCCACACCTGGCAGGCAGGAGTGCTACCTCTGGGTGGACTAGGCAGGTCGCTTCCCCTGCCTTGGCTTCAGTTGCCCCATGTATGAAAGGAAAACACTTGACTAGCCCAGGATCCTGAGGGGCTTCTGTTCCAGCCCCACGAGTGCAGGGCAGTAGCTGGGCTCCGGCAGGTGCTTACCTGAGGTACTCATAGAGCCCGTACATGGGCAGGAAGTCAATGTCAGACAGGAACATGTAGGGGGTGCTGATGTGCTTCATGGCCACGTTGCGCAGGAGGTTCACAGGGTAGAACTGGCCCTCCTTGTACACGATGTGATAGCCCACGTTGTGGCGGCTCATGAGCACCTCGGAGCCCTGGGCGTAGCGGAGGAACTGCTGGGCCTCAGCGTCGGACAGGTAGAGGGCCAGACTGATGGGCCCCTCCCAGTGCTTGCAGATAGCCTCCAGCATCTGGAGCCTGGAAGAGAAAGAAAGGTGGGGTGTGAGGACCTAGCCCATCCCTGAATCATCTGCCCGGCCTCCTGTGGGCCTCTACCTTCGTCCACCTGTGTGGCCCACCAGCTGCAAGTCCAAATCAGTCTCAGAATATTACTCACTCAGTTCTTTTACCTATAAAATAGACATAAAAACATTTGCCATGTTGGTTCTTGTCTCTCTGCTTCCCACTGAACACTGATAGCAAAAGTCACTTTGCACTGGAAGCCTCAGTCTCCTCTTTTCAACGGTGCTATGGTTTTGGGTGCGGCTTGCCCTCTTCCTGTGCTAGAAGCTGGATTTCTGATGTGTTGGTGTTCAGGGGTGGAGTCCTCAAGAGGGGGCCTAGTGGGAGGTGGCTAGGTCACTGGGGGTGTGTCCTTGGAAGGGATTAATGTAGGTCTGGTGGATTCTTGGTAAGTTCCCATGAAAGTTTTTAAACAACAGTTATCCAGAGTCCTGGGTCCTCTGTTTTCAGTCTCACCATGGGAGAGAGCTCCCTCTTCTGCATGGAGCCATTTTTCTTCCTGCTTCTCAGTCATGTTGTGCTATAGTAAAGAGGGACTGGCACCACAGGATGACAAGATCAGGCCTCCCAATCTTGGACTTGACTCATAGCCTCTAAAAATGTGAGTAAAATAAACTCTTATAACTACCCAGCCCTTCAGGTATTTTGTTATAGCAACAGAAAACAGACTAATGCAAAGGGGTGGGATGTGAATGTGATTATAGTAAATGATCCAAAGATCCTTTTGCAACCGAAACGCCTATACCTCTCCTCTCTCAGCACAGGTGTAAAACAGCTCTACTGATCTGAAGCAGTGGATAGTCACAGAAGATTCAGACAAACTGGGGGCACGGACTGACAAGGAGCATCCAAACCAACAGTGAGAACACTGAGAAATAACTACTGTTATGAATGCATTCCTACACACCAGGGGCCTTCTAGAATTGTCCCAGCAACCTTGAGCATGGCTATTCTCCCCAGTTTCCTCACAACAGACTCAAGGTTCCAGCTTAGATTCTTGGACCTACCATCCAGACATGTGCACACAAGTACCTTGATGGGGCTCAAAGTAGCTGTGAAAAAATAATACTGGATGTTTGGCAAAGGGAACAGAAGGACATGTAAATGTTGGGAACTGAAGAACACCTGGGTAATGTCTTCCCTGTTCAGAGTACTGATTGCCTGGGGGTCCCAGCCAAGTTCACAAGGCTACCTAAAAGCACTGAGCTAAGGGAAGTGTGGAAGAACAGAAACCCAAGAAAAAAACAAAAGGTGCTTCTCACAGGGAGTGTTCTGGAGAAAGGTTTGAAAGCAATCTATGAGGATTTTTCTTTTTCTTCTCTTTTCTTTCCCCAAAGGCATCAGAAGTGCCTGGTACACAAACTATGGTTTAAAGAAACAGCAAAAGCCTATTTCAATTTTTCTTTCTTTCCAGCAAGAGGTACATGACCAGCAGTCCTGTGGTCAGGATGTCCACTTCATTCAGATGAAATTCCATGCATTTCAACACCTCTAAACAAAAGAAAATGAGCACACCTATCTCCTGTCAATGGCTTTCTCTTTGGATTTCTAGAATTTTCTCAGTAATTCTGTGAATTGGTATTGCCCAGATTTGCCTCCTTTTCCAACATGGAAAATTGAGATGCTTGCCAGCAGAGTAAAATCCCCTTCATTTCTCACCCCTGATAATGTCCACTAACCAAACCAACCAGAGTCATTTTGTAAAGGTAACCTTCTGCAGGATGCCTCAGCTCGCTGAACTTGGCTTTGAGCCGTGTTAGGGCCTGTTCTCTCCTGGGCTCTGAGGGTCTGGGAGTTTAAATGATCCCCCATGCCTCAGTTCCATCTTGTGTGTGATGGTGGACTCCCGTACTTAGTGGGGGAACTCTTTGCACAAATATTTTGTGAGCTGGGAAGCAAAGGGCAAGAACCATTTCTCGTATGCAGACTGTTGGTGCGTGTCGGGGAAGGAGTTGCGTCTGACTGAGCATGGGGAGAGGACAGCTTTCCTCTGGATTCTTCTACTCACTTGGGTTTTGACTCTGTTTTCTAAGCAGGCGGCAAGTCTCACCTGGCACAGCCTGTCTGCCAAGCTCTGCTAAGAGCGTTGAATGAGAATGGAGAAAGGTGCTTTGAGCTTTATAGCAAACGGTGTCAGGTGTCGCCCGTGGAACCTCAGCCAGGACGCAACTCGCATGTCTTCTAAGCCACTAGCCCTCTCCAAACTTTTTCTCCTTAAGAACCAAACTTCCACCAGGACCTGAGCAACAGGGACAACCTGAGGTTCCCAACGAGGACAACATGGAAAATGTGATAACAATAAATCAATCCGTCCCCCTTACCTCCTGCTTGCCAGGTGCCAGCCACATCATATCTTGCCAGGTGGCACCTATCATATCTGATATTTGTAGGAACTCTACAGAATCAAGACTCTGATCACTGCCTTGCAGACGAGAAGGTGAAGTGATTCTTTCAAGTCACACATCTGTCAGGTGGAGGAGATGAATGGAGGCCTTCCTGACTTCAAAGGCTAGGTCATTATGCAGAACGAATGGCTGTTAGGGTGAGGACAATGTCCCCATATCCCTTCCCCTTATTGCCTGTTTTCCCCCCCAAAAGTTCCATCCTTCCTGGATGTCAGCCTCTATGGATTCGTTCCTCTTCCCCGTCCCTCTTGGGGGTTGCCTCCAAGACCCACCACTCTCTTACTCCCCCAGGCAGTTTCTCTCCCCATCTGTTCTGGGAGGGGCAGCCCTGCAGCTCTTGCCCCGTGAAGCTCTGTGCGCATCTTTCTTTGGTCTCCTACACAGGAAGACAGAGGGCCCAGTACAGCAAGGACTGACCCAGTGCAGCGTATTTCAGGAGACAGAGATCAATTCTGAAACCACAGAACTGTCCATTGGGAAAGAATCTTGGAGACTTTTTTTTTTTTTTTTTTTTTAATCTTTGCCATTTTCATGATGAAAGAGGAAGGAGGTAAGTTTCACAGAGCGGGTGTGACTTGCTCAAGAGAACAGGAGGAGTCGATGGATTAGCGAACTCTAGACTCCAGAAGGTCTGACTCTGTGCCCAGCTCCGTCCCACTTCCCTACAGAGCCTGCCACTGCTTCCTGCTGCGGAGGGGAAGGCAAAGTCTCAGGTTGTCTGGCGGGTCTAGAATAGGCAGGGGTTATGCCAGGGAGCCCCACTAAGATAGAAAGCTGCATGTAGTCTTTAATTTTCTAAGGAGCAGGCAGGGAGAAACCTAATGGCCAGGGATGGATGGGATTCCACAGCATCTGCGGGCCCATGCAGTCTGGACAGGTAGTTGCTCAGCCTCTGCTCGAACAGGCCACTTTCACCCTACCAGCTGGCCCATGCCCCTCAGGTACACTGCTGCCAGAGTGGCTGACCATAGCTTGCATCTGTGGGTTTGGGAGTCAGACAGTCCTGGATTTGACCTCTGAGCTGTGTTAGTACACCTGGGCAAGAGGTATGCTTTGAGCTTCAGATTCCACAAATGTACCTTGGAGAGAATACCTTTGGTAACTTATGAAATAGCTACAAATCATTCTTCTCTCTCTCTCTTCACATCCTTTGGGAAGACCCTCCCACACTGATCCTGGCCTGGCCCCATGGAGCTTGCTTTGGCCTGTGGAACATTAGCAAACATTACATTAGCAGAGGTTTTCAAATGCGCTTATATAGCGGGGCTTGCTCCTTTGGAAACCTTGTGGCTACCACCATGTGAACAAGTCTCCACCACCTTGCTAGATGATGAACCATATGGTCCAGGTATCCCCACTGGCTTAGCTAATGGCCAGACAACCTGCAGAAGAGCTACCCAGGTGATAGCAGATGCCTAAACGGGCCCAGCTAAGCTCAAGCCAAGCTGCCCAGCCACGGAATCCTGAGTTCATTATGGTGGTTGTCTTAAGTTGTTAAGACAGGATAGCTTGTTAAGCAGCAATGGATAAATGATATAACATCTAACTGGATTTGCGTCTTAAATGAGATGCTGTATAAAGTGTCTGGCTTTGCTGCTAGACATACAGCAGGTGCTTGGCATATGAGCACTCGGATGGAAACCTCTTGGGTTTCTACTTCTGCCTTTCAAACGTGCATTCACCCAACAAATATTTATCATCTCCAATGTGCCTGGATGCTAGACAGACAAGGTTCCTGCACTTCTGCGTCTTGTGTTCCAGTAGCAGGGAGAGACATTAAGCAAACCAAACTCAGTTCAATTCAGATGGAACTAAGAGTGGACAGGCAACAGAACAGAGTGTGGCTGCGCCGGCTGGCCTAGGAAGGCCCTTTCCAGGTGACATTTGAGATCTAGAGCTCTGTGTGTCTATTGGTGTCTAACTCAAATTTCTATGTTGAAATGCTAACCCCAAGGTGATGGCATTAGGAGGTGGGACCTTTGGGAAGTAATTAGGTCACTAATGCCCCACAGAGCACCCTTGCCCTTACAGCACTTGAGAACAGAGTTGACTCAGCCATCCATGAGCCAGAACATGGCCCTCACCAGACTCTGAATCTGCGAACATCTTAACCTTGACTTTTTTAGCCTCCATAACTGTGAGAAATGTGTTCCTGGAGTTTTCTTATAGCAGGTAGGATGGCCTAAGGCACCTACATAAAGAGCAGGAGCCAGCTTGTGAACGTCTGGGGTAAGCTGCCCAGAACAGACCTGCAGCAAAACGAGTCCAGCTCCGTCAAGCCAGAAGCAGGACCAGTGTGGACGGAACGTGTGCGGGAGAGGAGCAGGTGTCTGGCTGGGACCTTCAAGGCCATATGGGCGGTGGGCACACTATTGTAAATGCAAAGGGAAATCACCTGGCACTTTAGTGGTGGGACCTGATTTACATGTTTCAAAGAGCGCTCTGACTCTCACAGGGAGAATTACTTTTCATTCTCTAGAAAAGAGCTGGTGCTTGATTAGGGTACATGTAAAAAGACCCCCCCACCACCACTGGAGATTCTGGTTCAGGAGGTCTGGGCAGAACCCAAGAACTTGTATTTTTGATCTCTCTTTCCCATTTACAGAAAGCAGAGAGGACACCCACCAGCCAGATGATGCCTGCAACTGTGGTCAGTTCTTCAACATCTTTGACAAGGGGACACCAGAGAACAAGTGTCTCCCTGGCCAGGTGTCAGATTACAGATGCCTTCCCCACTGAGTGACTGAAGGAGAGGCAGACCTGCTGGCACTAACCACAGCTGTGGCCAGTGACGCTCATTCTCTCTGAGTGGAATTCTGCAGGGAGACGGCATGGGGACTGGCCTGTTGACTCCCCTAATTTACTGTGGCATTCACGGAGGGCTACTTCTGACTCGAAGGTTTACAAACACACCCGAAGTGTTTCCCAAATGAAAAATCAATCCAACAGGCACCAGTCAGCACGCTGTATCATAATGGGATGTGCAGCACTGGATGGAGGAGGCTGGAGGAATTTCTGCCATCTCATTGCTGTGGTGCTGCGTTATAATTTCTGAGCGTGTCCTGTTCAGTGTCTGTCATGGGGACTTACAATTCCTTGGGTTCTCTGAGGTACTGCCTGGATGGCAATACTTGTCACCATGCATTGAGGGTAGCATGCATCTGCTATGCTTGGGATGTGTGTGCTTTGAAAAGGGGCCCCTGTGGTCAGTGCTTGCTGTAGATGGACACGGGGCCAGGGCTTTCTTTAAATGGCTGCAAGAAAGGTCCTGCTGGGATCACCACTGGCCCAGGCCAGGGAGGCGCTTCCCTTTCGCTCTGGAAATCAAGGCTTGGTTTCCCCGGTATTCTACTGATAGTAAGTGTATAAAAAGGATGGGTCTGGGTTCTTAACTGGACACACTTTCCTTCAACTGGTTTGTGAATCCCAAATGGCAAAGTCTACAGCCAGCAATGAGGTAAAGACACAGGATGAAAGAGAAACGAATAACTGTTCATGCTGACCATTCCCTGGGCATTTTACATACTCTTATTTTATAGCATCCAGATAACAATCCCTGAGCTTGACAGTATCACTGTCACTTCACAGATAAAGTGAGGCTCAAAAAGGCACACACAGCCAGGCAGTGGTACGGTGGGCTCTGAGTCCAGGTCTTTCTTGTTTGCTTTGCCTCCCTCTCCCACGTGCCTCCATGAGGATGCTCATCTTTACCTGAAGCCAAATAGGCACAAGAGGCTTTCAGACTCTTTCACTTAATCCCATCCAGGACCTTGTGAGGCAAGTCTTTTTAATCCCCTTCTTAGAGGAGAAAACAGACCCAAAGATACTAAATGATTTGTCAGGATCATCAGCTGAGGACAGAAGGAGCAGGCAGAATGGGAACCAGATCTCCTTGTCCCCCGGTCTAGTGTTCTCTTTGCCCAGCACCAGAGTCTGGTCACTAGTGCTACTATCACTGTGGAATGTATGTCAGGGCTAAGTGCCGGGTCCTCATTCTTGTTTGATCTTTACGGCAACCTTAGAGATGATTATAATAAAAACATCATTATCATTTCCAGATTAAAGAGGAGGAAACGGAGGCTTAGATGAAGTGACTTTGTCCTAAGGTCAAACTCAAAAAGTGGCAAAGTCGCAAAGAACCCAGTGTCTGACTCCAGGGATCTAGTTCCTGCATGGCAATGCCATTTTTTACTAGGATTAGAAAGTATGTCCAATTTCTTTGGTGGCCACAGGTCACTAATCTTGATTCAGAATGTTTTGCTGTTAATCCAAATGTATTATTAGGAGGTGCGGAGGGGACAGAGGAGAGCCCACAATGCTGGGAGAGACGGGAAACTGGACTCAGGCAGAGCTCCCTCAATTGTGCAGGGTGAGGTATCTGAGCCTCAGGTACGAGGGGTCTGGGGACCTGGCTGACATCTTGACTTCAGTCCTAAGATTCCAAGCAGAGGACCCTGCAGATGTGCCTCCGGGGTCCTGACTCATGGAAACTGTAAGGTAATAAACATGTGTTTTCTTAAGCTTCTACATGTGTGGTAATTTCTTACATGACAATAGGAAATATATACCCTGCCCAGGTCCTAAATGGCAGGGACAGGTTCTTCATATACATATTTCTAGCCCCAAAAGACTGGCACATGATAGCAGGACACTTATATGGGCTGTGTGATCACATGGATTTGAGATGAGAAAACTGAGGCCAGGGGCAGGGGAAACCTTGGCCCCTACTTAGAGTTGCGTAGTTCTGAGTGAGTGACATGGGGCTTCAGATCTACCCACCTCCGGCATCCAAAGAGATGTTTCGAAAAATATAAATTTGATCACGGTTGATTATATGAATTTCTTCAGTAGCTTCTTACTATACTTTGAATAAAATCCAAATATCTTATGAACACGCGTGATCTTATCCCATGACACTTTCCTCCCAGTGCCCTGAAGCTTCAGCCACCTTGATCTTCTACCAGGTTTTTGAATATGCAGAATCCCTTCCCTCCTCAGGGTCTTTGCACTTGCTTGGTTATCTGCCTGGAAGGCTCTTCTCTTAGCAATGCATATGCTGAGTCTCTCCAGGTTTCTACAGAAATGTCCCCTTCTCAGACAGATGCCTCCCTGACCATATAACCTAAAGAGAGTCCCCCAACATGCCACTGGTGTTATCTGTCCCAGTTCCTGCAAAACACTTACTGCAACTATAATTTTATTTAGTTGTTTATTGCTACTTACGCCCCTTGTTTTGGCTGTGTACCACCAGTTTAAAGCAAACAGCACCAAACGCTCCACCCCCACAAAGATGCCTTTTTAAAAAAAATTTTTTTGAGGTTCAATTCACATTCTAGTTACTCTCTCTTATTCTGAACATTGTAAGTGGTTTGAAAGACCAAACTTTTGCACTTATATTGCTCTTTTCATCAACAGATGTCTAAGAGCTTTAAAAGCAAGTATTAATACATAAACAGCATTTCAACCTACAAAAATGTATAAATTAAAGCTCCTTTAAGACAAAATGCTATAATAGGTATACAATACAGCAATAAAAATTTCTAATACAAATTAGAGGTTTTGATTAAACCTTCCAAATTGATGAAGGATGAATTCCTACTGAGACCCCCTATCATTATAAATCCTACAACAACAGTGTCTCTTCAAAATATATATGGATTTAGATCTAAGCTCGTCTTTGAAAGCTCAAGGATTTGAAACACTTGTAAAAAGGGCAAAAGAACACTAACTTTGCTATTTCTTTTTGAGGAATGTAATTGAATCTTTTCCCCCATATGCATAAAAAGCTATAAAGTTTCCCATACAGCAAAAGATTTTTGCTGTACCCTGGAAATACGTATGTTATATTTTGGTTATTTTCACTTCAAAAATATTTCCTAATTTCCACTGGAATATTTTCACAAAGATTCTTAAGTAATGGGTCTGCCATGGGACCTGGATGTGAATTTGCTATAAAATCTCCCAAGTGGTTCAGTTTGTCCTAGGCCAAGATGGAGAAGTGTCACATCAGCTTGCATGTTACCTAAGGGCCAGACTCATGTCAGTATAGCTGGCAATGCTGGATGAAGATTTGTTCCATCAGCCCACTGACATGGAAAAGAAATAGCAACTGCCTCCCTGGGACTCCAGTCTGCACGTTTCCCCTTTTTTCTTAAGATGATTGGAGTATGGCTGTACCTCTAAAGAATCAGCCCTCCCTACGACCTGCAGCCGCAATGGCAGGAGCAGCAGCAGCCGCAAAAAAGGTCCTGTTTTACAGGACTGAGATGCCAGCCTGGCCTTATCTTATCCTAAGCCTGCCAGGCCACCTCCTGCTTGGCCATACCTGTCCATGGACAGCTGGGCGACCAGGGTGACGTCAGTGCCGTCTGCAGCTGGCTCATACTCGTAGTGCAGGAAGTAGAGGTGGGTGCGGTGTACCGTGAAGCGCTCTCGCCGGAACTCGTAGCACAGGTCGTCCTCATCGAGCTCTGACAGCTGCTTCTGGAGCTGCAAGGCAGAATGGTACAGGGCTTGGGGATGAGAAGAAATGTTCCGAGGGGCCTGGGAGCTGCCAGGGAGCTCTGCCCTCTCAGAGTTTATCACATATTGGGACCCTGTTGGTGGTTTGGCTGGAACAGGGAAGATCTCCATTTTCATATGCCCTGCGATTGAATCTAATTTCAAAAAGGCGATCACGAAGGACAGAAGCCTCACCATCGGAGGGATGAGCCTTTCTTAGCTAGGAGTGATGGTCGTGATTCTGTGACTGTATGCAGAAGTCTTCAGCTCTACTTCCTCCTACCTGGACTGGTGGAGACAGAAGGCTGGCCCACTACCCAGGAGCTGGGGATGCTCATGAGATATGCAGATGCTGACATGTAGATGCAGCTGTCCAGCCTACACCCTCTCCCTACACCCCACAGCAACCATTGACCACGGGATGATGGCACTTGGGTTACAGATCAACAACAGGAATTAAAAAGTAAAAAAAAAAAAACAACTGGGTACAAAGTTCATCTACAGTGATAGAAATGGGATCCATAGATGTGGAGTGTGGAAAGAATGGCCTGGGAAGAGCAAGGGAGCTTTTGGAGTGACAGAAATGACCCACGTCACAACTGGCGTGACGGTTACCTGTGTGCACATATTTGGGAACACTCGACAAGCTGTAGACTAAGAACAGTGAGGCCTGTTGCATGCACTTTATATTTCAATATAATTGACTTTTATAAAACAGTAATTTGCTGAAATTGACACAATTGGTTCCAATATTTCTTCTGTTATATCAGCCTTCTCCATCACTTGATAACATAGAGTTTAATACAGATGAAAGTTTATGTGTCTAGAGTTACCCATCTGGCTGAAAGCAACAGAAGGGACAGAATGTTTTTCCAAGGAGATGTATTTGTTTTTGTTTCTTTTTTTTAAATCTCAAAACCACTACATAGTAATCAGCAGGAAAATGCATTAACTTGATCCTGTATGGCTTTCTACGAGTTAAGACCACTGCCTTGATAGATCACGCTATGACGTTATTTCTTAAGGGTGTGCTGTGGAGGATTCCATTAATTGCTTAATTCTTTATTCTTTACTCCTGAAGTATCCTACCCTTTGCAGTGATCCTTATGACAGAGGCTGAGTCTATTTCCCCATCAACATAGGCTGGATCTGTGATGGGCTTTTGCTAAAAGAACACAAGGGAATCGATGTCATCCCCATCCTGAGGCAAACCTTCAAGAGAAAATGAATGCAATTCTTGCATGTCTTACCACGGCCAAGAGAAAAGGCCTGGACTAGCCTGCCCTAAGGGGACAGACAGCTGGGGCAGGGCAGACCCTCTTCAACTCCCCAGTCATGTGAGTGAGCTCAGTTAAGATCAGCAATGCTGCTCCAACAAACATTTCTTGGGCCACTGAAGTGTAATGGAGTTTGAGGAACAGATATCCAATAATGTGTTATTAACATTTTGTGGGGGGCTTTTACATTGCAGGGTCTACTCCATCTGTCTAAGGACAACTGCCCTCCTGAGTCTTTCAAGGATAAATGCTTGTAGCCTCTCCAGATGGGTCTGTGCAGCCCTAAACAGCCTCACATTTCCAGATGCTTCTTGGGGAATCTGGAGATCTAGTAATGTAAGTAATATCATAGGCCATCTTTAAAATTTATATTGATTAAAAGTTGGCAATCAGGGATATTCTTGAACTTTTCAAGTCAACTTGATGGTTTTGCCCATTTGAAGATTCTCCTCTGCCAACTGTTTTTTTTGGTACCAGGGATTGAACCCAGGGGCACCAAGCCACTGAACCACATCGCCAGTCCTTTCTCAATATTTTATTTAGAGATAGGATCTCGCTGAGTGGCTGAAGACTTTGTTAAATTTTCGGGACTGGCTTTGAATGCCTGATCTTTCTGCCTCAGCCTCCTGAGCTGCTGGGATTACAGGTGTATGTCACTATGCCTCGCTATAAGATCAGGAGCTGGAAGTCTCAGTACAGTTAAGATCCTATGAGCCAGCTGACCCCTTTGATATGTAGGACCAAATCCCAATTTCCTTGGGGACAATCACACACAGCTTTCTCTGCCTGTCACCCCTACATATTCAGTACTCCTACCAATGATCTTCCCTGTTTCCAAACCTGTCTTTCCCTCCACATCTCTGTGAATTTCTTCCATACCATATTCTTCCCTCACTGCTGGCTCTCCTTCACCCCACCCCGCTCTTCTATACCTAGGGACCTTCTATTTACCTTTCAAGATTTAGCATAGACGATGCACCTTCTCTGTGAGACCTCTGTAGGCTCTGCCCAGTCCTGCAGATCCTTCTTACCTGTGTTCCAAGAACAGTTGCTCCATGACTCCATGAAAGCATTTGTCAACTTGAACTTCAGTTATTTGAAGGTAACTACCCTGGTGAGATGGTGACACTTCACTCTTGGAAGTGCTCCACACCCATGTGTTGTATGTATGAAAAGTATCTGTAGACAAGAAGACTGATCACTCGGAAGACCCATTCTTGCAGTTTCCTTCCATGTTCTGTAATTCTGTGCACTGAAAGTAATCAATAAGTCCATTCCTAAATCCATTATTTGTCTGCTATTTGCAGTTCAAGGGTCTGTGATGGCTGAAAAGATTTCAGAGAGCAAATAAGCAGCCAGCTGTGCTTGGGGGAGCCAGGAGTGTGTACCTACTCATTCTCTTCAGTGCTCACCAGTGACGCACTGAAGACACTGTGAAGGTGGAGAAGTCAGTTTCAGATTCCCAAGGTCATGCAGGGAGGTCAAAGCTGGTCTGTGCCCCTCCACCACCATGCTCCTTTCCAGGAAAGATGCTCACCAGGCCTCAGAGGAAGATGCAGATGCAGCCCAGTGGCTAAGGTTGGTGGTTCTGTCCTTCCCTCTCTGCCTGGCCCATTGTAGGCAGGTGGATATGTCATTAACCTTACCCAGTTTCAATTTCCTCAACTGTAAGAGGGGGATGGCGATGCTAACTACCAGGGGATGGTGAGAGATGCTGTGTACAAAGAGCACACTGTTTGGAGTAAAAGGAGTGACTCATTAGACATCACCTGTTATCACAGTTATTAGGGCACTATTAGGAAAGCAGACACCTGAGCCTCTCAGGACACCATCGGGTACAGGGCTGGCTGAGTGGGGTAATCCTTCTGATTCATGAAGAGCAGGCAGGGTAGCCAAGTCTGTCTCCTTGAGGAACTCAAATATGACTGAAAACCATTACGTCCTCTCGGGAGGAAGCTTAACCCAGTGATGTCCTCTGTCCCTCACCTGGGCTGCACAAAGATCATAATTCCCATTCAGAAAATAGACCTCTGTGTAACTCTTTGCAAAAGTGAGGCTGATTTTTCTCCCCCCTCTTGGTTTTGTTTTGTGTTTTTAATGTGCTCACAAAGGTACATGGCTTCCAGTGCCATATGCAGAAGAGTGGGACTGTGTGGGGCTGTGTCCCTGGAAGTGTAGGCAGGCACGTGCTTGTGGAGAGAGGGGCTTTCACTAACCTCTTTCAAAAACGTATGTTCTCTTCACTGTGGAAGGACACTAATAACCAGGAGATGAGAAATGCATGTGTGTATGGGGGTTTCCCCCCCCCTTTACACGCATACACACACATTTGTGTGCATCCTTTCCATCGGGGAAAAGAGACTCCAAGGTAAGTGGGTCCCAGAGCCATTTTCTAAAGAGCACTTGTGCACTGAGCTCAGGTCGGGGCTGAACCTGACTCATCTCTGAATCTCCTGAGCCTCGAACATCTGGAGCTTCAGGTGAGGTCAGCAAGCCTCTGCTGGATGTGCTCGGCCCCTGCATGGTAAGAAAGGGAGCGCTGGCCATGGAAAGAGCTTCCAGAACTACCACGGCACAGTTTGCCATGGCAGAGAGCGTCACCAGCAGTCTTGGGAGATAAGTGGCCTCTGTCTGTGAACTTTGCAGCATCAGTAATGTGATTCAGTGGGATCTACCTCCCAAGCTCACCTGTGGCCATCATGGTGCTTAAGGGGTGGGATCTAGGGAACCACATCAGGTACCATGGAAAGCTATCAGACATACCTGTTTGCAAGACTCTAGATCCAGCAGATGTCATCCTGGGCTTTGGCATAATATTTATCACTATTGTGGTTTTGACCTTTACTTCATTGATGTGGACAGAACACCTACTGTGTGCTAGATGCCGTGCTGAAGTTCTCTGGGGCTTCATTAAGGTAATCCTCCAGAACAAGTTCTTACACAAAAGAGAAAACTGAGACCCAGTCTTTGGACTTCAACCCATGGACATTTCACAGCACACTTACTTCTTTCCCAGAGAGAGATAAGAATCAGAGAGGTAGAAGGAACAGTGTTTTGTGAAGAAGGCAGGCCATAAAAATGTATATGCATTACGGTCCCCAAACAGACACATGCAAAGTAACAAAAAATGCTAGAAAATAGATCAAAGGGAACATTATAAGGTTAACAAAGATTTTTCTCTGAGTGATGGATTCAAAGATAAATTTTATTGCTTCTTTATACTTTTCTGTAGTTAACTGATTCCCTGCAATTTTCTCAAATGAGTTAATGCATGTGAAAGTGCTTTGTAAACTGTAAAGTGCTATGCAAACCTGAGCAATATGACTATGATTACATTATGTGCCTTTTCAGATTCTAATACAGGCTTTTTTATTGCTGATGTTATCTCAGGAGGAAGACTCTAGCAGCTTAAAATCAGCCTGCTTTTCACCTAGGGACTGGGTAGTGTCTCTGCAGAGACTGAGTGGCAGGGACAGCTTTCCTTCCCAGGGTCTGAAAGCTACCTTACTCCGTTCTCCAGCCACAGGGGAACACAGGGCTCCTGACAAGCAAGTCACAGAAACAAAAGACCGATTTCTCCTGAGATCAAATGCATTTGCTAAATTGCTTCTCTGGGCAGCCAGCTGAGGCACAGGGAGGTTTAGACTCAAGGGAAATCGGCCCTTTAAGCACTTTGCATTTATTTCCTCCTGTCCCTAAGGACAGTGGCTTAGATAGACCTTTAAGCAGTTGGAGATGATGGGTAGACATGCCAGAGGGCTTAGAGGGATGGCAGTGTGTTAATTTCTGGCCTAAGGAACTTCTGTTCACAGCTGGGCAAAGCTACAGACTTAGATTATACGCATAAAACTGGAAACTGAGACCTGATCTCTCTGATGCTCATTTTCTCTGAGACCTTGAGCAAGTCCTGTCTCAGTAGGAAGACAAAGAGTCTGGGCTTCAAAAATAACTCTGAAAGACCAGGGAATGCGCAGCCAGCCTGGTGGGGATTCTCATTTCATCCTCACACCAGCTCCACAGGTGAGGGCCTCTATCAGGACTGATAGGAAAACACCCATCCTCGGGAAGGCTGGGCCACTGGTTCCATGTTTCATGATGAGTGAGCAGGGCAGCTGAGATCCAAACCTGGGTGTATTTGTTCCAAGTTCTTGCAGTCACCAAACCACTACAATGACTCCTCCAGAAGTCTGTGGACTTCCTTCCAGCTTTAGGGCTAAAGAGGACTCAGTACATGCATTCCTCCAGGTAGCAGAGACATGGAACTCACCAATATCCACCTTCTCTCTTCCTAGGCACCCAGCTAGGCTGCACTTCCAAGTCCCTTGCAGTCAAGGATGACGCTGTGGCAGAGGTCCATGGAACTTAGGCTGGCTGGGGTTAGCATGAGGACTACTTCTGAGCCTCACTGAGGCACCATACCCACTTTGTTTTCTGGGCTGATGGCCAGAGCAAGAGAATCCAGCACAGGCATCTAGGACATCATGGAAGGCAGAGCCACAAAGTGGAAGGAGTCCAGGCCTGAGCCTGGAGAAGAGCCACCTGTCAATCAGGAACATTCATTTGGACTTCCTGCGAGCGAGCATGACTTCTAGCAAGCAGTCCTGTGACAGCTGCTTGTGGACTTTGACAGGCATGCCTGCACTCTCATCACTAAGCAATAACCTCAGAGTACAAGGGACTGAATGAGGTCTCAGAGGTCACCTGTTTGTTTCTTCTTGAGACTTTTGTCCCCTCTGGTGTCTTAGAGCAATCGATAGAAACCCTGGAGAGTCAATTAACACTCGAGAGAGTTGCTCAAACCTCCAATGGCACTTTACCTTTTGGTGGTTTTCATCTCCAGTGTTTCATTTGTCCCTCCCCCCACCCTGTTTGAGACAGGCAGGGCTGGCCTGGCTGTCCATGGTAGAAAGATGAGGAAACAGAGCATAGGAACCTGCTCAGCTCCAGAAACCTGATCCAGGCACTTCCCTATGGTTTCCACAAAGCAGTTAAGTTTTATTGAATCGCATCAATGGGGAGAGAAAGATCACGGTTGTCTGCTTTGTCATTAATCAACAAGTTCCAGGAACCCAGAGGATTTTTTATGAAGAAAACACCATGATCCTTCTTTTGTGGGACAGGGAGGCTGCATTTAGGGCCCTTCAGTGAAGGCTCAGACAGAGTCTGCCTGGTCCTCACTAGACCTAGAGGAGGAACAGGCATGGTGTCCCCTCTCCCAGGTATTCATACATCATACACAATTAATAGGCTCTAGCTCCATGCTATGTCTCTGCTTGAAATGGGGTATGAGCCCAGTTTCTGTACTTCAATTGATCCTGTGGTTTAGGAGAGGCAGAGGGGTCAGTGATTATGACAGTGTCATCTAAACATGAACACAGCTTGGACTGGGGAGGGGGTATGTGCTATGTGCCACGTTGTCCTAAGCTCCCAACAGTCTTTCCTTATTTAGTCCTCTTAAGTCAATCAGCTGGAATCACTGTCAATTGCATTTGCAGGTGAGGCACAGGGAGCTTGAGTGGATGGCTTCTGGTCCCATAGCTGGCACTCCTGAGATTTTATGTGTGGTAATCTTGTTTCTGAGCTGCCTCTGACCTAAGGCGGGAATAAAAGAGGGGGTCACCCAGGAGAGGGGGAGTCAGACAAAAGGAAAAAGGGAGAGTGAGCTAGTGTGACAAGCACTCGGCCACCAGGGATAGGCAAGAGGACCCAGGGCAAGCTGGAGCTAGACAGGAGCCAGGCAGCTGGGCCATGGGGGCAAGTCTGAGACCCAGCTTCTGCCCAGGGAGGCTCTTGGGCCCATGGCTCCTCTTCCCTTCATCCCCTCCCCTGGTCTCAGAGGCTATACTATGGTCCTTGGGGCTCTGGAGCTCAACATGCCTGCCTTGGAGGGTTACTGGTGAGCAGCCTTGGGCAGCCTGTTGCAGAGCTGCAGGCGCTGTCCTGCTGGGCCCTGCTGCCCACCACTTGATTGAAGAGTCGGTGACATGCGGCCTGCACGTGACATACGGCCTGCACGTGAGAGCGGTAATGCATTCCGGTTTTCCTCCAGGGTTCCTCTGGGACACAGCTGCTTCCACACAGCCATCTGTTCCTGGCGGTGCAGTGCTGGATGACGGCATCAAGTGTTTATAGAATCTGTTCCTATGTGTCTTATTTTTAACTTCTAATTGAGCCATGGTGATACTGTTGTCTTTTCCCCTTAGTGGGCTCAGGATCAGGGAACATGGTGCATAGGTGGCCGGCCCATCACCTTCCCAGCAGGACCTCCGAGTGGTGGGTCACTTTCCTCCAACTCCCCTGACAATAACCACGGAGGACGAGCAGCATGCTGGCCACCTTAACCCCTTCAGCTCTCCTAAAACAGTCTGGGAGGGTTAACTTACTGGCCATTTTACAGGCGAGACAACTGAGGCATACAAAATGTCAGAGCATGCCCCAAATTACAGATCTTGTCCAGGGATGGATTTCCTGATTCCAAATACAGGAATTTTCCTGGCACATCACAAAGGCTTCAAGAAAATACCTTGTTACATCTTATTCATTCAACAAAAATTCTTGAGCAGGAACCAGGCTGCAGGCAGTCTTCTATAGGTACAAAGATATATTGATGGATAATCAACAGAATTAATAAGTCATGAATATTTTGATTGGTGGTAAGTGCTATAAAGAAAATGGAAGGAAGGAACCTTGGAGGATAGGGCGTGCTGGGTAGGGGGGGTTACTGTGATAATGTGTAATGACAAATGCCTGTAGGATTAACTAAAGAGGAAGAAAAAACTAAGTAAAACAACTAGGAGAACCCATGAGTCACCTGCAATTATTATTATACAACTTCCAAATACAAAGCTATCTCTACCTGTGAAGCACACTGCTGGTCTTGTGGTTTTAGATTAGGCAGAACTGGTCTTAAATGCTAGCCCCATCTTTTAGGGGTTGTGTGACTTTGAGCAAGTAACTCATCTCCTCTAGCTTTGGCTCCTGGGCAGTGTGACTCATAAAGCCTCCCTCCCATTGTGGTGAAGATTAGGGTTGTATTTCCCTTTCTCTTTCTCTGCAGGAAATCTCCCATTCCCAAGGGCTAGAAGAAAGCAGAAAAAAGGTCTTGGAAAAGCACAGAGCTGTCATAGTGCCGGAGACTACAGTGACTAATACCTGCGGCAGGGATGCCCAATGGGCTTCCGTGCTGAGCCAGGGGTAGGCATGTGTATGGATGACCTGGAGTGTTGCTCCTCGGGGGGGATACAGCCGGGGCCCAGAGGCACACAGTGCAGTCATCCATCAGTGATGTCTGCTGTGGCTGTGGGGTAAGAAAGCTCTGATCTGCAGACAGTGACTCGACTACAATTCTATACAAATTCCGAATTTTCCAAACTGGTGTCCAGTTGGTCTGTTTTTGCACTTGTGGAATGTCTGATATGTTTCATAATTTAACTTTCAACATAATTACAGATCATTCCTTTAACATTATCCTTCTGAATTAAAACCCTCTGTGTGTTTTATCCTTTTTGTGGATGCCATGGGGAGGATGAACAGGGAAGTGAGCCCAGAAAGGGCTGTTCCTGGAGATGATAAACTCAAAGTGACAGCTGTCAGAAAGGAATCTGCACAACAAGCAGTAAGTGGTCCCCGGCCATTTCCTGCCAGGATAAATAGTGTCCTCTCTCCTCTGGCCAATCCAGTGTGAACTTAGTCATCAGAAATGATCACCTGAGCTTAGTATAGTTACTAAAGGAAGGGCCCATGCTTTAGCAAGACTCCCACCCAAACCTGTTAAAGCCTATCTATTCTAATGGGTGTACACTTACCAAGGTCAGCTTCCCTTATCTGGAAACTTCCTTGGGTGGCATAAGGGCTTCTTGGTAATACAGCATCACTCTGCATATTGATGCTTGGGGAATCTGCATGTTTCAGAATCACAAGCCCTACAGAAATACTGTCCACCAGTGCCAGGATGGGCCACTGGGGGGAACGGGGGGGTGCCTTCATTTGTTATTGCTCCAGAAGACAGGACTCAGGTTCATGAGTCCCTCAGACAGGGGAAGACTCCAAGTCAGCACGAGGTAGAGTGATTTGGTGTCTGGGGCTCGTGAGCTGCAGGTGCAGTTGCCTTGGGAGGTGGTGCGCTCCCTGTGCGCAGGAGGGAGATACAAGCAGAAGCCAGATACAAGCTGGGTCGGATGCGATGGATGGAATTTTGAATGGAGAAGGGATGGAGAACACTCACAACTATCCAACTGGGTTCCGCGGAGTCCCAGGGCTTCTTGGCTATGCTTGAGGGATGGGACTGCTGAGGAGCGGGGAGAGAAATGCCAAGGCATGGGACCCTGTCTTCATGCCTCCTTCAATCAATGAACAGTAACAACTGCATCCTGAGTGCCTACTGCGTGTCATAAATTAACTCACTGGTTCCAGGGAGAGACATCCAGACAAGCTATGGGACAGGAGTGGCTGTGTCCCACCAGCCGCTGTTATTCTCCACCACGGGTAGAGGCTGTTTGCTTCCAAACCAAACCGTCCTGTCCGGGAGGCAGTAGCCCCATCAGAGGCTCTGCGATGGGGCTGTGCTCCTCACATCGCAGCTTTTCACTGAAGAGGTGGTCCCCAGACTATGCCCTCCTGTTCAGATGATTTCACATACATGACACCATGACAAAGGCATCGCTGTGCCCATTTTCCAGATGGTAAAGCCAAGGTCAGAGCATGTGCGTGAAGTCTCTAGGGTCATGTGTCTATGGAATGGGGTGCGCATGGCCACAATACTCACGCCTTCACTGTCCTCGCCATCACCTCCTCACCAAAGGAGCAACAGCGAACGCGTGACGCCTTTTGCAGTTCTCACATCACCTCTGTGCCACGCTTGTGTTCCCCTCTGGCCTCCACTGCACATGCTGCCCGCTTCTCCCATGAGCCCACCCTCCAGAGACCTCACTCTACACGCTCATCCTCCAAGTCTGGCCTCCTCTAGGCAGCCTTCCCTGGTGCACCACTTTCCTGTTATGTGAAACGCCCTTCTCACACACCCTCAGAGCACGGCCACCATCCTGGCCCTGGTCCCAGGGCATGGCAACCCCCTGGCCTGTCTGCATCTCTCAGCTGGACTTCAATCTGCAAAGCTTCCCACCTGTGGCCGGGGGTGGTTTGAATGAGTATATGCCGAGCAGATGGATGAGTCCAGAGACCTCGACCCTCTGCCATGGTTCCCTCTGGAACCCAAAGTCCGGCTAAGAGCTTCCTGCCTTTGTTTCTTGCGGACTCCCCACCATCTGTGCATTTGTACCGGCTCTAATGACCTCTTCCCACAGAGTTGGGAGCACCCACTTTGAGACCCATCCAAGATCATCCTCCTTCTCTCTGGCTGTGTTTGCAGATAGTGCTCCATGTGGGTCAGAGGACCAGGTAGCAGAGCCCCCTACAGACCTGGGGCTCCAGGAGTGCAATATCTACAGACCTCTCCCTGCCCAGCCCCTGCCACGGCGGGTGACTTAGCCAGTGGAGACATCTGCCTGGAACAGGGCACGGGGGCCTGCTGTCTTTGATTTATGAGTGCATCTGCTCCCCTGTTCTGAGATCCACCAATCAGTCCATCTGTTCTCTCCATTCCCACTGCTGCCGCCCAAGGTCAGCACCCCATCTTCATCTCAGTCCCTGGGCTGGGGCAATGGCCTCTGAGTGGTTTTCCTGCCTCCTGTATTATTCCTTCCATTTTGTTCTCTGCACAGATGTTTCTGGAATGTAAATCTTCCAGGCCTAAAACCTGCTGGTGGCTCCTCAGCACTGACAGGATGAAGCCCGCACTTCCGGCTGAGCTGTGGCCCTTCCCCACCTGACCCCCAACAGGCTACACTCTTGGATGTAAACTATGTGTTCCTTTTTTGGTTCTTTACTCCTTTATCTGCTCTTTCCTTTACCTGGTACTTCTTTTTAAAATTTGCTCACTATGTTCGTTCAATAAATATTTATTTTACACTTAGTTCTATCCTAGGGGAGGGAACCTCCAAGGAGAACAGGTCTCTGTAGGGGGCTCTGCCGCCTGGTCTCCATCTAGGAGACTGGTATATTGGTTTTATTTGGGGAAAAAAACCCAACAAACTAGGAAACAAATACACGAACCAGAAAACTGCAGAGAGAAGTGTGTGTTCTGATGGAAAAAAAATAAGGCAGGTGACAGAAAGTGACTTAGGAGGGGTCAGAGAAACTTTCTCCCGATGTACATTGGGATATGTGAGCACCCAGGGGCAGGTGCTCAGGCAGTGGGACTGCCAGCACGCGGCCCATGGCTGAGCCTGGCATGCAGACAGCTGGCTGTCACTCATGCATGAGGGTTAAGGGGGACAAGCTGGGATGACATCCATGGTGAGTGCTCAGGGAAGGCCACACTGCTGTCCAAGGACCTCCCCAGACCTGGACAGACCTTTCTCTCAGCAATTCTAAGGGGTTAAATGGCAACTTACACACAAGGACTGGGTCCATTTCCAAGGTCAACCCCAGGGCCTTGTACAGTCCCGGGCAGATCACTAGTATCCACGCAGGCTAGTGGGCAAATAAATGCCTGCACGCTGGTGATCCACTCAGGGGAAGGAGACAGCAGGAAAAGCTGCGCATCACTTACAGAAGGGTCCCTGCTTTGGAGGCCACAGAGTAGCATGCTCCGGGAAGCCACTGACACAGGTGATGAATGGATGGCTTCCTTCTGCAAAGCTTCCTTTTTCAGCCTCCACCACGGAGGGGAAAAGGGTAAGAGAAGAGTTTTCACTCAGTGTTTGAAGAAAAGTGTCAAGAGGACGCTCAAATATTGATGATGAAGACAGAGACCAATGTGAACAGAGAACTGGCAGGAAAACCCAAGGAGCGCAGTGTGTCAGTCTCCAAGTGCTTCTCTGAGCCCGTAAGTGCTCAAGCACTTAATGGCTTTCTTTCCTCCATCACCCGAGGAGACTTCTAGGGTGCGGGGAGAAGGGCCGGAGCTGGCTGTGACTTCACTGTGACTTGAAGGCCAAGTTACCACAAGCAAGGGTAGTACTGTGACCAGCATGGTCTTGATAAAAAGCCAGGTGAGGCACACCTCTGCACCTTCTAGTCACCCCCCCCACCCCACTGGGAATCTAATTCTCATAACATCCAAAATAATTACAGAAACGATGACAATCATAGTAAAAACTCAAAATTCTCATTCTTTAACCCAGTTTACAAATCCTTCCAACGTGGCTCCTGCCCACCTGATCCTCTCCTTCCCTACTCGTCCCCGGGCACACTGGCCATCCTTCTGCTCCTCCAACCTGCCCTGCCTCAGGGCCTCTGCACCAGCTACTTCTTCCACCTGTAAAGCACTTTCCTTGCTCTGCCACGGTTAGCTCTTTCTTGTCATTTCCAAATAAACATCACCTCCTTATAGAGACTCTCCCTGGACCCCCAACCAATGGAGCTGCCCAGCTTCTCACTAGTCTGTAGCGAAGTAGCACCCACTACTGGCTGCCAATTTTTCCTGAAAGTTTTCTATTGATCTTGTCTCTTCTACGAGGACATGTGTAACACGAGAGCAGGGACCACTGTCCCTCTCCACCTATGAACACTCAGTGTTTACACTTAGTAGAAGACCCTCCACAAATGACTGTGGACTGAGTGAACCAGTCACTTCTGGGTCTGATGCTAAGGGCCAAGAAGAGCAGGAAGCAGGTGTTTATTGAGCACCTAACATATGGCAGACACTGAGCTATTTTACATGCAGTTTCTCGACTTTTTTTTTTTTGCACCGGGGATTGAACCCAGGGGTGCTTAACCACTGAGCTACATCCTCAGCCCGTTTTTATATTTTATTTAGAGGCAGAGTCTCACTGAGTTGTTTAGGGCCTCGCTAAGTTGCTGAGGCTGACTTTGAACTCCTGATCCTCCTGCCTCAGCCTCCCAAGCCCCAAGGATTGCAGGCATGTGCCACTATGGCTGGCTTGACTACTCTTAAAATATCCCTAAAAAAGCATTTAATTTCCATCTCCCAGTTGAAGAAACTGAGGCACAGAGAAGCCACACAGGTGGTAACTGGAAGGGACCAGAGCCAAATCCAGATCAGCTAAGTGTCTGTCCTCTGCTAAGTGCTGCTTCCCCATATCCTTAGAGCTGAGAGTCAGTCGCAACTTTGTTCCTAGTTTGCTGTGTGCCGATGGGCAATCTGCTTGGCCTGTGTCGCTATTGCTTCAACTGTAAAACAGGGTTTCTATGAGCAGCAAATGATATACAACATACGATAAAATTATTAACAGCAAAGAGACAGGAAAAAGAGACAGAATTCAGTGAGACCCTGTCTCTACATAAAACACAAAATAGGGCTGGAATGTGGCTCAGTGGTCAAGCGCTCCTGAGTTCAATCTCCAGTACCAAAAAAAAAAAAAAAAAGACAGATGTCAGCTGTGCCTGTGATTACTCACCTAACTGTCCTCACCTGTGCTGAGCCCTGAAGAAGGCACACCTGTGGAAATCTTCTGTGCCCCCCGCCCCTCCTAGCAAGCACTGCCCCACGCTGAATCCTAGATCTCCCAGTCAGAAGCCACGTCCACAAAGACTAGGGGGCTTGCCGGCCACGAGAGACAATCCACCTGTCATTTCACAGGTGGTTTCCTGACCCACTCATTTGGGCCCACTGTCCCCTCCTGGACTCGCAGGGAACAGCGGGGAAGGGATCCACTGATGGGCCGTTGCACCCTGACAGTGGACTCCGAGGGCAGGCGAGGCGTCAGGTGTGGTCTCACCTGAGCTGGCCCTGGAGCTGGCCCCTGCGCGTGCCCTCCTGCGCCGCAGCCACTTACGTTCTTGCTGTTGACGTCGGCCTCGCTGGGGCAGCCGAACAGCTCGCGGCGCAGCAGGTTGCCGTCGTACTCCAGGAAGGTCAGGTAGAGGTTGCGGAAGAACTCCACGTGCTTGTTCTTCACCCGGAGCTTCTTGGGGGAGTTCCAGTGAATGACCTGGCAGGTGATGACGGGCAGTCAGGAGGGGAGGGACCTCGCACCCGCAGGGGCCCAGACCTGGCCCTCGCTGGACTCCAGGGGCTGCCTGCCATTCATTTACCCAACATTTACAAAAGAGCAGCTGAAAGCCGGGGCTCCGAGGCCGGGCGCCTGGGTTCAAGTCCTGGCTATTCGAGGTGGTCATTTAATCTTGCACAGAGCACTGACTCGCTCTGTATCTGGGTTTCCTCATCTGTGAAATGGAAATGCTCATGGCTCCTCCCTGTGCCCGTTATCACATTACCCTCTCTTGCCTCCATACCTGCTTTGTGATGCAGAGGTCGGGGTCCTGCAGACCCTAAATCTGTGTGGCACTGCCCACGGGGCCACAAGAGGGAGACTGAGGCCCTGCCGGAGGGGAAGCACTGCGTCTCCCCTGGCATTGGGTCTTCTCCCTGTAGTGCTCCTTCCCTCTAGCAGCCCCTAAATCCATGTGGCAGCTTTTGTGACACTCAGGGCATGCCTGGTCACTTCCCTTCTCTGCCCAGAGCTGCTGCCACCAACCTCGCTGGTGACCCCACCTTGGAGGTGCAAGCGTTAGTAATTCCCACCTGTTTCCTCCGCTCCTCCAGCTCTAGGGGTGGTAGCTTTCTTGAAATGTTTTATTTAGGTCTCAAGTGAACACTTTGCATCTAGCTACCACTGTAAAGATGAAATTGGTGTGTTCTCTGCCTTTAGCTTGGGCTCTGAGTGAGTTAATAGGTATTAAGCCAAGCACAGGGTAGGTGTTCAATGAACACGGGCTCTGACCATTTAGACCCCCAGTGTGCTGGACTGGGAGGTGTCCAGAGGACCTGGGGGCTGCCTGTGGCATGCTCGTGATCTGCTGGGGAGAGGTGTCTACAGAGGGAGGGGAGAGTAAGAAGCAAGGGCAGCTCTGGAGGGGGCATGCAGTTTCTGGGGAGGCAGGACAGAAGGGAGGCCTGTGGGGAGGCCACATGTTGAAGTTGGAGCACCCAGGGCAGGGGCATGGGTGAGAGGTGGCTGAGCACTGGGCCAGACTGATGCACTCAGGTGCCCCACGTTCAGATCCAAATTATAGCCAGTGGGGACTGTGAAGAGGAACACTGCTGACTTTGGGTTTTAGGCAGAGCACTCGGATTGTAAGGGAGAAGACCAATGTGGAGTGTGGGAGGGATAAATTCAGAGCTGCCCATGAATCGGTTCTAATTTCCAGCTGAGAAACGAGGCCTTGGTGACATATTTTCTGATTTCATTGGAAAGACAAGATATGCACACACACAAAAAAATTTGGGAAAAGGCAAGTGAAAATTTATAGACTATTTAATATGTATTAAACTTGCACCAAGTCCTTTAATTATTAATATGGAGTGGCATTCATTACTAAGATTAATAATTATCATTACTTATTATAACTATAAGCAATGAAGAATTGGTCTTAACTGTTTTGATACAAGCCCATGGGGGCAGCATGGTGATCAGCGCCAACCTATGGATGGGGAAATGGAGGCACAGAACAATTCCACCCTTTGCCCATGGTCACACGGAAGTAGTTGTGGCACTCCAGAAACCTAACTGTGCCTGCTTTACCACTGCACCTCTGCTGGCTCTGAGATGGACACGCAGGGCCCTGTGCAGGCAGGAAATATAGGAAAAATTTACTAAGAAAAGATGTGACTGATGGGTGGACCCATCAGAAGGACTTTCACAGCAGACCTGAAGGATGGGGTGGGGCAGATGCACAGGAAGGGTGGGTTTAGGTGAGGGAGGTCACACAGAGGAACAGAAGAGCCAGGGAGGGACCACAAGGGGTTACCCTGTGATAGTGACCCTGGTCACAAGTGGTTGCTGCCTTTCTCTCTCCTCCTTCCTCTCTGTGCTGACTCTCTTACCTTTCCTCCTTCTGCCATGGGATGAGGCAGCACAGAGGCCCCTGCCAGAGGCAGGCCCCTCAACCATGGACTTCCCAGCCGCCAGAACTGTAAGAAATCAACCTCAGTGCTTTGCCAATTACCAAGCCCGAGGTGTTTTGTTACAGCAACACAAAACAGGCTGAGACAATTGGAGTCCTCCTCACAATCATCCGAAGAAGGCACGCAATTTTAGAGATGAGGAAATTGTGGAGGAGTCACAATTTCTAGATGGCCCCAAGGCATCTATTTGGTAAATGTGGGAGCTGGCTTCACACATGAGGCTTTCTGACCCCAAAGCCCAGGTCTTTTCTCTGCACTGTGGTGAGCACAAGAAGCCAGGTTTTGAGCACTTCCCTTTTCATGCCATGACTGACTACACCGAATGCAGAATAAGCTCTTTTCCCCCTGTGTAGCCCAGTGCTCTCACTGTCTCGCCTTGGGGACTAAACTAGCACGCCTAACGTAATGAACTGAATGTGCAAAAATCCCCCTAAATTCATACACTGATGTTCAAACAACCTCCAAAGCGATAGTGTTAGGGGACAGGTCCCCTGGGAGGTGACTGGGTCATGAGGGAAGAGCCCTTATACCAGATTGTATAGAAGGGGCTAGAGTCTGAAGCCGTCTACCCTCCAGCCACGTGAGGACATGCCCAAAGGGGTCATCTGTGAGCCAGGGATCCCTGGTCCACCACACCTTGACCTTGGGCTTCCAAGCCTCCAGAACTGCGAAAAACAAACATCTGCTGGTTATAGGCCACCCCACTGATGGTATTTTGTCACAGTAGCCCAAAGACACAGAGGAAAGGAACTGGGCGTGTCCAGTGCAGTCACTTCCTAGTTCTGGCCTCCAGTGGCATCCTGTCTGTGACAGTCTGCAGCAAGGCCATCTCCCTCTGCCTCTATTTGGAGGAGGTGTCCTGGCAATTCCCCTCCACACTCGTTGGATACTGCTATGCAAAGCCTGCTGCCTCTCTCACGGTGGGTTACATGCAGCCTATTTGTCTACACAGCATCTTCCTCCCTCCATAACCAGCATAGGGGCAGTTGCCAGAGCAAGAACTGTGGACCTCAGAGTAGCCATGGTCTGCATCCCTGCTCTGGGCCACACCAGCTGTGTGTGCCCTCTGGCAATTCATTTCCCTTCTGGAGCCTCAGTTTCCTAAAGTGCAAGGTGAGAATCAGTATGCTCGATAAAGCAGCACAGAGGTGGAACAAATGCCCTGATCAGGGCCTGTGAGTCAGGGTGGCACCATAAATGTTGTTCAAAGATGGGGATGGCATAACTTGCATTTGCCTTCCTTCCTCCCTCCTGACTCAGGAGGGTGCAGGGAGGGCCAGTAGACCTGAAGGAGGCTAGCTGGGGAACTGGCACTTTAGGGAAGGCCAAGAGAGACACATGCAGAGTTCTTCCGTGTCTTTTGAAGGGAACAAGAGAAGATTCTCCTGAGAAGACACCCACTTGGTACGAGAAGACCCTGGGACAAAGGCTGAAGTAATTGCATGTGGGCTGGTGTCGCTTGCCCATGCCCAGAGGGGTCACATCTTCATTTCATATGACTTGGGTGCTCTCCACCTCCTGAGCCAGGAAGAGGGCTGATGGGTACCACCTGACTTGGGAAGCCTGACCGAAGTGGGATTAAGGGCTGCCCCTGGGCCCCCAGATACACATCTCACTGCATCATGCACAAACCTCTCTGGTGCTTTGGAGGTAATGATCATGAAAGCCTCCAAACTGGTCATCTGCCCCTAATGTCCATGTCCCGAATGTTGCGAGGGACCTGCCCGCATCTCACAGCTGGTGAGGGGCAGGGCTGAGCCTCGAAGCCCACTTGAAACCCTGACTCCAGGGTTCTTGACTACTGTCACATCTAGTTCTTCACAGAAGGGGAGAGTGAGGTCAGAGAGGAAGAGGTACCTATCCAAGACCCTGTGGTGGGTTCGTGGCAGGCCAGGGTTGGGACGACGACCCAGGTGCCCCACCCACCTCAGCCTTCTCCTGCCCTATGGTGCCAGCCTCTGTTTGGCATTTGTCTAGTGATCTGGTGTGTGTATTGGCTGTAGGTGAACATGCTGCTGGATTAGGAGCAAGGGTAAAAGAAAGTGGGTGGAGAGGAACGGGTTCAGTGGCAAGAAAGGGGCTGCGGAAGACCTTCTGCAAGCAAGCTGCTCTGCATGGGGAAGCCCACTCGAAGCCTGGAAAGGTACGGTCTCATCTGCTTTGGGCCTTCAGTGTTTTATCACCAGGACACAGAATACAACCTTGAGCTGCGCTCCAGAGAAATAAATAATAGCTCTCACTTTTGTAAATGCTCATTACATGCCGGACGTTAGGTCCCGGGCTTTTCAATGTGTATGCATGAATGCATACATGTAGACACACATCCACGTACGTACATCACAAACACACACACCATCGCATTCACTTCTCAAAGCCACCTGGTGGGTTTTTTCCTATAATTATTCCATTTTACAGATGATGAGTCTGAGGGTCAGATGAGCAGTATCACTAAGCTAGCTGCTGGTCAGGCCTAAAGCACAATCAGGTCTGACTTGCTCTCGAGTCTGTTTTCTACTACATTATTCCTTCATTCAGTAAATATCCAAATGAGCACCGATGATGCGTCAGGCACTGACCAGGAGGTGTGGATGCAGCAATGAACACAAGATGTTCTCTTTCTGGAACTCACAACTTAGAGGAGGAGATAGACATTGAATAACCAGCCATTCTGAGCAGGACATAGGCTTCTAAAGCAAATTGTTAGTGAATATTTTTTCCTGGGTGGAGCCACTTCAAGTGCAAAGAAACCAAGGCCCAGAGTTGTGCCCAGGGTCACACGGCAGAGGTGCAGGCAGAGGCCACTTCTGGCTCCTTCCCCTGAACCACGCTCCTGACTCGGAATGCTGACTCAGAACTCCTGCTGCTGCTGCTGTTTTTTCAATCAGTGCTGTCTGACTAGCGAGAAATGGCACTTCCCTGTTCCCTAAGGGACCAGTCACCCATCATGGCTGGCTCGGGGGCAGCAAGCTGGCAGTGTAGAAGGCAGATACTGACAAGCTGTCACACCTGAGATTGACGACACCAGAGAACAAGCCCGAAATAGACTCGAGCAATGCTGGTGAGTGTAGCTGGGTCTGCACGGCGGGGATGAGGGCCCACTGCAGCTTATTCTGCACATCAACAGCACAATAATCCAGTGGCTCACATACATTACATACCTACTACTGTACCTACTGGGTGCCAAATGCTGCTCTGGGCATGTGGCTTGTCCCAGCTCACTTTACACACTCCTGTGAGGCAAGTGATAGGCTCAGGATGCCACTTTTCAGGTGATAAAAATTTAGCAAACTGCTCCAAGCTACATAGCCAGAAAGCAGACAGGCACAATTTGAACCCAGGCAGAGAGAAACATTAGGAATCCTTGTCTCTCATTTTTCCTGTATCTGCAATCATGAAATAACCATTTGCAGATATGAACACCATATGTATAAAAGATGACAATCAGAAATGAAACCTGTCCCCATCCCTGGGACAGTTAGAGCTGCGAGGCAATTTGGGACTTCCCAGAAGCCAGGGCTGAGCCTGTGGCCCAGAAAACAGGGAGGCAGGCATGGGGGTGGCCAGCTGGGCTGCAGGAGCTGCCAAGCCCCAGGGGCCCCAGGGGTGCAATCCAGTTGGATGTGAAATGTCTGTAAAGGCTGAGTCTCTGTGCAGACTTGGAGTTTGCCTTTAGTGAACCGGAGAACACTGACAGAAATTGATCACTGTCCAGGAAACCCAAATGTCATCTGGGAAGATAGCAGAAATCAATGTGATTCAAGTGGAGACCAGAAACTCCATCATCCATCAAGGGTGCAAAAGAAAAGAGTTCAAAGGTACACACAGGACCTTGGCACAAGGACAAAGCCATAGGAGGAGTCCAGCCCAAACCCTGGGTTCTGGAGTACACACACCCCAGAGGGGTCATAATAGTAACTCATGGTGTGAAAGCTGAGAAACCAGAGCCCATTGCAAACACCAGGTTAATCAGAACATGGATTTCATCTCCTCCAGGTTAGGAAAGGAGGACTAGAAATTGGGCATCTGTCTCAAGACCCCCAGAACTCTCTATGGTCCTCAGAGCAACAACTTCTCCTCAGCCTGGTGCAAACTGGCTCCTCCCACTTCTCCTGGCATGATCGCCAGGTAGGAGGCATTCTTAGTGTTTCTTGTCTTTCAAGGCTCTGCCTTTGCAAATGCTCGCTCCTCCCTGGCATATCCTCCTCCTCTTCTCTACTGTGACTCTGTGTGACTTTCAAGGCTGTGCTCAAATGTACCACTTCTAGAAAGCCCTCCTTGAACACTATGGCAGAAGGTCACTTCCTAGCAGGTCTCTCTCCCCACTCCATTCTGCATTCCTAACAAAATATCAATTTTGTTTATAGTTGCAATGTCTCCACCCCCTATGAATGGATCATGATCCATTTAAGGTTAAAGTTAATCATGAGGGTCCTAGTCTTTGATTTCCCAGACTCCCTTGCAGCTAGGGGTTCCCAAAAAGTTTCATGGAAAAGCATAGCATTTGATTCTTAATACAAAGGTTCAGATGTAGCCAGTGACATCCTCTTCCCATATCATGAAGAGAGATGTAATGACTGGAACAATCACAGCCATCTTGTGCTCATGAGGCAGAGGTCAACATATTGCCAACTTCTGAACCAATGTCTACAGCTGCCTATTCCAGAAATTTTAGGTGAGAAATTCAAACCCCCTGTTTTATTTTAAGCCACTAAAAGTTGTATTTTCTGATTCTTATTGTAAGCATTCTTAACATAACATCTGAGGGAGATTCTGGGTCCTTCCTCAGTATCCCTAGACTCTTGCAGTTAACTCTATTCAAGAGTACATCACATGCCCTTGTAATTATTTATTTACATGCCTGCACCTGGAAGCATTGGAAAGAGAATTTCTATGCTGGAAGAGAGCTTGACTTATTATTCTTTTTGAGTGCCACAGTGCCTGGCAGATAGTATTCAATAGCTGCCCTTTTGTCCAAGAATAGAGATCTGATCACGACATTCTCCATAATCCGCACATTCTGTCTGTCGACAGTAAATCAGTTATAAAAGCCCGATTAAAGTGGCTTCAGCATAGAGGAACAGAGTTGCCTTTCTTTTGTTGAAGGGACAAATAGCTTGTCATTTTTTCCAGGAGTTTTGGCTCCCTGTTACCCACTTGTTTAGCATTGACAGAGAAGGCCAATATTCCCACAGGTCCTTTCCCTTTGTCACTATCAGGATTTGGATTCCTGGAGGGAAAGAATGAGCAGGCAGACCTCCTAGCCAGACCACCGCAGCTCCCATTGGCCCTCTGACCTGTGCCAGCTTGCCAGTACCTTGGGGATGGCCCTTGCCTGGGAAGGAGGTGTGGCAGCAGCCGCCCTGCAGAGAGTGGTCAGGAACAGGATTGGTGCAAGCATGGACACAGTGAGGCTAATTTTAGGTGTCAGCTGGACTGGACTAGGGAAGACTAGAGTGGGTTGCAGAGAAGATGGGCCCGTTTGTTGGTGGACCACGTGGGGAAGATGCACTCTGGATGCAGGTGGGCACCACTCCATGGCGGGAGGGGGGCAGACAGAACACAAAGGTGTTTCCTGTCTCTCCTGGAGCTAGGATTCCCTCCTCTTTTTCTTCCTTGGCCACGAGAACTCCAGATACCCAACCTTGGGACTCCAGGATGTGTACCAGTGGCCTCCAGTATTCTTAGACCCTTGGGCTGGGGCTGAGAGTGACACCACCCTCCCACCTGGTTTGAAGCCTTCCACTGTGCACTGAGCCCCGCTGCCAGCATCCTGCCGGCTCCAGCCTGCAGACAGTGTGTTGTCGAAGGACTTCTCAGCCTGCATAATTGTGTGAGCCAATTCCCCTAATAAATCCCACTCATCTATCTATATATATCCGATTTGTTCTGTCTCTCTGGAGGACTCCGACCAAATAGAGACATGAAGACATATCACATGCGTTCAATGACAAAAGAAACCTGGTTTAGCCCTCATGAAACTGTCGCCTTACCAACGAGGAAGCCTGGATGAGAACTGAATCTCTATGGGGAGAAGAAGGAAAAAGAGATAAAATTTTAAACAAGGGACTATAGACAGTCCCAGAGCCTGAGGGACCAGGCTAGGGAGCGTACAGACAAGACAGCCCAGAGACACCTGGCCAAGACCAGGGTTCCCCATGGCCAGATCTCAAGGAGAACAGCAGGGGTGCTGCTCAGGAAGAAAACACTCCTGGGTGGGATTAACACACTGGGCAGAGACTGGAGGGTGCTACCAGGCAGGGAGCAAGGCCTTGACCAGAAGCACGGGGTTCCAATTCTGCATCTGGCTTTCCCCAACTCTGTCACCCAAACATATTAATGTATTGGAACCTCTATTTCCCAATCTGTTAGGAGGAAATAATACTCAGTAAAGAGGATCGAGACAAAGGAGGTGACAATGTTGATAGTGAATTTCATGTGTCCACTGAACTGGATCATGGGATGTCTAGATATCTGACATTGGTATTTATCAATCAGTGGACTCTGGACAGCAGGTGACCTTCACCAAAGTGATGTTTATCATCCAATACACCCAGCGCCT
Organism: Geosciurus inauris; assembly: GCA_004024805.1. NCBI lineage: Eukaryota > Metazoa > Chordata > Mammalia > Rodentia > Sciuridae > Geosciurus > Geosciurus inauris. The sequence goes on along the minus strand of PVHX01000254.1, from coordinate 227,827 downwards.
GGACAAAACAAAAGGCCAAGGAAGGAGAATTTGACCCTGCTTTTTTTCCCCACCCATTTGAGGTAGGACTCAGTCTACACAGTCTCCTGCAAACGGGAGACCCACAAGTTTCCCAGGTGGGACTTCTCAGCCTCCACAATCACAGAATCCAGTTTTTCATAATAAATCTCTTCAGGTAGAGAAAGAATAGTTATATATCTTACTGTTTTTTCCTCTGGAGAACCTATTATGGCAAGCCTCACCCCTTGTCTGTGGAGGATAACATTTCAAGACCCCCAAGGGAAGTCTAGAACTACAGATAGCACTGATCTCTATATGCACATTTTGTTTTGTTTCTATATGCTCTGTAGCATGGCCACATGGAACTAAAGTTAATCATCTTTCCATGTTGTCTGCCTTGGTGTCTCCTTGTATCGCTGCTCCGTACTGTGGGACATTATTGAGTAAAATAATACCTGAACACAAGCACTGAAGTACCACAATAGTGGATCTGATGACCAAGATGGGTAGTGTATAAGGTGTGGATACTCTGGGTAAAGGAATGATTTACTTCCTAGGTGGGACAAAATTAGGCAGTGTGAGATTTCAGTGTGTAATTTATGATGGATTATTATAAATAATGATTATTTACTGATGGATTATTTACTCTTAGAATTTTCCAAGAATCATTAGCATGTTTGGATCATACCTAATGATGGAAAGAGAAAAAGTGGATGGGGGGGCGCCGGACTGGTACCCACCATAGAGCCCAGAACAGATGTGTGCTCGAGACGTGGAATCAACTCTCTGGAACACGTCCTCCACTGGGAGGGTCTCCCTGAGGAAGGCTCTACATGAGTTCAAGGGATACTGTCTGAAAGCCTGGACTCCTGGCTCTTTGAGAATGTGAGACCTGAGTTTTGTCCAACTGGTATGTGAAGTTGGGCCTGGCCAAAGTTGGTCTGCTCCCAATGAATCTACTCTAGCTGTTTTATTCTCCCCATTAACTACTGAAGCTTGTCTTCCAAACTTCTTTTTCTTTTCTCAGTCCTGACAATTACCAGGTATTATATAAAAGTGATATCTTTGATACCACAACTTTTATTAGAGACTTTTCTTCCAGCACAAATGCTCTGCTATGGTGCCGTTTGACATCCTGGCACTCATGACTCTTGGCCTCCTGCAGGTTCCTCCTGCAGGTTTGTTACATCCTGGTTTTTACAAGTCCCAGTAAAAATAAAACAAGAAAATTCTTCCCAGACAAAAATGCATCATTAGCCAGGAAAGAAGAAGAAAACAGACTAAACTCACTCATTTCATTTCCTCATCTGGAAAATGGAGAAGCTCAGGCAGTATGTGAATCCCAGGCCCCATCCTGGAAGCCTACCATTTTTTGTTCTGTCTTCTGTAACATTTCATATTTTTCTGGGGTGGGGGAGGTAGAGGTTGGGGAGAGGACAACAATGGCAATAAGAAAGCAGATGCCTCTGGTAAGACTCAGGGCTGGGAGGGTCCCTGTCCCTGAGAAGCTCCAGCTAGTCCCCAACGCTCACCAGGTTCAATGTTTTGGTCTTCTTTTATCTTTTTGCTACTTTTCTGTTGCTGGAAAATGAAAAAAATCCCTTTGAACTGGATTATGTTACTGTGAAGAATTCCTGACGGAGCTCAGATAACAGGAAATGGAGAAGGGACCAAAACCAAGGAAGCATCCTTGATGCCTTAGCACAGCTTCTCTGCAGATGACCAATGTGAGATCTGCGAATGACAACTAGCCTGTCCTCTTCCTGTCTCTGTGGAATTCATTACTAAAACTATACTCACATTTGCAGAATCTCCACGGTGTCCTCCTTGGGGACTGTGCTGACTTGGGGCTGGGAGGGTGTAGGGAGGCGGATTCCACCTTGGAGACAGGCTTGGAGTGTCCAGGTGAGGATCTCAGCAAGGCCGCTGAGATGCAGCTGGGTTTCTAGTGTGGGGGTGGGAGGGTTGGGGGAGGTGGGGGTAGGGGGGGCTGCTGCCAGTTGGCTGAATGCCAGTACCACCCTCAGGGCGGGTGCTCTCTGAGTCACTGCTTGGGAGCCCAGGGAGGGGCAGCTGCTCCAAGGAGACACCTTCTGCTCTGCATCCATCCCCCTGCAGAACTGGGTGCTTCCTTTTCCCTGAGATCCAACGGCCCTGCCTAACCTGCCGGAAGCACATGCGACTCAGGCTGACCAAGGAGTCACTTGTGACCATTCCTACAAACACAGGGATGGGTTCTAGCAGGGGCACGTGTCTCAAGAGGGGTCCACAGAGTCCTTCTGTGGAGCCACTGAGAGAGAGGGGCAGGGACTACATACGCTACAGAGTTCTGAAAGACAATCCAATTATAGTGCCTTGAGAAAAGGGGATAGGAAGACAAAAGAAGTCTGAAATATTCAAAAAGTGAACAGAGGGAACTGGAGGGTGTCATGCTAAGTGAAATAAGCCTGTCGCAGAAAGTCAAGGGTTGAATGCTTCTCTCCAACCAGGAAGAGAGAGAGGGAGAGAGAGGAAAAGAGGAATCTCATGAAAATGGACAGGAGATCTACAGAGTAGAGGAAGGGGATGGAGGAGGAGGAGAGGGTGTGGAGAAGTACTGGGGAACGAAGTACCACATGATGCTATGTCCATGTATTAATGTTGCACACTGAATCCTGCATATATATTATAATGCATTTATTAAAATAACAATAACACTAATAAAAGGAAGAAGAGTGGAGCAAGCAGATCTGGAAAGGTAGGAAAGATCTGGAAAGGTGGAAAAGGGAAGGTACTAGGGAGTGAGATTGATCAAAGGATATTAGTGCATGTGCAAACATGGTGTAATGAATCCCACTAGGATATATAATTATAATGCACTGAGAGAGAGAGAGAGAGAGAGAGAGAGAGAGATACTCTTCAACCTAACATCATAGGTGCCAGCCATTCTTGCCTTACCCTGCTTTTCTTCCTTCCAGGCTCATTTTACTTCCTGCAATGGCCAACCTGAGCATTCATTTTCCCGTGTGACATCTGTATTCTGCACTAGAATATAAACTCCTGGAAAGGTCTGCATTGCCTCATTCACTGCTGAACCCATGCCTGGCTCATTTGCAAGTGTGCAGTAAAGACCTGTTGATCGGCCGAGCCCCACACACTGTCCGGGTCCCCTAGAAGTACTCTGACCCCACAGGGCAAGCAAATGTAAAGAGTCAGAGAGATTGGCCCTTTCATTTGGGCACATGTTCCTAACTGTCAATGCAGAGGATGTGTGATATGGTGCTCTCACATACTGGCGTCTAAATGTGCCTGCCAAACTATTACTTGTTTGTTAGGAGACTTAATGAAATTATTTAATAACAGCAACAAAATATAAAATAACCCTCACAAAGTGCAAATACTTAAAAAGAGTCTTGCATTATAACCCAACATATAAAATAAATATACACGAGTCCACATGGATATAAATAAATGATTTAAAAATAATTGTAAGTGGAGAAAAAGAAACCAATGCTCCTCATAGAGAAATTCTGGTAATCAGGTGCCTCCTCAGGAGACACTATGAGGAGGACACTGAACCTCCATGATATTCTTTCCCCAAACTTGCAGCCTTCACCTCCTCAGGAGAAACAAGACAAGCCCAGTTTAAGAGACATTTTATAAACTACTCAGCAATACTCCACAAGACTAACAAGGTCAGTGATGGAAAACCAGGACAGGGCTGGAATTGTAGCTCAGTGGTAAAGTGCTTGCCTCCCATGCAGGAGGCACTGGGTTCAATCCTCAGCACACACAAAAAAACAATAAAATAAAATAAAGATATTTGTGTTCATCTACAACTAAAAAAATAAAAATAAAAAATAAAAAAAAAATAAAAACCAGGACAGACCAAAAAACAGTCACAGAACATAGGAGACGAAGGACATAATGACTGTAAGGAAAAATAGGTGAAAACTTAAGCCCAAGGTTAGTTCTTGATAATACACCAACACCGATTTGCTGGTTTTCACCAATGTGCCAGGATAAGCTGAGATGTTCACCTGATGGGACGCTGAAATTGGATGAGTGGTATGCAGGAATTCTCTAGTACTTCTGCATCTTCCCACAAGTCTTAAATTCTTCCAAATAAAGGTTTATATTTAAAAAGAAAAAAATAGATTCCATAAAGGAACATCAGACTCACAGTAAGATGAGCTCCTGGGGATGGACAAACAGCTGAGCTGACACCTCCAATTTTCTAGCACAAGATCATTTTGTGGTCCTTCACAAAGTGCAGACATGAGCACCTCATGAGACAGGATGAGAAATTGGCAAACACTTAAAATTCTCAAGAGTGTTTGAACTATGGATTTACAACCACTACGCTTAGGAAAGATCTTCCCTCTGAGTGTGCTTCGTGACTTGAGATCTTTCTTCATGTTGGTATAAAGATGCGTGGCTAGCAAAACATTTCAAACCAAGCCTTCCAGAATGGCGAAGACAAGTCTCCATCTTTTTTTGTTTGTTTGTCTGTTATTTAAAGTCTTGTGACAGTCTAGAAACTTTATAATGTTTCAGTTCACCAGATGAAAAGGGTTTAGAAGTCTCTTTGGCGATTTCTCTCATAAAAATGAGAGATAGTAAAGTCCAGTAGGAGAAACACTTGCTTTTCCTGCCATGGCAAAAATGGCGGAAAGAAATGCACAAAAGACAATACAGCCATGAAATGAAGTAAATTCCTTTGTCAACAAATATTGCAGGAAAAAAAGTGATAGAGAACAATGCCAAAGGCTTGAAGAAGCTCATTTCAGATCAAATTTCATAGGAGCTTTGCTATGGAGTTAAACCCAAGTACAGAGGATTCTGAGGAATTTTCTAGACTCTGTTAGATAACAAAATACATGAACAACAACTTTCCTGTGAGCACTACAGGCAAGATATCCCAGAGAAGTTCTATCCAGAACAGTAAATTTCTTCTCTAATGATGATTAGGGCGTTTCATGGAAAGAGCACGTATCTAATCAGAGAAGGTGGGTTTGCTTTAACTGGAGTAACACGAATTCTGGGTATCCGTAGACAGTGGGCTCCCCAGGTCGCATCACTGATGGGCAAGTTTGCAATAAAGTACTCAAAGCCACATGCACAAATGTTAGTTGATGCTATTGATTTGGATAATTTTATAAAAGTCCAATTGAAAATCTCATAAAATTTTTACAACACGCTCTATTGACATGAGCAGAAACAAACAAACAAAATCTGTATCACACAGAGCTTCTCTGGATCACTCCTAAGGGATGGTGTACGTACAGGTGGTTCACACAGCCTTGTTGTTATGAAAAGATGGTTATTAGAGGTATGCTATCTCAAACTTTTGGAAAAAAAAAAAAAAAACACACACTTTTAGCCTGAGCCTCTAATATAGCAGTAATGAATGAAAAAAATAAATACTTTTAGAAAGAGATTTCTGATACAGATATAACTTTTAGAAAAATCAATTGTTTGAAATTGTTTCCATGGTTATGGGATTATAAAGCCAGAAGTGATGTTTTCTATCAGAACTCTCATTTCTACATACTTTGAACACTTCAAAACAAGTGTTTTAACCTTCAAGATTAACTTCCAAATAAATAATCACAATAGGTTTTGGGCACGTTTGCCAAAAATAAAGATACTAAAAATCAAAAAATTAGCAAAAACCAAATGATTGTCATCAAGAAAGATTTAAATTTGAATACTACCAAAACATGCATGTGATTTTGGGATTGAATTGGAACAAATTGACTATAAAATTTAATCAGCTTAGTCATCAATGTACGTTCCCCCCATTTTGATCTGCATATTTTAGGGAGATACCTCTTTTTCAATAATAACCATTAAAAACAAGTCCTTTTATATAACGTGCCTTAAAAATTAGACTATGAATTACTGTGGCACAAAGAACTATACTGACATTTTGAAAATAATAAAGGGCATTCAATAATATCATTATAGCTTACAATATTAATACTAAGAATGTTTTCCCTAAGAGTACAAGGGCTTATTATTAATAAGTTAAAATTATTCAAACATATAATAAAGGAGATATGATGGTCTATGATGTATTCCTGTATAGTGATAAAAACAGATGTATATTGAAACAGGTCAGCTCAGCAGTATTTTAGTGCTATGATCCATAGGTCAAAACCAAGCTCCTTAGTAGAACACGGAGCCCGGACCCTTTGCCTCAAATTCTTACACTCACACATGGGCACTGAGTCTTGGGCAGCCTGCCTGACAGAAATTTGCTCAGCAGGCCTTTCCTCCAGAGTAATCTGGCTCTTCAGATGCTTGCCTGGTTGTGCCACCTGCCTGACGGCTTCGAGAGAACTGGAGAACTAAAGCAGGGACTCCTCTTGGCCTCAGCTACTCTCCTCTGCTCACTGCTTGGTGTGGACCCATGAGCCACTAGACTTATGGTCTTTTCTAGAATCTAGAAAAGAGATGATCTTACTCTCGCTAGACCACCCTTTTGGCCAACCCCACTGGCTTGAGGCTCAGTGCTAATTCCCTGGACCTGAACCTTCCCCAGAGGAGGCTCTTGCTTGTTGGTCCCATGTCTGCAGTCACCAAGCACAGTATTTCCCTCTCTCACAATCCTGTTCTAATTCAGAGAGCTTGGATTTATGCTGGCTTCAAGAGAACTGGAGAACTAAAGCAGGGACTCCTCTTGGCCTCTTGGTGATTGTTTCTTCCACTGGGCTTCTGAGGACCCTGTCCTGTAAGGTATTCTGCGATCCAAAAGGTCTATTCTGGGTGTCGACAAAGAATGCTTCAAAGAGGAGGTGGGGAATCAACAAAACCAACTGGATTTCCTATAGCGGGGCTTCAGAACACAGCACTTCATACACAGTACTAGAACTCAGTTCCCCCCATCTGAAAACGCCCCGTTAACAACGGTTAGCACTGTTTTGATACATACTCTGGAAAATGCTGTAATAGGGTAATTTTCCAGGTGCCTTGCCTCTAGGCATCCTGCTGATGTTTCTAGGAATAACTGCATCTGAGACACATCAGCTATGTGTAACAAAGCCAAGGGTGGATAACTTCTATCAGTGACACCCAAAGCCCTATCTGCTTTCAAGCCATTCTCCAGCCTGAGAGCAGGGCACGTGATTCAAAGGGCAGGTGCCAATTCCAGCTGTACCACAGCCAGTGCCTAACCTCAGGCGGGCCACTTCCTCTCTTTGGCTCCCTATTTCCTCATCTGTGAAATGGGACAGATGAGTGAGAAGAGCCTCTGTGGATCTGTTTCTGCCCACCAGCTGAATGAAATTCCACGAGCGCACAGGAGCGATGCTGATTTCTTATTTGAATCCTAGCAGACATCCTCAGGTCTCACGGGGCTGTCCTAGCTACTTGGTGCATCATTCCTTTGAAACTTCACATCTCCTCTGTAAAGTCGTGGTCACTTTCCTACTTTGTTGAATAAGGAGACGTGGCTAGGACAGGCTAAAGAACTGTATGCCAGCCCCATGGCTGGCTGACAGTGTGTGTGCTATGGGAGTGTGAGTAATTCCAAGGCATAGCCACTTTGAGCCAGCGCCCAAATAGGGGGCAGCTGGCTCCTGTTTACTGGGAAGACTCCGGGAGTATACTAGTAGCAACAGTGTGCACGGAGATACTGAAACACCAGGAATCCCTGTGCTAAGGTCATGCAAGGAAATTCCACAGGCACTGGCCTCTAGGGAAGAGATCTGCCCCGAAAGCAGAAATTCTAGATTTTAGATCTTCTCCCTCCAAACCACTGCAGCATCTTCCTCAATCCATCCTGATCTTACCATTCCTCCTTCTTCTCACCCTCTCTCTGGTTTCTCTCACCTTATGTTTCACTATAGTCTGCTTTGCTGTGGCACATCCAATATGCCGATGCCCAGGGGTGCCTCATCTTCTTCAAAAGGTGTGGAAAAGGACACATCTCTAAGTACTGTCAAGTGTTTTAAAACTTGAGTTTTGCACTATTCTTTTATGCAATTGTTACCCATTCCCTCTAGGAAAGTAAGTCTTCCCCACACAGATGGCGTGGTTCTCTTGGGTTTTCTTTTTAGGTGTACTTCAGTCCCAATTTACAAATGGGTTGGGGTCTAAAGTTTAGCCTCTGAATCTGTTGGTTAAAATTCAAATGTTCTTTCAAGGAGGCAATGTTGTATTAATGATCTCTGTTCTGGAGAGAGCCTGTGAAATTCACTAAATTCAAAAAGGGCTCACACGGAACAGTCCTATGGCATCCTCATATCACATATTGTGTTTCCTTGGAAAATATGTTCAGGTAGAAACTCAGTCCCTGCCCAAGAGAAAGCTCTGGACCCAGAGTCAGACATGTGGCTTGGAATCTCAGCTCTGCCATATTTAACTGTGTGACTGTGCAAGTAAATGACTTAATCTGTAGGATCCTTGGTTCCCTGACTTATAAAACAGACAGAATCAGATTCACTTCGTTTAAGGTTTTGTAACAATTTGGTGGAGCCATACCTGGAACACTATTCCCACCCAATCGATCAGGAAAACGTCTTTGTATCTTTTGAGGTCGAGGGTGAGACTGGTATGGCTGACCTCCTCTGAGATGTGCTCCCTGTCGATCCCACATGCCTTCCTGCCGTGATGGCGCAGGCCCCATGGCTTGCCCACCCACATCCATGCCACTGCTCCTAACTTGCACTTGGGTTCCCGTGCTTCCTTATGGAGCCCTGGGCTAAGGAGGGGGGTGGCGGCAGAATATGAGGAAGGAGCAGAGGCCAGGCATCTGGGAGTTTGGATGTCAAGATTCTGCTCAGGTTTCTACAGAAAGCCTGGGAGATACAGAGACTGCTTCACACCCCAATGGGACAGGTCCCTCCTCTTCCTCCATAGCTGCCTTCACTTTCTTATATCACAGCACTCAGCAGGCTGGTCTGGAATTTTCTACTTACTTACCTGGTGATTCTCACTAGATGGTGACTTTCCTGAGGGCAGGAACCATGGCTTACTGAGCTCTGGTGTTCCAGTAACACCTGCAGACCCAGGATGGACCCTCTGCTTGCTGTTTCCTGGTGAGTGCCAATGGTATCTGGCCAGCGCTTCATTCTCTAATGGCCCATGGAAGCCTCCAGGACTAGAGCAATGAATCACAGACCCCATCCTCTGTCCCTCTCCTCCAAACCAGCACAGGGATCCTCTGCTGGTCTTCAAGAGTTTGTGCTCTTGGTAAAGGGACACAAAAATGCTCCTTTGGTCCCTCCCTATCTCTTTCAAGTGAAGACTCAGCAGAGATAAAAATGAAGGTCTTTGAAACACAAAAGATGGAGGTAAAGTCAAGTGCTTTTGTAGGAGCCCTCAAGAGGCCTGGCTGAGATCGGGGCCAAGAATAATGGTCTCCATTACTGGAAGACCTTAAGTGATTTATTCAAGTCCCTCAGCTGGTAAGAAGTAGAACTGTCATTAGAATTTACAGAATTGCTTGGCTGCAAAAGCTATGCTCTTCTGCCTCTTCAATGAAAATGCGTTTCCTTAACATGTTTTCTCAGTACAAAGTTCTCCACTGGCAGCTACGGTAGGCAAGATGCCCACAGCTAGGAAGCTTGTCCCTAGCAGGATCTGGAAGGATCTGCTGCAGTATGCTGAGCACTGTGCCTATTAGGAGTGAGCTGTGTTGGCTACTAAAGGTGTTCTGATTCCTTGTGTTTTTCATGGAATTGGAAATCTAATTAAACATTATTTGAATTAGTGATATGTAAGTGCAAAAAGAGAGTTGGTGTTTCCATGAGAAGTGAGCTAAGTGCTTTGCAATAACTCAAGAAATAAAAAATCTCTAAAAATATTTGCCTTCCATTAGGTGTAGGTGAGCCAAAAGAATGGAAGAAAGTGGAAATAATCCAGGGGTGGCCTTCAATTGCTTGCAAGGTCTCATAGTTCTTACTCCACTTTAAAGAAAAGGACTCCAATAACCTTATAAAATGCATACTGGTTAATGCCAGATAACAGCCCTTGATCAGCAGACCCAGAAATGTGACTTATAGATGAAAAGAGAGTCAGTAAAGGTTAATTTGTTCGTATTCTTGTTTTAACTGACAATCAGCTGACTAACAGGGGGTAAGGGGTGTCCTGGTATCTTGTTGAATAACTTCTTTTCTATTCTGAGGTCTTAGGACCAGCCTCCAGACCTTTTTTAAGATATGAGCTTAACTTGGTTTAAAGTCTATAATCCATGTGAATTTTGTGCATGGTGTGAGACAGGGATTCGTTTTAACTTTTTCTTCCATATGGAGAATCTGGTGTCTCAGCATCATTTATGGAAAATGTAATCCTTTCTCCAATGATCAGCAATGCCATTTCTTCCCATGTCAAGTTTCCATAAGTGTGTGGGTGCTCCTGGGCTCTCTGCTCTGTTCTATTAATCAACTGGCACACCCCAGAGCAAATGCTCAGCAGAAGTCTGCTATAGACTTTTAGTATTTATGAATTTTTAACATGAAAGAGTGTTTAATTTCATCAAATATATTTTCCACATCTAATTTAATGATCGTATGGAGTTTCTCTTTTAATCTATTAACATGCTCAATGATACTTGTAGATTTTTTAAATGTTAGATCACATTTGTCTTTCCTGGAATAGACCCAAATTGGCCATAATGTATTATCTATTTTCTACATGGCTGGATGTGGTTTGCTACTATTTTGCCTAAGACTTTTTACATCTGTATTCATGAGCAAAATCAGTCTTCAGTTTTCGTTTTTGTAACTCTCCCTGTGTAATTTTGGTATTGAGGATATCCTAGCTTCACTGAACAGGTTAAGATGTACCCCTCTTTTCCTATTCTCTGGAAAAGTTTATTTAAGATTAGAAATATCCTTTGATTAAAGAAATGGTAGGAATTATTTCTTTTTCACATCTAAGGGTACTGTGTTCTTGGGAATGTTTAATGGGAATATAATATAGATATTATAACACATATATATTTAAGTCAGTTTTGGTAAATTATACACTTCCAGGAATTTGTCTATTTCATGTAAGTTTTCAAGTGTATTGACATAATGTTGCTCACATTATTTGATAATCTTCTGCCATTCTGCTGTTTCTATTGAGTTGAAAGCCTCACAAACCCACAGTGTTTGATCTTTGCTGCATTCCTAGAACTCAGAAGGATTGCTGGCTCAAGCACATTTAGAGACGGCAGGATGAATCTGAATTCATGCCACTCCCTTCATTTCCTGGTAAGAGCTTCCTTTCTTGATGAGTCTTGCCATAGCTTTGTCAATATGATCAATCCCTGTCAAAGAACCAACTTTTGACTTCATTGAATAATTTGTTAATCAATTTCTGCTCTTACCTTCTTTATGTCCTGCTTTTAGTTTCCTTTGAATTTGCTCCAATGTTCTTTGTATACCATCCTCAGTTGTAAACTTGGCATATTATTTTTTTTCATTTTTCTTCTCTAAATACCAACATTTAAGGTTGTATATATCCCCACGTGTTGATGCAGTACACTAATTTTGACATGTATTACTTTTATCTTCATTTAGTCTCTAAGCAGTTTTTGGTTTCAATTAGGACCATGTGGAATTTAGAAATGAGTTCTCAATTTTAATCAAATACATGCTTTTTATCTTATTGTTATAGCCCTCTAACTTAATTAGACTCTGTTCAGAGAACTATGATATAATTCTGTAAAATATACTAGGATTTTGCTTTATTGTCCTATACATGGTAACATTTTGGCAAATGTTCTAATTTAAGATGCACATTCTCTAATTTTTAAATACAAGGTTCTTCACTTGCTCAATACATCAAGTGTGTTAACTGTATACTTCACATCTGCTATGTTTTTATCAAGCTTCTGACTGGTCTTTCAGGACTTGGAAAGGATATGTTAAAATTTTTACTACAGTAGTAATTTGTCCACTTCTGTCTAGTGCGCTATGTCTATGTGGACATAAAAACATTTTAAGATATACATAAATCCATAAGTACATATATTTATATATTTACATCCCTCTACATACAGATTTTTAAAAGTACATGTGCTATAGTATGAAGTGCATCCAAGATTAGAATTTTTGTCTCTTCCTGATAAACTTCTTTTTTTTTGAGTTGCGACCACCTCTCTCTCCATTGATGGTCTGTCTGATACTAACACAACTGGCCTTGTTTCCTTTTGGATACTTCCCTGATAATCTTTTTCCATAATTTCACTGTCAGCCTTTTCAGATTACAATAAGTGGGGTATGTGTCTGGTTAACAGTGTGTCCTGCATAACACTTTCTCTCCCATCTGAAAATCAGTCTTCTCATTACCACAATTAGTTTACATGTATTTGATCATTGATACATTTGGACTTAACTTCTGTCATCTCAATTTCTTGCTTTTTATGTCCCCCATTTTTCCTATGCTTTTATTTTCACCTTCTTTTCTTGCATTCCTGTTTGTTTTTTATAAACGACTGCTCCAGGAACCAGGGACAAAGGCCGACTACACTGTTTATGTCACACTATCTTTTATCCACACTCCTGGCCACCAGGGATAAGCAGATCACCCAATGGACAAATGCTGTATGCAGAGGCTCCTTGTTTAATCTTACCCTTTTGGACGGACAGTCCACCACGGTTCCTGGTCTCTTACTTCATAGACAGATCTATGATGCTTTCATAAACATTGTAAAAAACCAGTTTGAACCCAGCATGTTCAAGTGTTCTTTACTGGGATGGTTTTATCTTCCTCCCCACCAAACTTCTTAGTCCATGGTATTCTTCAAAATATTCCTGTTTCATGTTTTCCTTATGTCTAACAAGAACATGGGTATGCAAGGAACTGCATGTGTGCTGAAAGGGTGAATGATGGGGGTATTTCTGTTTTAAATGCTTTTTTCATCTTTTGCAATAAGCTTGAAGTATGGTAAAAACAAAAGTTCTTTCTTTTTGACTCCGTGATTTCACTCACAGGAGGGAAGACACAAAGAAGGAAAGCGAATGAAGCTGTTCCTAACAGCACAATCTGTATTTGTGAACACTCGAGGACAAGCAAGGGTTAGGAGAAGGTGGCTGAGTAATGGATTATGATGGAACTAGTGAGCATGCGTGTTCGTACTGTGCAGCTGACCCAGAAAATGCTTATGATATAAAACAAGCAAAGAGCAGAAAACCACATTCCATGTTCCTTATAGCTGCAGGTAAGACATGACATGCACATGAGCCAGAACCAACTTTCAACCCTGACTGTTAGGAAAGCAAGGTCTGAGATCCTTTTTTTTAAAACATAAAACTATGGTTATTACAGTGTGCACAGGCAATGAATATAAATTTTAAAGGAAGCAAACTCTTTTGGAATGTATGTATCTACTCCTTCTCTGGTATAACTAGAGAGGCAAATTGGAATTAGACAGGACTATGTTCAGTTCCTGGTTCTGGAACTGAAGTTGATCATGGATACTTGGTTAAGCCATGGAAGATCAGAACCGTCCAATGTGGAGGCTCATCAGCTAAATAAGTGGGGGTCGATTTGAGCCAGGGTGAGAATGGCTTGTTACACAGTGTCATCTATAGCGCTAGATCACTGAGGCACCTTGTTTTGTCTGCAGCCAGATCCTGCCACAGGGCTCTTGGTACCTAGAGAGCCACGATGAAGACTCTTCTGTCACTGTCCTTTCTCTAGGAAGGGGAGTGATCCATACCCTGACCCTTCCACACCTACCATGGCACCATAGCAGCTGTCTTGTCTTTTCTTTTCTTTACACCTATGTCCTGAATACATCTCTCACTTCCTCTATGCCATAAGGGACTTGGAATTGGGCAGTTATTCATATCAGCATCTACAGCACCAGAGTAGGACTTTGTTATTTATTTTTCACGTGACTTAAATTAATGGATTTGGGGAAGTGACATGAACCAAAACAGCTGGCGGCGAATGGCAAGAAAAATAATCATACAAGCTGGTTCTTACTCCAGGGGCCTTATGCTTTCCAGAAAGCCCAAACATGGGTGCGCGCACACACACACACACACACACACACACACACACACACACATAGAGCCAACAATTAAGACAAGCATGTCCCTCTGGTCATCAAAGCCCTCATCTCTTTCACCACACTGCACACAAAGCTCACAGCCATCTGTGCCCCCCAAATCCTCCCATCTAGTTCCCTTTGCTGACTGTAAGGCTCCTCGTCCCACCTCTGGGGGTGTGGCCCATGTCCCTCGAGGCCTGTCTTGACCCTACCTTTAGATCAGACACGTCTCTGTAGCACTGCTCGGAGCGGGTGTGGTCTGACAGCTGCACATTCCAGAAGCAGGGGAGCTGATACACCAGGAAGGGGTTCTGTTTGATGACAGCATTGAAAATATCCTGGGAGATAAAATCCAAAGCAAGGTCAAGGTAAGCAGCGGGGTTCCGCTCATGGTTCTGGCTGTCAAGGCAGCATATCCCCTGTTGGGAGGACGCCTTGAGCATCCTGCCTGGGCACAGAACAGCTTGTGTAGCAGGCGTTTCTCTTGCCTGTTATCTCCAGAAACCAAGTGATAATGTTTGGACAGAGATAGGGAATGCCAAAGGCAGACTGGACACTCGTGGTCCTGCCAGTCTCATAAAGCATCATCCAGTGAGCTCACATGGGGGTGGACAGGGAGCATCTTTCCTATGCTCCCTGGCATATTATAAATGAAGTCTCTTTTCCTCCCCTCCTACCATCCTATCCAGGAGCCCTGAGTTATCTATCCCAAGCTTCCCAGGGAAGAAACTCTGTGAAGACAAGTAGCATAACTCACCCAGGGGGGCTGAGACAAATTATAGATCCTCCCTTCCAGCAGCTTTTTTCTGGGGCATTCAGTGGGTTTGTGATGGATGCTGCTTAGACTCCTGCAGGCCATAATGCCCAGAGTATGCTTTCCCCATTTCAAGGCCAACTCTCCCTTGTCTCTGGACCAGCCCTTGTTTCAGGCTCCTCTTTAAGCTATCTCCATGGGCCACACTTATTAACCAGCTGCAGACAGTGGCACCAGGAGGTGAACTATGGGCCTTTGCTGCAGGACTTGGCTGACCCAACTATCCTCACTGGACATGGTCACACAATTGCTAGCTCTTGGGGACACACTCAAGTCGTGGTGACCTGACTTAAAACATGAGGATGGCAGACGATTTTCCTTCAGGCTTAAGAGAGTACTGAGTATTTTTTTTTTTCTTTAACTCATTCATTATACTGTATCTCATTGTTTAGAAAAGGAAATCCATTTCTAGATATCTGAGAAATCCCTAATAGCAATGCTTAAAAAATAGAAAAGTAACCCTGCAGAGCTTATGGTTTCCTCTGTATTAGAAAACTGTGTAGGGACTTGAGGATCTAGGCAATTGAATGCTAAACAGAAACATGGAGATGAACTCCATGGATTTGGGGAGGTAACCTGATGAAACGCAGAAATCCAGAGGAATTATCTCTGTATCCCCAAGACAGCCACCAACACCCCAGCAAGGTCAAGACATACAGTGACCTGTGGATCCAAGGTCAAAGACTGGAGGCCCCAGTATTCCTTGGTCAAAATGAGAAATGGGTTTGGTATGAATATCTGTTGATAGTTGGATGGAGTTCCAGAACTTTTTCAGGTTGCCTGGATAAAAGGGAGGTTTCTGGAGCCACACAGTTGTTCCTTCCCACTTTAATGCACTTCCCTCAAGTTCAGGGTCACCAGGACAAGATCTCAGCCTGATAGGTTAGACTTATTTGCCATGGAGGCATGAAAACCTCACTAGGAAACATACAGTGGTGCACTGGGACCACGGGGAGCAGGTGCCTGTCATGACTCTGATGAAGACGGCAACCTCCTCTCAACACAGTGGACTGTCATGGACATATGATTCTGCCTCAAAATAACACGCACTCCTGGAGGCCTAGGGCTGCATCCTCATTCATCTCTGTCCATCCTCTCCTGAGCACGACCCTGGTGTCTGCTGTGCTCAGTGAAATCTGCTAAATGTACAAACAAATGAACCAAGAGGAAGAACTAATGAGGGGAGCTGTGTCTCAGCCTGCCAGGGGCAAGGCAGCTCTGTCCACACGGAGTCACATAACAGGGAGAAAAACAACTCAATCCAGCTGCTTTAAGGTCTCCATGAGCAACATCACCTGGGCTGCTACGGGTTTGCATCTAGAATGTCTTAAAGGCCTGGATGGCCCCAGGTCCTCCTCCCCTGGTTTCCACTGGAGGTGGTGGAATCTTTGAGGGGTGGGGTCTTTGGGCCACTCGAGACGTGCCCTTGAAGGAGACTGTGGGACCTGGGTCTCTTCCTCTTCTCTCTTTCACCCTGGCCAGGAGGTGAGTGGCTTTGCTCATCCTCATGCTCCTACTATCATGTGCTGCTGTGCCACAGGCCCAAGGCAATGGATCCAAAAGACCAAGGGCTGCAACCTCTGAAAGTCTGAGCCAAAATAAACCTTTCTTGTTTATAAGTACATCCTCGCGGGTATTTGCTCTAGTGAGAACACAGTGCATGCTGACCTACCCAAAGGTACTCAGGAATAACAGTCCTTCCAACCGGGCCACTCACCTGGTCAGCCAAGGATGTGGACAGCATGCCCATGAGCTCCCTCTCTGCCGTCAGTCTCCACATCTGCTCCCATTTCATCTTCCGCAGCTTATCCAGAAGCAGTAGAATCACCCCTGGGCAATGGCATAGGGTAGGAGAGCAAAAGGTGACAGTAAGACAGAGAGACGGACATACCGGCTCAGCACAGCCACAGCCTCTCGGGGACAGTGTGTGGCATGGAAAGAGGCCTAATTACCTCTGCAGATAAGTGAGCTTTTTCTTCCAAAAGCTCACCCAGTGAGGATTCACCCTCAGGGCATACTTTTGGAGACAGATGTACCAGCTTTCAACCCCAGGCTTTGCCAGGTGCTTGCTATGAGACTAAACCATTCCTCCAAGGCATCCTCATCACACGGAACACGACAAGACCCCTAGGGCTGCAGTGAGAACAAGGGAGGTGAGCGACTGAGCTTTGCCCCTCCTGGAGCTAGACGGTGGTGATGGTTGCCCCACAATGTGCACGGACTTTATACCACTGAACTGTAACATAAATGTTGTTAAAATGGCACACTTACGCACACGTTACCCAACAGTGATAGTAAAGATCCTAGCTTGCATCTGACAAGCAGTACATTTCTTGTGTTAGATTCCCCCTGCATTTTTCCCTGGAGATATGACACCCCCAGTCAGTACGGCTGATACTTGTGGCCTATATAACACTTATCTTTGTAGACAGAAAGCAGCTCCTCCATGACTTTATTCTGAGTACATTTTTGCAAATTTGATTAACAATTGCTGACAAGCTATGGGGCTGGCCTCAATGTTCCCAGTGGCCAGCGGGTCTTCTTCAGCTCATGTCTTCATTCATGCAGAGACAACTTCCGGGGAGGCCAGGCTGATGCTGGGTCTTTAACAAGAGCTTGAAAGCCTTTGGGTTCACAAGAAACTAGCAATAGGAGCTGGATCCTCCCTCCTTTCTACCTTTTTAGGGTTGGTTTTTGTGGGGAGGGATCTGGGTGAATTGGGAATGGTACAAAGAGGGAAATTTCCACTGTCTATCCTTTTGTATTTTTAAAAATGCTTACACAACTAACTATATTGCTCAAGACAATTAATTAATTCTACAATTAATTAAAATTTAATTGGAAAGTATATGTTGGCTTAGGTGAGTGGCTTAGAAGCAGCTGTCTACCAATAGGTTCAGTTCAAATGTGCAGAGAAAGCCCAGGACTCAGAACACAAAGAGCCAAGAGAATGTCCCTGCAGGCCACTGCAGTTGATGTGGCGGACGGAATTGTTACACCCAGTGGCTCCCCAATCAATCCTTCTCAGGATGCTTAGCTCAGCAGAATGGCCACTGGAACAGACTCCAGGTGGTTGAAAAATGATTTCAGTTGATACCTGGTACATACATTTCTAAGACTGTAGGAAGACTGATTTCCCCAAGTCAGACATAAATGGTGACTCTAAGACTTCTTACTTCATCAAGTGGTACATATTTGGAGAAAAAGTATATTCACCATTGAGTGAAGGGTGTTTGGTCAACAGAGTTGAACTAAAACACATGTATGGATATGGGAAGAGTTTATAAGTCAGAAGGCCAATTGTATCTATTGCATATCTCTTTTGGGCTTCATTAGGGCTTTTGCATATACTATTTCCTTAAAATCCCCCAAGATCTTTACAAGGTATTATTTGTCATCCTTATTTTATTGGTGGGGAAACTGAGGGGCTAACTCAGGTACTTGTCCAACTCACAGTACAAAAGCCACTAGATTAGACTCACTAAGATCTGCCTGCCTTTAAAGCCCATGCAGCTTCTACCAATCTATGCACCCCAGAGCCAAGCCAATGTTGATTCTCAGTTCCTGTATGTGCCAAATGAGGCACATACAGTCCAACACTATTTAGAGAACTGACATGCCTTTGTGGCAGGCCGGTGGCCTTTATCTACCAACTCTACTGGGGAAAACCAAAACAACCTCATTGGAAGCACATGCCAATTCCCACTGTGTAAACATTCCCAGTGAGGGTCATTTCAAGATAGCTGTGTGATGTCACTGAACACGGAGCTGGCAAGGACTACAAGACAACTGGCCCTCCTGAGCTGTGAGAGTGAGCTCCAGCACACCACTGAAATTGTTCCCCAAATACGGACATATTTTTAGAAACAGTAAAATTTGCCACAGATGTATTATTTGATCGCTTCTTCGGTGAAAAAGGAAAGACATTTACAAGTTAAAGAGAATACTGTGATGTAAGTCACTGGTGATTGATGCAAAAAATAGACTCTAGTCAAATGTGTGAAAGAGAATTTCATTATATCTTGTTGCAAAAACTAATTCTAATTAGGTTGGATTAAGACTCCAACATAGAGAAAAAATGGGGGAGCTATAAACTGTGAGGAAATATCTTAATGAACATTTTGAAGCCTCCAGAGTGGTCCATGGAAGATCTACCTGTCTCTGGGGACTGAGATGAGAACTGATGCTTTTAAATGGTGAGCCTCAGTGGCAGATGTGACCCAGCACTGTTTGTTAGTCTATTTGGAAAAGGGGAGGGGTCAAAAACAGAGGATTGCTCAGGGGGCTAAAGGGGGCTGAAACTGGACTCGAGGCCGGGGGCTGCTGTTCCCTCTGAATAATGAATGTCTACTATTAAAAAAAAAAAGGAGAACTAAATGCAGAAACATAAGACCATTATCCCAGTGACTCCGACTTCAATTTCATGGGATTTTAACTTACTTTTAAAATGATAAATTATTTCAAACCAAGAGAAAACTATAGAAACTAATGTTAAAAAAGTACCCACCAGCCAAAGACAATCAATGTCATGTTTGTTGTTAAAAAAAAGAGACAGGTTAATCAAAAGATCTTCCAACTTATTCTACCTTTTCTCTTCCACAGAAGCGACCAGTGTCCTGTGGTGGTTTTGCACTTCATGTCAATGCCTGGCTTTATATGTTTATTCTCTATGCATATGATAACAACCAGCATGTTGGTTTGGTGTTCGGCATCGCCTGTTTCCTATTTGGACTTGCCTTTCCATCCACTGTTATTTCTTTAAGATTTAACCATGCTAATATTTCAAATATATGATCACTTTATTCATTTTATAAAAATGCCATAATTTTTGTGTATTCCCTTCCTGAAGTATATTTGCTTTTGCTGTTATAAACAATGCTGCAATGAACATTCTAATCCTGATTCATGTCTCTTTGGACACACGTGTGAGAATTTAGCCAGGAAATGCCTCCAAAGTTGAACAAGGACTGTAATATTGATGGTGTGACCTGTCTTGAAATGTCCCTGACTACTCCATCTTCCTTCTCTCTTGTAGTCAGGTCTTCACTGAGACTCATGGATTCCACACTTAACATGGCTTTTACCTTTCTTCTTTAATTCATTCAACAGTTATTTACTGAGCATCTACTCTGTGCTAATTATGGAAGCAGACTCGCACTTGGTTTTCTTTCCTTTCTTTTCCAGTCTCATGGGATACATTCAAAATCTTAGTTCAACATATATTTACTGGAGAGGCAACATTTGTCAGGCCTTTTTGTGGGAATACAGATTTGAGCTCGTCTCTTTGACTTCCGTACCACTAGGATTCCATGTGATGATTGCAGTCACTGAGGATAAGTGCTGCTTGTGGATGGGACTTGGGGTGGGGGTGCTGGGTGGGCCTGGGCTGGGATATAGTTAGGCAGCAGAAGAAGGAGCTGGGGGGGCTGGGGTTGAAGAAACAATATGGACCAAGGAATCGAGGTAGGAGGCGGTGTTACGTTACGGGTTATGCGTGACCTAGAGAGTGCTCTGGTAAGGTGGTTAATACAGGAGGCTGCGGGGCAACTGCCAGACGGGAGCTGCAGCAGGTGGGCAGGGAATGGATCAGAAAGTCTTCCAGCTATGCATAAGTGCTTTCCAACCACCTCCATGCCATTTCCTTCACTTAAAATCATATTCTAATAACCCACTGGGTAGCTTGTGGACGGAAGGGCCAAGTGCCCCAGGGCTCAGGGAATGACTATATCAGTACATGTCACTCCTGTGTGGCTCACAGGTTGGGAAGTTCTGCTAAGGATGCTTGGGAGCTAACAAAGGGTTTTGAGCAAGGGAGTGGCCATGATTAAATTCATTTTAGAAAAGCCAATCTAAATGTTGCTTTATCAAGTCATTCCATAAGATCAAGCCTCTGGTATCTCAGACTGGTTTAAAGACCATGACCCCTTGGCTAGGAGCAGCCCCCTCTAAGTTTTGCCATTAGTTAATTCTTTTCCCTTCCATCAGATCACTCCTTCCAGCAGAACTAGTGCAATGACACAGGGAAATCACAGCTCCAAGGCCTGCTGATGAGCTGCCCTTGACCTTACAAACTGACCACAGGGGCCCTGCATGGCCTTTAATATGGGCCCTGCATTCAGAACTTATTTCTTCTGTAGTTAATTCAAGAAACGTCCCCTGCTTTATTCATTGGGTTAACTGGGAACCGGGCAGTCAGTGGAATACAATCCTTATTTTTAGGGAGCAAAGCCTAACAGGGAAGAGGATGGTAACTAGCAAGAAGCAAGATGCATCTTCCTGATTAATTGGAGGTGGCATAACTGTTGTGGTCATGGGAGGACAGGGAGCACGGTTGTGGTCAAGGGGAAGCATCCAGGAAAAGCTTCCTGAAATAAACGATGCCTAAACCATAACCTACAGGATGCAGAGGAGTATCTGGGTGAGAGACAGCAAGAGAGAAGGTCAAGCCAGAGAGGCTTCTCCCTGCAGCACAGTGGGTACACTGGAATGGGCTGCTGAACGACCATCAGGTAGCAGATTTTTTTCCATCACGCTACAGCAGCAGGCCTAAAAAGGTAACGACCCATTTCCACCTCTTCTTCCAAAAAAGAAGATTAAAAAGAGGATGCCTAAAGTTGTGTAGCATAGGGAAAAGCATTTGTTTTTGCTCATGAATCTATAATTAGCCACAGGTTAGTCGTACAATAAATATCTTCATGTCCTCACACTAATGCAGCAGAAAGAATCCTGGGGACACGGGTGGAAGGGGAGGCTGAATGCAGAGAGATAACTGCAGTGAATGGGAAAAATGAGTCCTCATGTCACTCACTGCCAAAGTGACTCCTGAAAAGGCCACAAAGATTCTGAGCCTTGGTTCTTTATTTGTAACATGGGACAATCTCACATTTTTGGAGGACTGATTGTAAGTATCTTGTAAGCCGGGCACGGTGGTGCACACCTGTAATCCCAGAACACTGGGAGGCTGAGACAGGGGAATCGCGAGTTCAAAGCCAGCCTCAGCAATGACAAGGCACTAAGCAACTCAGTGAGACTCTTTCTCTAAATGAAACAAAAAATAGGGCTGAGGATATGGCTCAGTGGTCGAGTACCCTGGAGTTCAATTCCTGGCACACACACACACACAAAAATCTTGTAGGGTCTGGGGATATAGCTGAGTTGGTAGAGTGCTTGCCTCTCATGCACAAGGCCCTGGGTTCAATCCCCAGCACCACACACACACACACACAAAGTATCTTGCATAGTAGGAACAGTATCCATTAATGCTGAATTGAGAACTAGTAATTGATAATTAATGTCTTGACCTAGTAATTCACAAAGGAGCCTGAATTTATAGATCATTTGAAAAATCTTCAACGTCCCATTGTGTGTGTGTGCAATGCACTGGACACTTGAAATATCTGCAACATTTTGACATATTCCCAGGTCCATGTCCCCCTCAGTCTTCTGACTATAGTCAATTGATGGTATCACCACCAGTGTGATTAGGACATCCTCTAGGGTTCCTACAAGTGGCAGCTAAGAGACACAACCACAGGGAAGGAAAAAAAAAATAATAACAATGGAAAAAAATCCACCACATGGAAAATTATGTGCATAAATTATGTTCACAAGCAGCTAAGGAGTCTGCTTAGAATGTGAAATCTAATCACACTGGTAGAAACTTAGGAGAGAATCCGCCTGTCTCCTCAAAGGTTAGGAGTATGCACATAGGTGATAAAAAGGCCAAAAAAACAGCCCTTCCAAGAGAAACAGAACTCTAAATAATCAAAAAGAGCTGGAAAACAACATTTCCAAGAGAAACACAACTCCAGCTATTTATTGACCTCACTCCTATGGTGCTTGGGAAGAAATCCCAACTAATGACTGAAAAGGGCTTTTGAAACATGAAGTGGTACATAAAAGCTTAATAAACAACAGTTACAGAAACTATGCATTTCCTCATTAAGGTGCCTAATTCCCACTCGAATTAATACAAATTATGTGCATGCATGCAAAGCGGGGACAAGCTTTTTAACTGCACACTGGTTAAGATAATGAAAACGGTTCCATCTCAAATTGGACCTTTCAAGCTGAAATGACACAGATCTGGGTTTGAAATGCATGCCCCAAGTTGGATGCTGACACCGCTTTTCTGCTCTCAGGAGGAAGGTGATGCCAAGAGTCTTGACTTTGGCCTTTGTCTGGCATTTGCTGCTGTGTAATCTGCCCATTTCCATGTTTGCCATCGGAGTCTGGGAGTGCAGAGCCGGCCCTTTGCCCTAGAGTGCTCTGCACAGAGGCAGAGTGCCTTAGATTTGACAGGGCCTCTCGGAGGAGCAGGCTGGAGTATGTGGGGACTCAGGGCTTCACCTACGGCTGCTGTGCAGGAGCAAGGGACCAACATGAAATGAATGAATGAATAAATACATTCAAAATCAAAGGTTTCTCTGGTGAACAGCTGGTCCAGTGGTACACTGTTTCATCTGTGCATCAGAAGGCAATCCCCTCCACCCCCAAACCGATATGTAGTAATAGCTCTGCAGCTGACAGCTAGGAAAAGCAAGGAGATGTCTGCAGAGAGGCGAGAGACAAGTGTGCTTTCTAAAATTTCTTTGTATGAGGCAGACATTGATTTTTGCCAGTGCAATTGCAAAACAGAGGCGAAGAGTGGTGACAATAATGATGATACCTATCATCCTTCAAGCAACTGCTGTCTACTGGAGGCAAGTAGTTTGCTTATAAGACCTCTGATTCTTGCAACAAATTTGCAAGGGAGGCTGGGTGCCCAGGTGCAGGCCTGTAATCCCAGTGGCTCTGGAGGCTGAGGCAGGAGGATTATAAATTCAAAGCCAACTTCAGCAATTTAGTGAAGCCCTAAGTAACTTAGAGAGACCCTGTCTTAAAATAAAAAATAAAAAGAACTGTGGCTCAGTGATTAAGGCATCCCGGGTTCAATTTCTGGTTCCCCCGCAAAAAAAAAAAAAAAAAAAAAATGCAAGGGAGATGAAATTATTCCCATTTCACAAATGAAGAAATTAAGAATGGTGTCCTAATTAAAATAAGATATATCCTCTGCTTGTATAATTTTATGAAAATGGATTCTATTGTCAGGTATAACTAAGAAGAACCAATAAAATAAAATGAAAAGAAAAGAAATTAAGGCTCCTACATTGTAAGTGCCAAAATAAATCTCACTTTCTAACTGTGGTCTTTTAATGATGCTGTGTATGTGTGTGTGTGCATGTAAGTGTGTCTGTGAATGTGCTCACACTGAGCGTGATCAGACCCAGTTGAATCTAATGGCTTACAACCCAAACAAAACAGCAGCTCTTGGAGGAACTGAAAGTAAATGTCGGAAGGACTTGAGGAGATCATCGGTCACAACCAGCTTGCTCCTGGAAACCTGGGAGGAGGCCACACATCAACAAGGTCAGGGCAGGCAGGGCTTCCCTGAGGACAGCCTCTAGCACAGGGCTGCACCTCCCCTTACAAACCTCCCCTTACAAAAAAAGGTTTCCATCAGCACATGTTTCAGAGCTGACTCATGCCAGCCTTCCCTCCTGCAGTTGGGGATCTGTCTTTCTGCACCAGTGCCCACTGGGGGTCTTGTCAGCCTGTGGAGACTCCTGCAGGCAAGGGGAAGCCTTCAAACTTAACCAGCAAAGGGAAGGCCACCAGCTTCTGGTTAAGAGGAGATCTGCTATTTCCTCTCCCCGCCTCCCTTCCTCCCTTCCTTTACTTGCAGCCCGCCTTCACGCTTTAGCCAAGCTAAAGAATAAGGCTAGGACTGGCTGAGTCCATTCAGCCCACATGCTTCCTTCATCCTAGTGGAGAAACTCAAGTCCAAAGTGGCCATGTGACTCCTTCAGCCCTGGTGTCCAGCAGTCATCCAGTTCCACTTTTTATTATTCAACTCAGTGTTTGCCACAGTGACAATCTACAGGATGCTAGCAGATATTGAGGGACAATGGCTAAGGAAGGGAAATAAGTCTAGGAAGTAAAGTTAAACAGGATTCCATAAAACAATGCACGCGGTGAATTTAAAAGGTGTTTTTTTCACTAGCTCAGGCCCCTGCAGGAATCTCATGGATACTGCCCCCCTTAACTGAGTCCCCACTGGCTTCTGTCTGCATTTCCTCAGCTCTGCCTATACTGCAAGGGCCGGTAGCCAAACAGGAAGGTGTGCTCCTTGGTCCTCCAGTGGTTCTTGTGGCTTTGCTGGTCTGGAGCAGAGAAATCTTAAGTGGGCAGGAAGCGAGGATGGCTCTGCAGGAAGCTCCTGGGAGCAGGAGGCTCTCAGCCCAGAGATGTTTATGAAAACGACCCTCACAATCACCATTTTGCACCCTCTGCTTTGAAGCACTGGAATTCTCTTTTCATGCATGACCCGCAAAGAAGGCAAGTTGATTAAAAACTACTTAATTTAAAATCCCCTGCTGATTTTACTTGGAACTCACTTTTGATCCAATAAATTAAAAGGTTCTGTGGTCTACATTTGCTTTTTAACTTTTTCCTTCCTAAAAGCTCTTTTACCAGAGTAAGAGAGTGAGAAAATGGGAATCCTGTTGCTGGGTTTTGTGAAAGTGTGAATGAGATGTGGTAGAAAGGCTATAGAAGGTTAGTGGTCGTTCACTTATTCACTCATTCAGTAAGTATTTATGGAGCAGTTTGTCCGTGCCAGGTACTAGGGATAGAAAGAAAATACAATGGCCCCTGCTCCTGAGAGCTTGCAAGTGCTATGGGTGCTCAAGTAGAGAGAAGTATGTTCTAGGCTGAGAAAGGGGTTGGAACTCAGGTCATGGGCAAGGTTCTTTAAGAGAACAACACTTCACATTTCATCTCCCTGACAACTCTTGGCCAAGACTGTGACAAGGCTGAGCTTAAAGTATGGTGGCTGGCTAATACTTTTCAACCAAGATTTGCAGAATTATTATCATTCTCTTCTTCTTCCTTCTCCTTCCTTCCTCCCTTCTGTCTTCCTCCTCCTTCTTCTTCCCCTTCTCTTCCTCCTCCTCCTCCCCTTCCTCCTTCTCCTTTTTGCTTTTGTCAGTAAACATTTGAATGATGAACATAATACATTTAGAAAAGCACAGAAATCATAGTATGTAGCAGGATGAATTTTCACCAAGTGAATTCACTATTGTAACTAAAACCTAGACCAAGAAACAAAATATCTGCAGTGGCACAGAATCTCCTTGCACTATCTTGTCATTACCCCCACAGCAAAGACTTTAGTTCAGATCTATTCATTTCTGAACTTCCTATCAATCCTACCAATCCTTATACAAAGCACACCCTTTTTGTGACTGGCATTTTGGTTCAATATGATGTGTGTGGAATCTGCCTGTATCACGGCATGTGGTTATAGTTTGTTCATCTTAATGCTGCCTAATGATGTATAATGTGATGATATCTTATTCCATTTATCCTGCTTGTGGGCATTTAGGTTACTTGCAGTTTTGGAAGCTGTTATAAACATTCTGAATGCATCTTTTGCTGTCATAGTGATAGATGGCAGGTGGACATTAGTGGTCGGTACACAGAGATCAAGAGGTTAATTCAACAGACTGAGCCTACATGCTAATTCTCAAAATGTTTTTAAAGGAACAACTTATGCGAATTCATTCCAGCCCTATTCTGACTTAAGGTACTTATTCATAGGGCTGAGGAGTGTTTGGCCAATACCAATCCTTTGATAAGAGAAAGAAAGATTGCCCTGACAGAGGATGGAGAGCTCAGCGGCCTCAAGGTCCACAAAACCAAGTTCAGATAAAATTGGCCAACGCAAGGCAGGATGACCAAAGTTCTCTTTAGGTCTCGACATATTATTTAAACTTACTATAATTATAAATTTTCGCCTATGTGGGTTTCACTTGGACACTCATGAGTTAGACATACATCATAGGGATTTAGAAATTTGAAACCATCCAATTGTCAGTCAAGAGTTAAGAGGTGGTGCTCAGATGAGATCCTCTAAAAACTACCCCTAAAACCCAATAAAAAAGGAGCTCACAAAGAAGTGAGTTGTTGCCCTCCTCTCGGAGGATTTACTCTCTCCCTTGAGTGTGCCAACCCCGCTTCTTTCTCTTCCAATAAACGTTGCTGGACTTTTACTATGCCTCATGTCTTGCTTAAACTCTTCTTTTGTGAAGACACAAGAGTGAGAACACAGAGCAGGCACTGGTAATCATAGGTATGCTGGATGTGTACCTAGGAGTGCACATTCTGAGTCAGTGGGTTTGCACACGTTTAGCTTAAGTAGATATTATAAAGTAGTTCTTCCTGTTTCTACTCCTATCAGTTGTATAGCAAGTTCCTATGGTTCTCTGTTCCCACTGATAAGTGGCATTCTCTAGCTTTTTGCATTTTAGACCTTCTGGCAAAAGTTTAAACTTTGCACAGTGGTATGGTATTGCATTATGGATTTTAATTTGCATTTTTAATGACTAATAAAACCCAGCATCTTTTCACACATGAATTGCCCATTTGGGTATCCTCTTTTGGGAAATGCTTGTTCAAGTCTTTTGTTCATTTTTCTATTGGGTTGTTTGCATTTTTCTTCATGGTTTCTAGGAGTTCTTCATCTTTATCTCTTGTTTCTTTTAAAACTAAGTGGTTCCTAAAGCTGATTGGAGACATGTGACTTTCTGGCTCTATCTGTCTAGTGATGCACCAGCAGAGACCCATTTCTCAAAGCTGGCTGGACTTCCCTGCGTAGGAGGTGATTGCTGCCCACTTTACTGGTCTTTTTGGAGAACATGAAGTATTAAGCTAGACTGATCCTCAAAGAAGGTTATCAACTCAATGACCCCATGCCATCCCCATTTTTCTGAGTAAATTGAAGCTCAGAAAGGTAAGCGACTTTTTCAAAGTAAAACAAGTTAACACAAAATAAAGAAGGCCAAAGACTTATCTCCCAGAGACCCTTTACCCTTCTTTCTGTGCTCTCTCTTTCTTATACAAGTCTCCATGTCTGTCTATCAACAAATAGCACCATACCTGGTCAACTCTTCAGACCTGAGGAGATGCTACAAAAAATTCCTCTTAATGATAGAGTGGTTTGTAAATAAAAAGTTGAGAAAAAAGTGCTTTCATGGGTTGAACTGTGTCCATCAAAACAATATGTTCATGTCCTAGCCCCAGCATTTGTAAATGTGATCTTACTATGGAAATGGGGTCTTTGCATTCAGATGAATCCTAACCCAATGGCTGATGTCCTTACAAGAAGAGAAGAGGGACTGATGTAGAGGGAAGATGGCCACAAGAAGCCAGAGGAAGACATAGGAGTTATGAGACTGTAAGACAGGCATGCCTCAATCCCAGAGCTGGAAGAGAGAAAGGGGCTTCAACTAAAAGCTTCAGAGAAAGCATGGCCTGGCTAATACCTTGACTTGCACTTTCATAACCAGCCTCCATAACCAGAAAGATTTCTATTTTTCTAAGTTTCTATTTTTTTAAAGCTACCTAGTTGGTGGTACATGTCTAGTGTCCTTCTGAAAAGCTTGTGACAATAGCTGTTTCAGATTTTGGACTTTTTGTCTTTTGGAATATTTGCACATATATAATGAGATGTTTCGGGGATGGGACCTGAGTCTAACACAATCTTTCCCTACATTTCACAAATGTCTTCTATGCACAGCCTGAGGGTCATACAGAGTGCTTTGAGTGCACCTATGTTTTTATTACACCCTGTCTGCTGAGGTCAGGTGTGGATTCTCCCACTATGGCATCATGCTGGTGCTCAAAAGGTTTCAGATTTTGAAGCGTTTGTAACTTCAGATCTTGGATGAGGGATGCCCAGCCTGTACCTTGGCATGGCAGTCCCAGGAAAGTAACATAAGCACCAGAACCCCAAAACCTTCTCCTTGCTCCAGAGAAACATACAAGAATAACTTAATTCTTGAGGACCCTAAATTGTACACTTAGGTAAACGTCTTACTGTCATCTTTCAGATTCGATCGGATTTTTGGGTGACCATTAATGCTTAGAAGCTGAGTAATTTTGCCCATTTTAGATGGCAGTGATGACTAGAACTCAGGGCAGAAATCACACTCACCATTCCATGGGTCTTGCTCTCCTCCACCCAAAAGATCCACCAGGAGATCAAGTTTCTTACAGGACCCAATCTGAGACAAGATGGTCCTTCACCAGAAAGTAGGAGATAGCAGACATTGAAGAAAGAAATCCTGAACATGCTCAAGCTACTATGGGCAAGGTAGTTATTAAAGGCTCGCTGGTCTGCCTCTTTCAGGAAGGTGTTTCTGGAGCTATAGGGGAACCATATATAGGGTACCAAGATATTGATCTTAAAATCTTTCCTGAATAACATGGAGTACAACATGATACTCACAAAAGCTGGAGGCAGATACAAAAGCCCAGGATGGCACAGCACAGCCCCGAGGTAGAGCATCGTGGATGTCTGAAGCTCTCTAAACTTTGCACCAGCTATGGAAAAATGACTACAGCTCTCTGAAGAGATGTCAGATCTGCTGACCTGCTTGTTGGCATGGAGATTTTAATTTTTCACACATAATGAGCCTGCCTCTCCCTACCAGTCTGGTAGATGCTTCACTGCACAAGATAATGTCTCATTTGCCTACCGACAGGGGTGAGAGAGCTTGGGTGGCTGAACAGTTCTGACCAGTTGAACGTGTGCTGGTGTCTGATGGAGCGATGGATGAATGAATGGGCAGCTGAAAGGGCACGGAGCTCTCTGCAATTCCGAACTTAAGCAAAGTGAGCAGGAATGGAAGGGCACCACCGTGCACGCTTTTGTTATGCACTCGTTCCCAGGCTCAAAGAAAACCAGGCACTGCAGGAGCATTGAGTGAGGTCCACGGAGCTCGCGGCCCCCTTCTTTACTTGCCATTGCTACTTATGAGTGGAAAAGAATGCACACTTCCTGTATGCCTCTTACATGCCAGGAATTCCCAAGTATTATACTGCAAATTCTCCATTAATCCACTGGCAAAGTCTGTCCTGCCCCTTCCCTGTGCTCTGCACACTCACCTCCATGCAGTGAGTCATCTGGGATCCCTGTGGCTCAGTGCTAGTGGAAAGCACTGGTAACACATTGGAGGCTGGAAGGAGAGGGCACTTCCCATCATGCAACTGTTTCCAAGTGAGCTGTGTCTCTCCTACTGCAGCCTTTGCAGGGCAGCCCTCCTCTAGGACTCACGCTCCCATTGGGTTCTGGCAGCGTTCACTTCTTTCTTCTGCATCTTGTTAGACTGAATCGTGTCTCCTCGAGTTCTTTTGTTGAATTCCTTACCCTCAATACCTCAGAATGTGACTATAATTGGAGACAGGATCTTTAAAGAGGTGATTAAGTTAAAATGAAGTGTTATTTATTCATTTATTTTAAGGTAGGCTGTAATCCAATCCAACTGGCAAGAAGACATCAGGACACAGAAACATAGAAGGAGACCATGCCTCCCTCTTGGACTTCTAGCTTCCAGAAGCATAAGAATATAAATTCTGTTGTTTAAGTTACCTACCCTGTGGTAGTTTGCTATGTCATTCTTAAGAAAATAATACATATTTCTTGGCCCAGACCTGGTTACAGTTCTCTGCTTCTACTAGTCTCTGGGTGTTCCTGCCCCTCCACCCGTACATCAGTCCTTTCTCTGAAATATCTTCAAACATCTGACGAGCTCTATTCTTCACAGAATAAACCTATTTCTATTACCCATATTTAATTTCAGTTAATCCTATGAGGTTCTCAAATCACAAAATTGGGATGATTAAGTTTACTTAATAAGGAAAATGAGGCTCAAAGATGTCACACAGCTGTGAGTGGCACGGTTGGGTCTTCCTGACTCCAGCGACATTCCGTGTGCTGACTTTGGCAGACCTACAGCATGCTGAATGAAGAGCCACACCACAGAGCCAGAGGCCCATGGAGTGAGGAGGATCTTGGAATCACCAGGGCGAGCTCTGCATCTTCTAGAGGAGTAAAGGGAGACTCAGAGATGTGCGGTCAGTGCCCAAGATCAGGAATCCAATATGGCGGCAAAATTAGGACATGGGTTCAAGGTCTTGAACCTGCCCTTGAACCCAAAACCTTCTGTTGTGCCACTGATTGGATTGAGGACACAGTCACATACCTGCATTACTAAGGGTAGCCAAGCATAAAGATCAAGACTAAGAGTCTGAGTGTCCCCCAGACACGTCAGCTCCATGCTTAGCAGCTGCATGAACTTGGTTAGGTTATTTGGTAGCTGGTTTGTGCTTCAGCATACTTTTCTATCAAATGGATATAAACAAAAACTCATAGGACTTTTGAGAGGATTAACTAAGATAAAGTGAAATATTGAGCACAGTGATTAATACACAGGTTAGTCTCAAGTAAACAAGGAACAGTTATTATTACCCGGGGTTGGTTTTGAAATCCGAACTAGGTTCTTTCTGTGGGCATGGGATTCACTACTCAATACTCACTCAGAAGCTGAATGATAACTCTTAATGATGATACAGATCACTAACAACAATGGCAGTAGCCTACCAGGTCTCAGGCATGGCACCTGACATGCCCACAGACTGTTCCTTACACATAACATCCCCCAAAGGCTGAATATGTAACTAATGAGCTAAGAAGTGAGAACCCAGATTCAAACCCAGTTTCCTCTGCTCCAAAGCCCATGCATTTCACAACACTGGGGTTCACAAGATGAAGCAGGACATAACTAGGACAGGAATACAGCTGCAAACAAACCAGTGTAACACAGTCCATGATTTTCAGAGTTGTAGCTATTGTAGATGCCTTGTGTCACCAAAGCACGAGCTCCTGGAGGGCAGCAGTGTGTCTCCTTGTACCCACAGCTTACGACACAGCACATGGCACACTGTAGGTCTTCCTAATACCAGTATTAATGACCTGCATTGCTGCTGAACAGGAGTGAGCCTCCAGAAAATTGAGACTTGGCTTTATTTCTTCTGGACCTCCACAATCTCAGTCCTAGAGCACAGGAGGAGCTGGACAATATTTCTGTTAACCTGTGTGTTAATAAACTGACTTCGAGGGAATACTTAAATGGAAATAGAAAGCAGTAGTATCTCCTCATGTTGTGGTTTAGCCCAGGGTCCACAGAAGGCTTTATATTTGGTCAAGTGCTAGCACATGGTGTTGTAAAAACTCAGAGGTCTGAGACTCAGGTTAATTCTAAATACAGTAACTGTTTTCAATTTTGGGACATATTAGCTCATTTCTATGAACTTTTCTTTCTTTCCTAGTTTGCAAAATAGCTGTGAGGATATCATGTTTTGTTTTGTTTTGTTTTGTTTTCATTCACTAGTATCTTTTGAGAATGTCCTATGTACGGAACTCACTTGAAAATAGAGATCCTCACCCTGGTGGGGCCTATTATAGGCTACCAGAAGAGGAAAGTAAGTAGGCTAAATGTACAGCATATAGCGTGATAAAAATAAGCAGGGCAGAGAGGAAAGGAGAGCCAGGGTGTGTTGAGAGCTAAGTGGGTGGTCAGCACAGGCTTCTCTGAGGTAGGGATATCTGAACCAAGGCCTGGAGGAGGTGAGATAGTGCACCATGCTGATGCTCAGGAACCAAGGCCCCTAACCAGCTAATATACAAGAAGAACACAAGGAGCGTCTCCCCCCAAGGCTGCCGTGAGGTTAACCAAGATCATAATCCATTGGAAATAACACATTCCTAACAAGCATTCAACAAATGCTAGCTGGGACTGTTAATACAGTTCTCGCAGGCATATACCAGCTCCTATCTACTGGGAAGGAACTCCGGTGGGCACAGGGCCTTGGCAGCCCTTTGAGGCTGAACCTGTGCCAATTAATGGGCCTCCTTTGCCAGTCTGACTAGAGAAACCCCAAGGCTCATGGAAGAGGATTTTCTAGAAATTAGATTAGTGGGACATGCATTTAGTGTTAGGCACAAAGAAGGAAGAACTGAAACTAGCTGTATTGGGTTGCAAATCCTTTAAAAAGAGTGTGCAGCAGCACCCTGGCTCCAGCTTTTGCAGTGTAAATGGCCTTCCTTTTAACTTTTCCAAAGTAAGGGCAGTGGTGGGGCCAAAGTGCATTGCCCTCTTACAGACCTATTTAATGTAGGGGAATCTTCTTTCCCAGAAAGGGATTTCTGCTTCTGTTACATGGGGGACCTAAATGTGATGGGAAACTGCACTTGAGCAATGATCCAGGTGCCTCTTTGTGTCTTTGTCCAGCAGAAAGGCTCCCACATGGATGGGCTCCATGTTGGGTGGTGCGGGGAGAGAATGAAGGACTTGTCCACCTCCCTCATGTGGGCTTCCAAGAGCAGGTGGTCATCGTAAGCTATGCTTCCTTTCCTTTTGGCCTCTCTTACCCTGAAGCCCTTCAAAACCCGCTGTGAATCTCTTTAAAGTCACAGGGTCCTGAGTTCCAGTTGGGCTCAGTGTAGCTCTCCCAGTACCGGCGGCCTTCTCCCCATCCTCCACGCAATCTCCATGCGCTGTGCCCCTCGTTCCTCCCAGCCTTCTCTTCTGAAGCCCCCAGGACCAGAGCCCACCACCCACCTGCCTCCTCCTCACCCAGATGCTGTTGCAACATTCGCTGCACTGTTGGATGGTCCTCCAGGGTGTCCCCCATGAGATGCGGAATTGCCCAGGGCACAGATGGTGCCGTTGCTGCACACCAGTGTCCATTAGGGACACAGCAGACACACTCAGAGAATGTTTATGAATGAACAAACGGAGGCATGAGATCTGGAATAAGCCAGAGGCCTGCCCAGCAGTAATTCAGAGCCCTCATGACCATCTGCAGAATGACTAACTGGGAAAAGTGCTGGGATACACACAAATGAGCTGGTTAGAACCAAAGGTCTTCAGGACTCTGGAGGTAGGTAGCTGGTCCTGGATAAATGGGGTGGGGTAGGGGTCCCTCTAGCTGTCAGCCAGGGACATAGGAGGCCAGGTAGTCAAAATCTGATCTTCTGTTAAATGACTGCCCAGCTTCTACCCAGGGTGAAAGATATCACAGACGCTGCCTACAGGAAGTTCTCCCTGGCTTGCCTCCTCAGCCCAATGTCTGCCTTTAGGTCCAAGCATAGAGTGCTAGAAAGAGCTTGGATTAGAACTAGACAGACATGGATCTGAATCTGGTCTCTGACACCCTTTGGATAGGTGACCCTGGGGCACTGCCTTGGCATCATTGAGTGTCTGATCTCATTTGTGCGTTGGGGAGGAACAATATAGTCTTTTTATCTCCAAAGGCAAGCTTATTGTAGGGAATAGTCTATTCTGGGCAGGATTACTTCAGTCCATCTTATTAAAAAAAAAAAAAAGCTTTCTCTAATTATACAAAGATTTTGAATGAGTCTGATGGTGATAATTCCAAGAGGAGGAACTAGGAGGTGAGGGAGGGAGGGAAGTGCTCAGGTGGTGCTGGATGGCCCATCTTTTCCAGGGTCCCCATCCCAGAGTCATCTGGATCATCACCTAAGAGTCAGAAGGAGCCACAAGAGGCCATGGAGAAGGGTGGGGAAAGAAGCCACCATTTCTGAGAAATACTCAATAGCTGAAACACAGAATTAGGAAAGTGTAGCTTGGAGTCTACAATCATATGAGCATATGAGATGACCAGGAATGTGGGGGAGGGGCAAGGCCTCTTAGTGTGCAAGTCAGTCACATCAACAGCACCTTGTTGATATGCAAGTAAAAGGCCTCGTGAAGTCACTACTGAATAAGGACTGATTAATAAAATTACACAGTATCTATTATTACTAATTGATCAAGTATGAAAGTGTTGATATCTCAGTCAGGTGCTACCCTTACCACCGTGTCCCAGAATAAAATGCAGGCGCTGTATCATCCTGTCATGGCCCAGGAAGCCCTTGGCAGCTCCCTGGTCTCATCTGCACTTATTCTTTCCCCTGCCAGTTCCAGAACCAGCTAGCGCCACATCTGGCCTGCCATGCCCTTGTCTTCTGGGTCTGTGCATAGCTGGCTCCAGGTCACTCCTCAGGTCTGGACCAAAATGCCACCTCCTCAGAGAGGTCTGTTACTGTTGGTCATAGAATCCTGGTTAATTACTTTAGGGAGCAATAACAACCCAAAGCTGTTCATTTCTCTTTCCTTCCCCTTTCCTTCCCCTTCCTTCCTTCACAGGCAGGGAGTGAAGATATCTGCAGATCACGTACATAAAGCACAACAGGTAGAAGTGACAGAAAGGTCAATGTTCTAATCTCGGCTTTGCTACTGAGAAAGAGTGAGATATTGAGTAGAGTGTGCATCCTTCTTGCAGAGTACATGGTGGGGATGGAGTGCGGGCAGCGTGGAAAGCATCAGCATTGGACTTGGTACAGAGTGAATAAAAGCTCCATGGAAGTTGCTGGTGCTATTATGCAGTACAGGGCTCTTGATGCATGAGAATCCAGCCCTTGTCCTCTGCAAAGACACATGGTCCCTGTTTACTGATCTGTGATTATGTTAACCTATTATATCAAAGACCATTAAAAATCAGTGTCAGGAGTCAGTGTAAGAAATCGTATTGGCCCTTGCTGGCCAAGATGAATCTTTGCAACGGGAATGAACTGCCATTACACTTAGGTATTTCTTATGCCTCATCATCCAATCACTATAAAATAAATCCAAAGCACTGTGAAGCCAGAAATCAGCTCTGAAACCTGGATGAAGAAGTAGGTCCTTAACAGAAAGAGGTGTGGGATTCATTATAAGGGAAGCTGATGATATATTTGCACTAGGTCTCCAGGCCTAAATCAAGTGACTAGTGGTTCTTTATTCACTGTCAAGTTCAAGTTCAGCCGGGCTTGCTTCATGACCACACCTCTTCCCAACCACACATGTACAAACATTACTTCCAAGGCTGGCTGGTCTTCTGTCCACTTGTGGGTTTCTATCTCCCTTCTTTCCAACAGGTCACATGTCCCCTTCCCTAGACGCCCATCCCTACACGCCCATCCCACAAAGCTCCCCATTAAATGTTGACTCCTGCTGCTAGACCAGATTTGCATCTTGGAATTTTTCTCCTCTTTCTCTCCACATCCAGACCAGGCCAGGACTCTCTGCTCTTAAATCATCAAGACAGCACCCCAAGAAATCTGCATTCCAAAACAGTGGTGTTCTGACTCGAATGCTCATGCTCTCACTCAGTTTTTATGCCTTTCCCTCAAAAGGAGGGAAAGGGTTGCAGACCTGTCTGGCATGCCTTAAATTTCATTCAGTCTTGACATCGATCCCATGCCATATTTTTCTCAGGACCCACATCTTCAGGTGACACAGGGACAGAAGTTGGTGAGCTCGAGGCAATGTGAAGAGGCACACAGGAGCAGAACTTGGGGCGTCATTCTATTCGACTCTACAGGCCAGATGTTTGAGAACCTTACCAATTATTAGAGGGATTGAATGTGGGAACATGTCTATAATTCAATGGTAATTATGAAACCCCCACCATAAGCCAGGGCTGACCCTGACCTCCTGCAAAGGGTTGAGTAAGAGTGAGAGGAATCTGATCTGATAGACATAACATCTCCACTCCCTCTCCCTTCAGCTTTGGAGCCCCTCTATGTAGCTGTGAGGATGATGAAGCCTCACACAAGTCTGCCATTCTTTCAGCGCTTGGATAGGAGACTATATATAATTCAGGTGGTTGAATGTAACTAATATTTGCTGAGTGTCAATCTCAGTTCTAAAAAATCGTTGGTTTTTTGTTTTTTGTTTTTTTTTTTGGCACCAGGGATTGAACTCAGGGGCACTCGACCACTGAGCCACATCCCCAGCCCTATTTTGTGTTTTATGCTGAGTTGCTTAGTGCCTGGCCGTTGCTGAGGCTGGCTTTGGACTCTTGGTTCTCCTGTCTCAGCCTCCCTAAGTGCTAGGTTTACAGGCATGTGCCACCATACTTGGCTTAGATCGCTGGGTTTTATGTTACATTTTCAACAGCTTCTTTGCTCCTTAGAGCAGCCTACCAACACTATGTTCTTATTCCAGTTCATCAGCTATGGAAAGAGGAATGGTACAGACAAGATTCTAACCCCAGTCTGCTAGACTCTCCAGACCCACTGTTTCTGCTGTGCTATAGACCATGGTGGGCAAATTTTTTCTTAAAGGGCCAGAAAGTGTATATGTGTGTGTGTGTGTGTGTGTGTGTGTGTGTATGTATATATATATATATATATATAGAGAGAGAGAGAGAGAGAGAGAGAGTCTTATAGCAACCTCTGCCAGTGTAGCCCTCTGGTGGCCACAGACAAATGAAAAATGAATGGCGCGACAGTGAGCCCACGGGACTTTATTAACGGACACTGAAATTTGAATTTCATGTAACTTTCATGTGCCACAAAATAGATTTGCTTTTAAAATGTTTTTTTTTTCTCAACTATCTAAAAATGTAAAAACCATTCTTAGCTTCAGGACATAAAAGACAGGCAACAGCCAGATTTGGCACATGTCAAATTCAGCTGTAAACACTTAAATATTCATTAGGAAGATACTAAATAGACTTGAAAAAGATTCAGAAAATATAATACATACGTCCTCGCGTTTATTGCCTGGCCTCTCCAACTTGATGCTGGGTTTCTGAAAAGCAAGGCCAGGCTTGCTATTTCTTTTGGCTTCCCCACTGGACCCAGCTACAGACGAACCTGCTCGCTCTGAGCTGGCTGTGACGTCTGTGTTTAATGCATGGGGGCCTGGTAGGCAGAACCCACCTGGTGGAACAGTGATCAGGCTGAGATGGTCTATTTCTCTTGGATAATTACCTTAGCAGAGATTCCCCTTCACTGGGAGCAGTCCCACGGGGCTCTGCTAACCAATTCAGGGGCTTCTGTGCCATTCCGATTCAAATACATCGGACCTGCTGTGGTGAAATGTCAAATATGTTCTAAAACGAGATGCAGCAATAGAGGGCTCAGGGGGACAAGGAGGGCTGTTTAAGCATAATGGTGGATGACAGGGAACAGCTCACAACAGTACTGAAAGATCCCCTCCCTGTGATCCCTCGTGTTTTAAGCTGGTGTTTTATCAGCCAAAAGGGGAAGTATGAGATTATGGGCTGGGACCTAAGCAGCGGGGATGAAGAGAGGCCCTTGGCTGCATCCTGCTGGTCCCCTCTTCCCTGGGACCATATGCTTTCTCCATCCTATGCACTATGATTATTTGGAACGGTCAGTAGGTCTTTCCTGAGTCAGTAGTCTGTGAGGCCTCTTTTTTGCCACCCAAGTATCTCCAGAACCTAGCATGGGGTGTGATACTATGCACAGCTAATAGTGGATACATCTTTGTGGAATGAATGTAGCCAAATTCAAACAGCTATGGAGCCAAAGAGTTAGTGACAGTTAAGAAAACAGGGTGCAGGTAAAGGGTGGTGAAGGCAGAGCCAGGTGCAGTGGTGCATGCCTGTCATCTCAGTGGCTTGGGAGGCTGAGGCAGGAGGATTGCAAATTCGAAGCCAGCCTCAGCAAAAGTGAGGTGCTAAACAACTCAGTGAGAACTTGTCTCTAAATAATATACAAAACAGGGCCGGGGATGTGGCTCTGTGGTTGAGTGCCCCTGAGTTCAATCCCTGGTTCCCCCATCTCCCCCAAAAAAGAAAGTAGTGAAGGTAAAAGTAATACAGTCTCAGGAATGACACGGGGTTTGACAGGAATCACCAGCTTGGCATTAGATGGTCTTGAAGGAGGGGACACCCCAGAGGTTCTGATTTGATTGGTTTGAGGCGAGTCCTGGATGCCAGGACTAAAAATCTTTCCAGGTGATTCCAAGTGTCATTTTGAGTGTCCTGGAGGTCATAATGTTACTAGGATAGTCCACAGCCACCTAACTTTGCATACTGGGGAGGGGGCTGGACAGATTCCCAGAACTAAGTACCACTCCCAGGCTCCCATGGCCCAGGAGGCTGGAAAGAAGGCTTAAGCACTGGGCTTTGCATTTTCTGGCTCTGCTAGCTTGGGAAATCCATTAATCTCACTGAGCCTCCATCAGCTCCTCTGTAAAATGGGGATTACATGAGTTAATGCACATGAAAGCACACGTCAAATCAAGGAGATTAGTACCATGAACTTGAGAAGTCCCAAAGAAATCAGATGCGTCTTCCCATCCTAATTATATCTTCAAGGAAACCATGCACAGAATGAACACCAGATGACCCTTGATGGCGGAAAGGTTCAGGATCCTGACCTTCCTTCCTTTCGCTGCTCACTGAACCACAGAGGGCTCAGGGTGTTGGGTCATAGCTCCCGTTAGCTCTTGGGATGCTAAAGATCTGAGTGAGTGACAGAGAAACCCCCAATGTCTCAGGGCCAGCACAGTGCAGCAGAAGCATCTGCATGGAAGGCCACTCCTTGTGTTATGCTGGGCTAGGTCAACTCAGCCCAGTGCTGAAATACAGAGCCAGGTAGAGCAACCCATGGAGTGGAAAGGGCTCTGCTTCACTAGGTCACTGGCCCATTATTTATGGCTTTAAAGGCTGGGCCTTTTAGTCAGAGACCATGTGCTTCAACTAAAAAAGCTGAAGCTAGCTCTCTAATAAGTAGATGCTTGGCAAAATACTAATTCTTCTGCAATATAAAGGCTACATGCCCAACACAGCAACAAATAGGTACGTGTGCACATGCACTTTAGTTTCAAAATGGTTCACTTCAAAATATGACCTATTTTTTAACTATCTGATACTTTGGGAATTTTTGATCTATCAAAACTCAAAATCTCCATAACATTTGATATAGCAGAGCCACTCCTTAGAATCTATTGTATATTAATACTTGAACAAGCAAACAAAAAGGAATAATAAGGATGTCTTGTTTATAATTGTTTATAACTCTTCCAGAAGTACCATGAGTCTATATTAATACTCTCATCTTACAGGTAAGGAAACTTAGGAACAACTAAAATACCATGTAATAGGAAATGAAATGAATAAATTATGGTGTACCCACCAGGTGGGAAAACTATGCGGTTCTGATAAAGAAAATACACTTTTGTAGGCTAATATAGAAAGACATGCAATATTTCATCTTTAAGTAAACAAGGCATATAACAATGCATAAGAAAATGCAGATTTAGGGGAGCAGTAGGTAATTGCACATGCAGAAAGCTCAGAGTCAAGAATAAACTGCAAACTGTTAAGGGCACTTACTGTGAGGGAATGAGGGGCACGGTCTTCATATGTTGCTATATGCCAGTGCCATGTTGGCTGCTCAGTGCTCACTAACTCTCTCTCTCCAGAAAGGAACACAGTCTTTGATTTGTAGTGTTTACCTTTGAGAGGTGATTAGGTCATGGAGGCAAAACCCTCATGAGTAAGAACAGTGCTCCCTTAAGAGGGGCCCCGGAGAGCTAGCTCATCTCTTCTACTGTGCGAGGACACAGGAAGAAGGTACTGTCCACCAACCAGAAAGCAGGTCCTCACCAGAGAATGCATCTGCCTGGATCCTGGACTTGCCAGTCTCTGGAATTCTGAGAAATACATTTTTGCTGCTTATAAGCTACCCAGCTGACAGATAGAGCCCAAAGGGTCTAAGCCAGCAGTATCAATCTTAATTCATGGGGTGGAGGACAAGGGGCTTGAAGAGGTGGCTTGACTACCTCAAAGCCATGCTGCACAAGCACCCTGCATTCCGGGCCCAGATGCAACTGGTGCAGTTCACCTGAGGTGACTGCAGGTGAAGCCCAGCTGTTTTGTTTTTGTTCCTTCTTTCTATTCAGCACGCAGCAGCCTTGTGATTTGCTTAGTAAAAGAGAGGAAAACCATGAGCCTTCATGGCCAGACCCGCGGAGGAAACAGGATGACATCTAAGGAAAATAGCTCAGGAGAGAGGCCTCTCTGAGAGAGGGTGGGGAGCAGGCCTCTTGCCCTTAAGTGAGATTCTGGATGCCTAGAGTTAAATACACATCTCTGAGGCCCATGCTCCAGGAAGGAAGGAGGCAATGGTGAGCGATCCTTCTGGAACAGAGGCGTTGGCTCAGTGGGGAGGGCAAGGGGATCTCTCGCCATCTTTTCAGGATGCAAGCTGGGAAAATTCTTCAGCAGCTCAGTTTAATTAAGGGTCCCTGTCAGGTCTGACGAGGGGGGCTCCTGCTTGGCTGCTTTGCTGGGTGTCTCAGAGAACCCAGTGGGGCTGCAGGAGCAGGGTAGACGGGGTGCCCTGGGCTGCAGGTGGGTGCTTTTTAAATCAATTTGCACATACTGCAGCCACAGCCTCGAGAGAGATGAAAACTTGGCTCAGGGCCAAGACATAAATAGAGACAGTAAAAAGAGAAGAGGATGTTGGATGCAGGTGGCTTCTCTCTAGGGCCAAGTGGGGAACTATTGTTTCCAACCTCCAGCTTGCTGAATATGGCGGGACTGCCTCTTTAGCATTCAGACCTAAGACCGACCCAGCCACACGCCTCACTGCTCATCTCCAATGGCGCGCGAGCCTCTCATCCCACGCTTTACGCAGCTGCAGCTGCGTCAGGAGTCTTGGCTGCCATTTATTGAGTGTTACTGTTTGCCAGGAGTTATAATTTAGACCTGGAATGTCCAAGCTCAGGGGCTAAAGGCTTGGTCCCTAGCTAGTGGTGCCTTGGAAGGTGATGGAAACTTTGAGAGGTAGGGCCTAGTTGAAAGAAGTAGGTCACTGGGGCCTTTGAAGGGCTTCTTTTGCCTCTTGCCCTCTCTCTAGCTCTCTCTCTTCTCTCTGCTTCTGGCCATCAGGAGGTGAGCCACTTCCCTCTGTTACTCCCTCTGCCATGACATTCTACTTCATCACAGGCCCAGAATCAATGAGTCTCTGAAACCGTGAGCCCAAAGAAATCCTTCCACCTTCGAGACTGTTTTCTCAGACACTGTGTCACAGTGATGAATGTAACCAGGCATTTTCCATTCACACAACTCTTCCCCGATCTCACAAGTCTTTATTAATACTCCCCATCCTACAGGAAAGGAAAGTCAGCTCCCTTCCAAAAAAAAAAAATGACTTTCCTAAGGCCTTCCAAAGAGACATAAGTGGTTGGGGTCCATGAGTGGACTCTTCAGTGCTCCTCTGTACTTGGTGTATACTCTAGAACTTGCATCTTTGATTAAACTAATAAGTCCAACTGTGTGCTCTTCCCTCACCAAATCAAGTATTAGCTCAGCTCCCCACCTGGGCCAGAAAGTCCACGCCTCCTCCCCACCTGTGGTCCTCCTGGCTCTGCAGCCTTTCCCACCCCACCCACGCAGCACAGTGCAGGCCACACTGCATTTAATTGCCCTTGACCTCTTTTCTTTTGGTACCGGGGATTGAACTCAGGGGCACTCAACCACTGAGCCACATCCCCAGCCCCATTTTGTGTTTTATGTAGAGACAGGGTCTCACTGAGTTGCTTAGCGCCTCGCCGTTGCTGAGGCTGGCTTTGAACTCTCAATTCTCCTATCTCAGCCTCCCAGAGTGTTGGGATTACAGGCACGCACCACCACTCTCGGCTTGTCCTTAACCTCTCACTCTTTAAAAAACCAAGTGAACCACCTGTTTTTTTTGAGGGGTGGGAATAATGTTGATGCAAATAAAGAGTACATCATATTTTGTATTTGTGTTCCTAGCACAGAGTACTCTGCCAGGCACCCAGTGGCTGCAGAGCACCTGCCTAAAGCGGGCTTGCTGAGAATATGGGACACTTGTCACCAGCTTCTTCAGCCCTCTCGTATTCCCAATCAGCCTGACGGTCCCCTCTGGAGAGAAGGGTGGAGGGTGGGGGGAGACTGGAACTCCTTTATTCATTCAACTGATATTTACTGAGAGCTTTCCATGTCTCAGATGGGGCACAGGAGTAAAACAAGATCCTTGTCCTCATGGGGCTCGCATTCTTGGGAGAGAGAAGGATTCAGCTTCCTATTGGTGTCATAACAAATCCCTCAAGCAGCTTAAAATGCATCCATTTATTGTTTACCAGCTCTACGGGTCAGGAATATTAGGGACATAGATAGGTCATCCACTTGGAGCCTCCTGAGGTCAAAATCGAGGTGATGGCTATCCTGGGTGCTTTGCTGGAGGCTCTGGGGAGAATCCACCTGCAATCTCATTCATGT
Organism: Geosciurus inauris; assembly: GCA_004024805.1. Taxonomy (NCBI): domain Eukaryota; kingdom Metazoa; phylum Chordata; class Mammalia; order Rodentia; family Sciuridae; genus Geosciurus; species Geosciurus inauris. The sequence continues at coordinate 185,048 of PVHX01000254.1, read as the reverse complement.
TGATGGCAGAATTCAGAGCCATTGGAGCCCAGGTCTGGGGTGCACACTTCCTGTCTGGATCAGCTGGGAGCCTCTCACCTCCCGGGGGCATCTAATTTCCTTGCTTGGATGTTATCTCCATCTTCACGCCAGCAAGGGAAGGTGGAGTCCTTCCTCCTCTCCATGTTCCTGTGGCGTCCCCTTCTCTCCAGATCCAGGTGCAGGAGGGCCTCTGCTTGTATGGACTCAGGTGATTAGACTGGGCCCACTGGATCATCCAGCATAAGCTGTCTATTTTAAGGTCTGTAATTACAGCTGCAAAGCCTCTTCGGCCATGTGACAACATCTTCACAAGTTCCAGGGCTTAGGATAGGGACTTTGTGTGTGGGCGGAGGGGGCGTTCTAGGGCATTCTACCTACCAGACAAACAGAGTCAGATCATCAACGACATGTACTTACGACACTGAAGGAAAGTTTGAGGAAGAAAAATGAGTGGACGGTGGGCTAGAGAGCGCTGCTTTGGCTTGATGGTTAGGGACACCTGCTGTGAGAGGACCCCCCTACGCAGAGACCAGGGGGGTCCTGGGAGGACCCAGAGGCAGCCGATGGAGGAGAGGTCCAGGCAGAAAGCTCAGGTTCCGGGTGTGGAATGAGCCTGGGGAATAGGCCAGGCAGCTCCAGGAGAGAGCGAGCAGGGCAGAGAGTGGGCTGCTGGCCTGGAGTCGGCCAGGCCAGCTTGGGGGATGCCTTTCTTTGGAGGCTGCAATCTGCCACTGTTAGCTCAGGGCTGGGAGTGATCTCCTGGGACCCTGGGGTACAGGCAGGGTGATAGGACCACAAGCCTGGTTCTAGACTGTGTGTGCATGGGCTGGACAACCCAAAGGACATAAAGGAAAGAAAGATGGCATTCTGACCCCGAGCACTTGGGGACTTGGCAGTAGTAGACACAGGTGCAGGGGGCAGGGTCTGCCGGACCAGGAATGGCCCATATATGGCGAGGACTGCCTAAAGCTTGGGAAGGCTTGCAGGTCACCTCACCTGGGGCCTTTGCACCTGCCATTTTCTGCTTGGAATGCTCTCACTCCAGCTCTCAGCATAGCTGCCACCTTCCCTTCCTTCACATCTTTAGTTCAAATGCCATCTTCTCATAGACCCTTCCCTTAAGAAACTTCCATTTCTAGAAGAACACACTTCCCTCAGCATGTTATTTTATTGCCAGACTTTCTTGTCTGGGGTACTACTGACACTTTAGGCAGGACAGATCTTTGTGGTGGAGGACTATCTTATGCACCGTAGGATGTTTATCAGTTTCTCTGACTCCTACCCCAAAATACCAGGAAAATCGCCTTGGTTGTGACAAGCAAAAATGTCTCTGGAGATTACCATTGTTCCTGGAGTAGCATCATTTTCCACTGATTCCCTTGAGCGCTACTACGCTACTCTACTTCCAAAATTATTTGTTTCCCTCAACAATAAATACTGCCTAACATATGCCAGGCATGATTCTAGGTACGGGAGATGAAGCAGTGAAATTAGCAGAAAAATTTACTACCCTTGAGGAGGTTATATCTGCATGGAAAGAGACAGGAGGAAAGAGAGAAGATGTGCAAAATCATAGTAGATCAGATGGAGATGATGCCACAGAAAAGAACAAGACAGAGGACCAGGTGGCGGGAAGCACATGAGGTAGAGGCGAGGAGGCAAGCAGATTTAAACAGGTGGGTTCAAGGAACAGCGAGGAAGCAGGGGGGCTGGAGCTGAGTGAGTGAGGGACCTTGGGGAGATGACGCCAAAGGAGCACAAGGAGGAAGACAGTTTCTCCCCCATGGTAACATGGAAGCCCCACCCACAGGACTCCCATGGGTCTTGTTCCTCAGGGCATCCCCAGGGCCTACAGAGGTGCCCGCACATTGTGTGTGCAAGATGCCTGATGAGTACCTGTGTCACAAACCAAAGGACACAGGGCAGATAGCCCTGGGGGGAACGCTCAGCCCCAGATACCTTTGATGACAGAAGACGGCTACCATGAAGAGATGCCGAGGAGCCATGGCGGCCTTGCCCCCCTTGTAGACCTTAATAAAGGGAAAGGGCCAGTGCTGGTATCTAAGCTGGACTCTGTCCCAGACATGCTGAGAAGGAAGTCTCTGGCTCTCCAGAGAGCAACCCCCCCGGAGTGGGAGCTCTCAGGGTCCTGACAGGATGCAAGAAGAGCAGGTTGTCCACTGGCTGGGAGCATGGAGCTAGGAACAGGGGCAGCTCAGACTGGGACCAACTCTGGAACATAAGTAAAACCGTCTTTCAAAAGGAAAAAGAAACGCGAAGCCCAGGAGCACAGGAGTAATGACACTGATAGGGTAAGAGGCCGTGCCTCCTGCAGTCCCCGCGTCTGCCTAGTAGAAAACAGCAGGCGAATGACTTACTCATATTAAACATACATATCATCTCATGTACTTTTCATGACTATCCTTGGTGAGGCGGGTCCTGTAGCCAAGCCCCATCTCATACAGGAGCAAACTTGGCCTCAGGGACCAGGTGATGTGCAGGAGTTACTGGGGAAACCAGGAGGCAGAAGACCACAGGAGAAAAGTTTGGCTGTAGTGTTGGCTTTCTCTCACTTAAGGCATCTAAAGCTTTGCCAGGGAGAAGGAGTCAATTTATTCTGTGTGAATCTGCACAAAAGGATTCTGAGGCTGGGTAAGGTTCTGGTTCAGGATATGGAGAGGACAGGCTTTGGATCAGTCACAGACTTTGACAAGGGTTAAGTAGAGAGAAGCAGCCAGGTGGCAGTACTGTGGAGCACTTCCCTGCTGGCTAAACACCTCCTGTAAGCAGGGAGCACTGTCCTGTTCACTGGTGCTGACCTCGAGAAAGCCACATCTGGCTTTGCATTAGAATCAGCCTGGTGAACGTTTAACATTGTACATAATTGTCATATCTGAGCCTGAAGCTGTTTTGACCTATGAAAAACATTTAGAAGTGTTATTATTTTTGCATGACTTTAACAGACACTAAACTTGGGAAAATCAAGAGAACTTGGTACTCCTGTTATCTAACACTTCACCAAGAGTAGCTCACTACTTTGGCTTCTATTTATATATTTTTTTGTACTGAGTATTGAACCCACGGTATTTAACCATTGAGCCACATCTGCAGCCCTTTTCACTTTTTATTTTGAGATAGGGTCTTGCTAAGTTGCTGAGGGCCTCTGAGGGTTTGAATGTGAGGTGTCCCTCAAAAGCTTGCATGTGAGATAATGCAAGAAGGTTCGGAGGAGAAATGACTGGGTTGTGAGAGTCTTAACCCAATCAGTGAATTAATCCCCTGATGGGGATTAACTGAGTGGTAACTGGAGGCAGGTAGGGTGTGGCTGGAGGAGGTGGGAACCGGGGTGGGGCTATGCAGTATATATTTATATCTGGTGAGTGGAGACTCTCTCTGCTTTCTGATCATCACATGACCTGCTTCCCTCTGCTACACTCTTCTGCCATGATGTCCTGCCTCACCTTGAGCAGCGAGGAATGGAGCCTGCTGTCTATGGATTGAGACCTCTGAAATTGTGAGCCCTTAAATAAACCTTTCCTCTTCTACAGTTGTTCTGGTCAGATCCTTTTAGTCACAGAAGTGAAAAAGCTGATTAAAGCAGCCTCCCTAAGTTGCCTGCACCACTATGTCCAGCTCGTTTACAGTGTTGGAAGAACTCCTCACAGATGTTAAAGCCCACTTATGGAATCTGACAGCCAGTGCCACATCAACTCCATTCTGCATTTGTACCCATTATAAGGAAGATGGTTCTATCCTGAACATGGGCATAGCAGCATCTGACCACTGCATCATGTGATGTGGCTCAGCCAAGCCAAAGACATTCCAGGTTGAAGTAAATACTATTTTATAATAAATTAATTTCCCTTTATTTCTTCATTGTATTATTAGCCAGGCCACGATATTGATTTTGTAAAAAAAAAAAAAAATTATATTTGGAGGTAGTATAATATATTTGAATTTGATTTCAGAATTGTACAAGAGGCATTCAAAACATGTTGTAAAATGGGGGTGAGGCAATTGACTGAATGAACACAAGGCATTTTCACTATTTTTGTGGATGAGAACAAAAATCAAGCTCAATAAAATGATGCAAAGATGGATCCAAATCAGATAAAGCTCACCAGCGATAAATACAACATCTGTACTTTAGGCTCAATAAATCTACTACAGAAGTACAGAACAGAAAGTGTCTAGTGAGCAGTTGTTCATGCAGCTTTTTAGTTGAACCTGAGTTCACCTGGAGCTTGAGGTGCTAAGCAGTAGTAAAGGGATGCAGAAAGAGGCTAGATAAAGAGGCTCTGGAATCACAGAGAACAAGCTTAATAAAATGGTCGCCCAGCCCCATCTCGAGGGATTCAGTTCCACACTCCCTGGGCAAGGAAAGTCCCAGGTGTGTAGGTGTTCTCAGTGAGTCAGGACAGTGGATTGAACTGTCTAGGCCAAGGTGTGACCCTCCAACAGCTGGATCATGGCCAGTGCACATCATTCAGGTCGAGTTGTTACTTTCAAAGAGAGAAATCATAGCTATCTATAGCTGGTCAAATACTCATTACAAAAAAAAAGAAAAAAGGAAAAAAAACAAAAGAATCGTTCTACCTCAACCTTGCAAAAATAATAGCTGTTTAGTAGTAAGTACAGAATGAATGAATGAGCTACATTTAAGTCTAGTTTGTCTGGATGCAATTATTATAGACAGAAATAATCCAATTGCAATATTTTTCAAACCTTAAGGAATTTTGACCAAAGACAATTAAAGCTCAAGGAAATGAAGGGGTGTGCCCAGGATCCCAGAGGTCAGATGCCAGAGGCAAAGGCAGGTGCCAGGCTACCCAGCCCCCACATCTGCGTACCCCACTCCAGCTATGTGGTTCTTAGTTCTTTGGCAAGTTGTCAACTGCTTTCTTTTTCTGAACCCCTGTCACGAAATTCACTGGAGTGTCCGACTTTATCACCGATCGTGTTCCAGTTCCTCACGGCCCAGAGTTTGCTTCCATCCCAGAGGTGAGTCAGTCCTTGAATGTCCCAATTTTGTTGCTGTACAGATAAGGATTTCTAGAGAAATTCTCCCTCCCTCTCTGGAGAGCCAGTTCTCCATCTCTCTGTCTCTGGCCTAATTTGGGGACAGAAAGGAATGTGATATACTTTATTCTTAAGTTGTTTTTGAAAGTCCTCTGGCTAACATGATGCCCTTCATCTTGGGAGGGCATACCTGCTTCTCAGCTTACCCCTGGGATCCTGTGCAAACAGGCTTAGCTGTGAACTTGCCACCTTTTCCTCCCTACCCACCTTCCCTCACCTCGCCCTTCCTTCCCCGCTACCTTCAGCCCTCCTTCCTCTCCTCTCTTTTGCTGATGTTCACTTTTTAAGATATTCACCCGTCAGCTTATGAACTGAAATGAGTTGAATCTTAATAAGACTGTTAAAATCCTATTTTTTTTTTAGGTCCTGCTGACAGCTGAATGATCTGTAAATGACAGCTTCTTGCTCCTGGGAGGCGACTGACACATGGACACAGTGGGGACAGATATTCTCTGCACAAGGATGCAAGAGATGCCCTTAAGTTCACCTGAACAGTTATGGGCAAGAGTTGATGCTGGGATCTGCCCGGTCATCCACAGCTGCTATAGCTCAGTAGCTTCCTTCAGATAGAAATAAGTGATGAACAGCTCCTTAAGATGGAAGGGGAGAGGAAGAGTGCACCTCTCTAAACTTTTGAGGTCCTCTGGGAAAGAAAAACAACAAAATTAGAGAACCCAAGCTGGATCACTTAAGGAATATGCTACTTTACAAGATAATTCTAGGACTTAAGGAAGATCATGCATAGTGATACCTGGCTGAATCTGAATATTAGCAAACTGTTACTCAGAGTATGGTCAGGAAGAGAAATAAAAACTACACATTCCTGAAGTGCTCTGGTTTACTGGCACTTTCAGCTGCTAGCCACAGGACAGGTCCCCAGGCAGGATTCTCAGCTGGTTAACAGATGATGAGGCCCGGGCTCAATGAGCTTGGGTAAGTTCTCCAAAAGGCAGACAATCTCAAAGTGACAAAGTCAGGTCTTGAAGGCAGATCATACAGCTCAAACAGCTCATGCTTTTTTCTGGAAAATTTCTACATGAAATGGTTAGGAAGCTGATCAATGAACTAAAATAGGCATTTTCTCCTTAAAATAATATGAAAAGCTAACCTTTTCCAGAAAGCGAAGAGAGAAATGGCAAAATGGCTGCTTTATTTTTGGGCAAAACAGAAAAACTTCAGTCTGGCTCGTTTTGACCCGAGGGCTTGGGAGACCTTAGCAAAGTGCACACAGCTAGGTAGCTATCATTTTCCAGAGAGGGTGGATCTCGTGTTCTGATTGAATAAGTGGTAGAAAAATGCAAGGGAACAAAGACTACGGTACACAGAATACTTCTTATGTGCCAGACACGAGGCTAGGCTCCTTAGGTGATTTACCTCCTAACTTGGCAGTCTTCATATACTGGGTGTTGTTATTACCCTGCTTTATGATGAAAGGAGAAAGGTTCAAACAGATGCAGCAAGTGACCTTGCTTATGCAGGGATTAAGTAACCCTGAGGTGGTCCCAACCCAGATGAGGTAATGTTCCCCATCATGATGCTGAAAGCACCACCCAAGCCTTTGCTGGAGAGACCCAGTTTGCATGGCTGAGATGGCTGGGATTCAGGGCAGCAGGTTCCCTCTGGCAAGTCCTCAATTTCCCTAAGAATCTAAATGTCTGGATGACTCATCTGCTGATGTGTGCCACAATCCTGGGTCTTAAAATAACAAATCTCCATCAGGAGGGCCCCTGTACCTCCATGTTGCATAAATCCTTTTACAACTGTGTCACTGGCATAATTTAAATGGACACACGGCTCCTAACAGGGCTTTTCCCCATCTGCTTTGCCCCTGTAATACCAGCAAGGAGGGAAGCGACTCTCTGCCTGTGCATGTCAAGTAAGAGCTGGAGGTGGCTCCCGTGCCTCCCATCTCCACATTCTTCAGCAAATAAGGAACATAGCATCTTTGTCATAACAGATTCTTCAGTGTGTTACATTTTTCTTTTCCCTGTAAACTCAGATAGATGACCAGAGGTTTTGTTGTCAACAGATAACCATGACCCCATCCTGTATTCCCGAGGTCCGGCAGTAGATCTCCCTGTGGCATTTCCTATTATTAGGAAATAATGTGTTTTGAGGCACAGAAGCTAAATGTACACACCAGGGTTTATCCGAGACTTCCCTTCTCCCATCCAAACAGACATGGGTGCTTCCAGCTCTATAAAAACCTGTAAACCCACACAGGTGACCATGTACTTCCCAGCAGAGAGCATGTGAAGCCCTCTCATTGTTCGTCTGTGGGCTCCTCCAGTGTCCAGCCTTAAATACACAGAAAGGCAGTGGCTGGCTGAGCTGGCTGGGAGGGCAAACAGTGCCAAGTTCCATCAGAGCAGATCCCTGGCCACTTTGCTCCAGGAACAGCCGCGAGGCTGCCTGCTGGGCAGAGTCCTGGGCTCTTCCATAGACCAACCAGACTCTTGAAGGGCAGAGTCCCGGATTCTCCATTTTTAAAAAGTGTTTGATCCTGAAACCCTTAAAGTTCAAGCTAGGAAGGTCAGTAGTTAACACCGCAGCCTCCTTAAACTCTAAGCTTCGGTGTCCTCTAGCATGAAATAGAGATAAGCATAGAGCCTGCCTCATGGGTGAGAGTGAGGATCAAATGAGATTAGCACCCACGCAGCACCTGGCAGAGAGCCTGGCTATCACTCAGCTGGTGAGTAGAGGCACAGCCTCACCTGCTACTGAAAAGCTGGAGCACACCCTGGCTGCTCAGGACATCCTCTGGCCTCTCTTTTCTTGTCCTCCTCCAGTTTTGACTGAATCTCTGAACCCTCAGCTCTGGCCAGCTCGCATCCTTTTTTCCCTGTGAGTCCATGTTTCCATCTGACTTCTCTGGAGTCATATGTCAGTGTTCAGAGTTGACTGTTTGGCCTTTCTCACTATAGATTGGCTTTCGCTTCCAGAACAGGCTTTGCACAGAATCTTCAGGCATTGTCCTCCCTAGACACCGGCCCCTAACCCGCATACTTGCCTTACTCAGGTGACGAGTCCCCCCAGTCTTGGCCTGACTTGCCCCATTGCTCCCTGAGCTCCAAGTTCTAATCCAGATGAAGAGCATGAGACTGCACGCTTTACGAACAGGGTACCACAGAAGAGGAAATGGGATGGAAGGGAGAGGCAGAGGGTCCAGAGGCATTTCATAGCTAGACACTGGCAGGACCTGAGCCTGGTGGGGGAGGTTGCTGAAGTTCCAGAGGCTAACTCCCTTCATGAGGTCACAGACTGTGTTTAGCACACCCAGTGTGGGGCCTGGGACCCAGCATCACTCAAAGAACAGAGAGATGAATGAATAATTTGGAAATGGAGCAGTGGAATGAATGAACAGAATGGGAAATAAGAGAAGAAAGTTTGGGGTTATTAACAGGTGGAATAAAGGATCTGATTTTAGACAACACATGGTTTGTGGTGCTTAGAAGGGCTGATTTCCAAAGGTCTGCCTTTTCTCTGACCAGGAGTATGGTAGGTTGTACCTCCCTCACCTTTACAAGAAAGAGTGGCCACACGATGTGCATTAGCCAATGTAATATTAAGAAACTGTAAGAGATAACATGACCTCTGCTACTTTCTCACCCCATAGGTAGACATATGCAATGAGACGAATCCTGAATACCTATAGCCAGCACAGATCCTCATGGACCTTGAGTGCACATAAAATGTGCCTGAGAAAAACAAATGTTTTTCTGAAATGCTGGGGCCATGTGGTACTGCAGAATGATTGCCAGTCTACATTAACAGCCAAGGAACCTACGATCAAACTGATAAAGAATCTAGTAGGATCCAGGGCTGAAGGGTCAGCAGAGGAGCATTCTGGTAAGAGTGCCACAATACCATGGCCCCTGTAGCTGTAGCACTGAGAAAGAACTGGAAGGTCACCTGCCTCTGTTCTACCCACTGCTGATCTCAGGTAACCAAGTGGCCTCCTCCGTTCTGCGGGCCACATCCTCTCCCTGAGGACGGAGCATGGAGCGCTTGTGTCATCCTCTGGAACCCCTGCCCACACCACCTGGGGGACTTACCTGTGTTGTAGCCCCTCCCAAGGGCTGGCCATGGGCGGTGATTTTTCCACAGGTTTCCAAGGTACCAGTCACTTTGGTTCTCTACCAAGCCCAGGACCTGCTGACCTATAAACACAGAGAATACAAAGGCTTAAGGAGGAGCACAGCATCAGGACCAGTGAGGACTGACCTCAGGGAACAATGGTGGCAGATTGTAATTACCAAAGCTTGCACTCATGGGGAGGTCTACGCAGTGCCATGCTCTGACCTCCCTTTGAGTTAATACATTTCATCCTCGCCATGAGGCAATTATTCCCATTTCATGGAGGAGAGATGGCAGCTCAGAGCAGTTGGTGACTCTGCAAGATTACCCAGGTCATCTGTGACCAAGCCAGAATCCACAACTATTCATTCCCTCATGTAAGCATGCATTCATTCCCGAAATCATGGAGCACATCTACTCGTCAGTTTTTCCAATTCCAATATTTCCCACTGTGCATTAATTGATTAGTTTCCTAAGCATAAACCCAGATGTTTTTCTCCTATCAGGGAGGAAGGGATTATCCTTGGTTGGAGAGATGAGATCACGGGATAGAGCCGCCTTGTGATCAGGTGCTTAAAATGGTTTTGTTCTCAAACTTGCTACTTCCTCCAAAACAGAGTTATTGAGGCTGCCTCACAGAGCTCCTGCCCAGCATGTGGAAGGCCCTGGGTGTGATCCCCAGTACCACAAACAAACAGACAAATCCATGTCGTGTGTCAACAAGCATCACATCCATATAGAAGTGTGACCTAGAGGGATCATTGCTCCTCAGTGCCCAGAGCTGGGCTGTGATATTGGCCTCGTCTCTGTGGCACCTCAGCATCTCAGAGGAGTCTGGTTTGTGGTGTCTCTTAGGATGCGACGTCTGGGATGTGGGTGGGAGCGAGTCTCTGGGGCCTCCACACAGGCCTCCTTGAGATGAGCCTGGCATGCCACTTGCAGATGGTTTCCTCTTAGGATTGTTATTAGCATCATCTGAACGACTGGGACAGTGGATTTCACAACCACTGCGGGAGCTTGGATACGACATTACATTGTCTGACTGCAGGTCCTCTTGACTAAATGCATTATTGCTTACCTCTGTGACAAAAGTTTAAGGTAGGCATCATGCATTTATATTTCATGGAAAGGGAAACTCAGGCATAGAGAGTTGAAGTAACTTGCTAAAGGTTGCACGTTTAATCATCACTGTCTTTCACAACTGGCTGAGGTCATCCGAAGGGCAGTTTCTTAGGATGCTGCCCAATCCAAGAAACAACAAAGAGCTCTCTGACCCAACGAAACCCTGCAGCATGTTCAGAAAACACAGGGGTCCTTGTGGAATACCATGCTGGGTGATATAGGGCCTCCTGGGTAGGATGACAGCTCCCTGAGATGGTGGTGTGTGGGTTCCGTGTAATTTATTTGATCAATTTATCAGGCTCCTATCTAAATCATCACCTTAGCACAAATACATAAACTAGAGGCATGAGAAAAATACTATCACCCACTTTGTCATTGTGCCCAATCATATCCAAAACTTGTAGAATCCCTTGGAAAAATGTATCTCCAATTCAGGGAGGATAAGCACCAATCAATTCCACACACAACTCGCTTGGGATGTGTGTGCAAAACAATTAGACCTGGAAGGAAGACCTGGTGTCCTTAGCTGAGGGGCAGTGCCCAGTGCTATGACCAGCTGAAAACCTCACTTAGTAACTGGGTTGCAAGTGGGTGTTTGAGGGAGACAGCTTGCAGTGGCTAAGGAGCCTAGGTTGGTATCACAATGGTTTTAGGAACCCAGGTTGGTATCACATGGTTTTGGGCATGATAAAAGGTGTCATGCATTCAGAATTGACCAAAGGGGATGAGCTTTTTCTGAATTAAGGGTGACCAAGTGAATCCCAGCTAAGGCCATCTTCAGATATCAGAGTGCATATTCTGTATTGTTGTACCCCACACATTTATGGGGTCTCAATCTTCTTCCTCAAATCCTCTACTAGACACATTTCATTCCTGCCAAACAAAGACACATGTTTTTCTAGCTTGTGTGGTCACCTTTCTCTTGCTCATTTAGCTGGCTCTGGGCAGGGACTTTCCTTGACTTGGCCAAGCCCTGTCCACAGTCCTTCAATGGCTGGTCTCTAGCTTGGATACTCTGTGAATAACCAAGTTCCTTTATCTTTGTGACCACATTCGGTGGCAGACATCTCTACTCAGTCCTTTCTGCTGGTATTTTTATCTTCGGATGAAGAACCAAGTGGGCAATATTCAGGCACAGTGACACCTCCTTTGTAAACATCCATCTCCTGCATTGGTCCATAGGCAAGGGCCATGTAGTATCTGACACACAGTAGGTGTTCAGCAAATGTCTGCTACTGAAATGAGATCTGGTGGGAAAATCCCTCTCAACCAGGAAGATGCTAATGTTGGTGTGTGTTAGTCTCTCGCAGCTCAGCCTCCCCCCAGTCCCCAACATCAACACATCTTCTACTCACTCTGTGACCTCAAGCCTCTGCCTCCCCCTGTTGAAAATGGCGAAGACAGGGCAGTGGTTTGAAGTACAGCATTTACATCCGTTGCTCGGCTAAGGCTTGAACTGAAGGTCTCAATCTCCAGAGAAGGAAGCGTCTGCAGGGATACCCTGAAATCCTGGCAGCCCCAAGACTTTTGTATTCAATCCCTCTTCTCTTGATCTGTACCTGGGCTCCCTTTCACTTAATGGCAGCACATCATCTTTTTATATATATAAAAAAAGTCCTTGTTTACTAACACTATGGTTGTAATTTTAATATCCTTTGGTTGAGGGAAAACAAAACAATAAATAGCCACTAAAACTTCATTTTACTTTTGAAATGGATTCATTTGCTGCTATATCAATTACTAAAACAGTAGGGAGAAGCCATTTCCCTTAGTCTCTCAACAGTGTTGAGTTCTGCGTGTGGGTTTATGAATTCCTCAAGTGATCCACTCAGTGCGTCCCCCAGGTAGAGGTCAGCATCTGTGGACAGAGGACCCGAGGAACAACCCGGCTGGGGGCCAGGAGTGTAGAGTCTGAGGTCACACTTTGTTCCCATTCATGCTATGACATTTTGTTCGCTGTGCAGCCTTGAGGAACTCCCCTAACCTCTTTCTGCCTCACTGTAGAACTTACATCTGTTCCAATGTGTCGAGTGCTCACTGTACTGGGTGGAACATATGAAGCACACATAAGTGGTAGCTATGTTCAAATATCATTGTCTGACCTAACTTGCTGGCTTCTGAAAGACAGTGAGCCCCTAGCCATGCACTTCTCTTTGGTGGTCACTCAGTCCGATGAGGCCATTGTAGAACTCTGTTTCTCCAAGTGTGGTCTGGAGGCCATGGGCTTCAGAAAGACCTGGGGCTCTGTTCAGAACCAGTCCCGGGTTGCAACCTAAAAGTTAGTGGTTGGCAGGAGGTTGTTTCCCCGGCTTCTCCAGTCTCTGGAGGGGGCACTTCCTGGCCTCTGATGCTGACCCCTTCTTTCTCCATGGGTGTAGACGGGGTTACTTGATTGGTGAACTTCAGAGAACCAATATTACACAGCTTCGCTTCCTCTTCCATCTCTTCCTCTGGGAGCTGGGGAGCTGCAGGGAGCTCACCATCAATCTGCTCTTCCATGCTGTAGGTTCACAGGGCAGGCTCCCTCCTGGTGAGGACCTCAGCATGCTGGGCATGTCCCATGATGGGGTGGGGGAACTGCAACTCTGGGTTCTAGTTTTAGGAGATTCCATTGTGGATGTGTGGCTGAGCCCTCCAATTTACTGGTGTCAATAAAATATGGTGACATTTTGCTCTTGGCCCTCTCAGTTGGGTCAGTGTCTATATGTGAGTGTAGGGTTAACATCCTAAATTCCCACAGACCCCACACTTCTGAAAATAAATTCCGACCCTGGGACAATTTGTACTAATACTCTAAATCTCTAGATAATTAACACATTATTATTAAACATTAAAGTTTATTAATTATTATTAAACACTAAATATTGATTATTAAATATTAATTATTATTATTATTATTACACATTAAAGTTTGGTAATTATTGATGGAGGGGTCTGGAAGTTTTGTCTGCCTTCCTTAAAGGTCAGGTTCACCTGTGGGTCCACTGGCACAAAATAAACTCACATGGTGTCTAAACACCGCTTATAAACCAGCAATATTTAGGAGGGGGTTGGTCTCCAGGGCTATACTTCTTGAGCACAACAAAACAGTGAAGAAAATGAATGCTATGTTCAGACTACCGTGTTTAAATCCTGGCTCTTCCACTTACTAGCTGTGTGTCTCTGGGTATGTTACTTAACCTGTCTGTGCCTGCTTCTTTATTCATTGGTAAAGTGGAGTTGATAAGGGTACATATGGCCAAATTAGCTGTTGTTTTTTTCTCCAGGCATAAGTTAATTTGTGAAAATGAAGCTATATTCTTTGCTTTTTCAAACAGTACCACTGAGGATGCCTAGACATTAGAAATGTGTTCAGTAGGTATTGGCTCTTATCATGACACCCAGAATTCCTTAGTCCTCTTGTCTGCTCCACCTGCCTGGACCTGAGTCTCGGTCATCACCTCTTCCCCAGAGCTGACATGCCCTTACCTGGCCAAGGCTTTGATTCAGCTTAATACTGATGGGGGGTTTGCTTTGCGTCACACACCACACAAAATGCGAAGGAACCAAAGACAAATAAAACCTAATCCTTGCCTTAGAGGCAGTTAGAAAAGGAGAAAGATAAGCAGTTCTGAGGCAGTGGGATACCTGCAATGACACACACACTGATAAGTCAGAGGAACAGAACCAGAGTGACTGATTCTGAGGGGAGCATGGCGCTGCCTGCCTGGCATCCGTTGTCTCCCTGGAGTCATCAGTCATGTCCCCTCCCATGCAGAACTCCAAACTGCCAACTTCCCCAGAGCTTTTCTGGGAAGGGTGCTCTCAAGCAGCACCACCCAGGACAGTCCCCTCTGCTCCCTTGTCATAGCACAGATGAGACAGCCATCCAAGCTCATGGGCCAGGTGGCATCCAAATCCTGATCTCCAGAGACCCAAGTCCAGAGTCTTAACCTTGGTTACGCACACACATCCGGGCCTGCCATCCCATCAAGAAGTAAACTTCTGGGGATTCCTAGGAAAGATGTTCCCAGTGCCATGCCACTGTATGTGGAGAGGCTCAGCCGTCTGCACTGCCCACCTTATCTCCTTAGGAGTCATTATAATGAAACACCGTGACGAACAGAAAAGGCTTTGTCGTCCTTCTCCGCACTGGACCTGCGATCCTGATGAAGTGCACTGTTCTCTGTCTTACTTACTCTAGGCACAAGCTAACTTATGAAAATGAAGCCATCTTCACTCATGCATCACTACTAACAGCCAGACACGAGCGAACAAGCCTGGTATTCTGCTGCGGCCCTGGTGCAGGTCACCAGCCTGCAGAGGGATGGCTCCAGGCCGGGAACTCCCCTCTCTCCCTCCTTCTGCAGCCTTTGGCTCAAGGCCGGGCTCCTGCTGTTCAGGAGGCAGGAGGCTGGGGCTCCCACCTGGAGCAACTGGTGTGGAAAGGTCAGGCTGAACACTGGTGCACTGGGTGGGAGGAAGGCGGGTAGGAGAAGAACAGGGCTTTAAACTCAGGCATAACAGGGGTGTAGCCCCTGGTCTGTGTGACTAGACCAAGCTACAACCATTCTGACTCTGTTTCCTTATAAAAGGCTAAGAATCAAACCCCTGCCTCACCTCCAAACTGAATATGCAGATCAAATAATCTATGCAGAGTGCCCAGCTCATGGTAGATGCTTAACTAAAGGCATTCCTTTTCCTCTTGGGTTGGCATTGCTCACAATGTCTACATTTTCCTATCCAGGTGCTAACTTTAGCTATGCCAATTAGACTATGCAAACTTCGGCCTCATTGTCCTCATCTCTGTCTGCTGTCTCCTGTCAACATTCCACACTACCTTTCTGAAGTCTTCAGCTTCTGTGATGCCCATCTTCCTGGGAACATTCCTGACGGCCTCCTTCATGGGGTTCCTTTCTCTATTTCTCCTTACCTGCCTGTGAGCTCTGACTCCAGAGCTTGGTCCACCTTCCTTCTTGCTCTACCTTTCATCCATGGATGGCAGGATGTGCTTCAGTGGCTTTAGACAGCACCCACCAAAAGATAATCACCAATCTCCACTCCCAGCCCAGGATTCTTTCCCTACCCTCTTATTCTCAAAGGCTTCTTTTGGTTCACTGTTGTCATTTGGCTGTTTCACAGTGACTTTTCAATTCAGCCTGACCAAAACCAAATCCAGAATCATCTCCTCTTAAGCACTATGAGCCCCACCTGAACGGGAGCACCAAGATCTAACTCGTAGGTGGAATCCATCTTGACACCTCACTCTCCTCATTCCTCATACCCACCTACAACCAGATCCTCAGATTCTACCTATGAGTATTTCTGGAATTCATCCTCTCCCCTGCCCAGCCATGCTGTTATTCTCTCCCTCTCTGGGGTCCCTTACCAGATGTCCCCAGTCATCTTCCCCTCAGCGTAGCTCTTCGCCATTCCTTTCTGCATACTGAGTCACAAAAATATTTTCAAAGTATATACTTGATGGTTTCCTTCCTTGATTAAAATGCTTAAATGCACCTGTCATCCCAGTGGCTTGGGAGGCTGAGGCAGGAGGATAGTGAGTTCAAAGCCAGCCTCAGCAACGGCAAGGTGCTAAGCAACTCAGTGAGACCCAGTCTCTAAATAAAACACAAGATAGGGCTGGGGATGTGGCTCAGTGGTCAAGTTCTCCTCAGTTCAATCCCCAGTACCTCCTCCCCCTCAAAAATGCTTAAATGCTCTTAGAGTCCAGTATAGCATGGATGGATGAAGGAAGGAAACCCACGGCTCGGCCCCTCAGTAACTGGTGGACTCTATCTCAATGGAAGGGAAGCGTGTCAGCTGCCCTCTCCAGGTCTACGCCAGACACAGGCAGCTCCTGCCCTCATCTGTATGATGCCTTCAGAGCTTCTCTTTTTTTCCACCCCCAGGAAAGCTTTTGGGTACAGAGAAAGCCTGCCAGCCACTACTGCGTATCAAACTAGCTGTCTTATACCACCAAGTGAGTATTAAAATATTAAAACCAGAAGCTGTCCTGAGTATCACAGAGGACACACCAATGCCCTCCCAACCTCATATTTATTCTAATAAGCTATTTGCAAATAGAAAAGCCTTTAAATGCACCATTCAATGCGTGTCTGAGTGCAGGATGTCTATAATAAGAAAAACATAGAGTATCATATCGCCATTTACTAAACATCCTGAAAGAACTGCTACACAGCCCCAGGTGCCCTGCCTGGCTAGTTGGTGCAGAATAATAAAACATCTCCTGAGAAGATGCACACAAAAGGGTATTTAAACAACCCTGAATAGATTGAAAGGGACCATTTCTGAACTCGCCTGCCTCACAGCTCTTACTTTGGCAGTTCAGCTGCAGCTCAATGCACTCTGGGATAACAGACACTTACAGGAGCCTTGAAGGTTTTAGTAATGACTCTGGAACCTTCTACTTCCACAAATGCAGCTGATGAGGGAAGGGGGGGTGTTTAGGGACATGAGGTCAATGGAACTACGAGGACTCTAACTCTGAGCTCAGGCTTCCTTTCTTCTCTGCTTCTCAAAAGTGGCGCCTGCTTCTTTCTTTGAACTTTAATATTAATTCTTGCCTGGTTCCAAGTCCAGCTGTCATACACTGGACAGGTAATCCTGAGCCATGGGGTTCTCCATTTCCTTCATGTGTAAAATGCTGGTAGTTTCTATGTCACAGGCTTCAGTGGGACTCTTAACCAGGTATATGTACCCTGGTTTATAGAGCATGTCCCTGATGGAACCTGGGTTTCAGATGGTGAGGAAGCCTTGGCCAGCCCTGATTTCACATGGAGAAAAAATATCCCCCCTTGTCTGTGAATGAGACCTAATCTCTCTGAGAGGAATTAGATTCTGTGTCCCTCTGAGAGGCTGAGTGAGTAAAGATGAAAAGGAGATTAGATTTTGCTTACTCTGAGAGAGACCATATGGAGCCAAGAGAAGTCACCAGAACAGACAGGAGCTGCCTTTCTAAGGAGAAGCTTCCAAACTCTGGATGATTCTAGAAGAGGCTGCAGGATTCTGCCCTCATCCAGCAGGACATGCTGAAACCCTTCTCTGCATGAGGCTCTGTGCCCACCACCAGGGACAGAGCCTCTGTCCTTCTGGGCTGATTCTCCAGAGAGTTTCTCCAGGGCCTGGCTGCCATCTTCCAGGCCTAACCTCAAATCTCACTGAGGCAGAGACTGTGTGAGTGAGACCTGTCAATTACATTTTAAACGACAGTCCCATGGAGTCTGATGCACTCAGGCTTGGGGAGCTTTCTGGGTAGGTATCACCTGCCATGGTATTACTACAGAAGGAGGCGGGGGTTGTCCATAGAGCAGACAGGACCTTGGTGACCTCAACATTCCCTTCCAACCTCACTGTGAGTTTTCTTAATCCTATGCCTGTGATGAGTTTCTCAATGTTCCCTCCTGCTGAATAATCCTCACAGGTGTTCCTGTGTATGTGTATGGCTTCCCTGGAGGGGACCCTTCTCCTCAGGGCAGCTGGCTCCCTGTGAGCGCCTGGTCCAGGCCTTAGAATAGGTGCTGTCCATGTACCATCTCAGAGATGCCTCATGACGGCCCCAGGAGGCAGGCACTGTGCTGATTTCTAACCTCTGGCACAGAACCTGAAGTCTAGAAAGGTAAAATCTCTAGTTAAGGACAAGTGGCTAGGAACCCTGGAGCAGAGTCTTGCATTCCCATCTTTGAGTTGTAGATGTTTTCACACTTACACTCAGGGTTAGAAATAATCTGAAATTGTCATATTTGTCTCCCTAGGGAAAGGACTACAGTGGTACCACCATGGGAAAGGGTCCAGAGACATAGACACAGTGAGCAGAAGGGTACATTTGACCAGCCCACCTGTTCTAGCCTGTGTTCCCACCTGGGGATGTAGGCAGGACCCTTTGAAAAGTCCTCAGTACCCACTGGGGTGCTCAGAATTTAATTTCCTTCAGCAGTAATTCCAGGGTGCTGAAAGGAGAGTACCTCCTGCCCCAGGGTACCTCAGGAGAGCAGCAAAGAAAAGTCTGAGACTCAGAAAAGATTCTGCAATCCAATATAGGTCCAGATAACGGGCAGCTGCCAAGATCCAAGAGCAAAGCTCCCACCCCACCCCCGAGACTGCCCTGGGTGGGCCCGCATGAACTTAATTTATGGTTTAAAAACTCCTGCTCAATCTTAAATAATGATTTTTCTCTTCTTCCTCCCATGATCGTTGGTCTTTGGAAATAGGAAAAACTAAAAAAGGAATGTGGAGCTGCTGGGCTTCCTTCCAAGGCTGCTTTTAACACACCAAGTCCCTGGGCGCGTGGCTGCCATCACCCCGGAGCGCAGCCTCCATCAGGGAAGCGAAGTTGGCCTCTGTCCAGCACACCTCTATCTGGGCTTTTTGGATCTGTCTCTTTTTTTAAAACACAATGTGTTGTCACCTCCCAGATCCTTCACTCACAGACACTCTTCTGCCTCACCAGCAATTGTCTTGGGGAGCAAACTTCTCACTTTTCCTCTGGGGGTTGCAGAAAAGGTCCTCGTTTGCAGAATTATGAGGCTAACGTTTTAAGTTCTGGTTTTCCAATTACTGACTGCAACCTGCACCCAACTGCTTGATGTTTGAACTTAGTTTTTATTTCTTTATAATGGTTAATAATAAGATTCACCCTGTGTCTATCATTTTGAGAGCAAAATGAGATGTAAAGTGTCAAATATTGTTGAATTCTGATGGAGTAATATTACTAGCCAACGTTTCTAGGTCTTTAAGTAGTAGATATTTAATTGCTTTCACTGAACCTCTATTAATCCAATCAAGAGATTAGCCAGTGTGTGGAGAAAAGCTGGGTCACACTGTTCATGGAAAGCTCCAGTCCTGGGCTCCAGGAGGGACTCTGGGAGACTCACCCACAGAGGAGACAGGCTCATCCGGCCCCAGGGACAGTGTGCTTCCAAAGGACAACAGTGCATACCACCACACAGGTGGGTTGAATGGTGTGTTCTAACAGAGGTGTGCTAACACAGATAGACCTTACAAAGGACACTAGACACTATGTACTGAGGGTCTTTATATGGTTAAAAAATCACACCTGGAAAAAATCAGTAATCCCTAGAAATTAAGAGCTGGGATGGGTATATGTCTAGACCTGGCTTCCTTTAAGCATAAGACTTCTCTTTCCCTAGAGGCCCACAGGCCAAGCAGCAAACACTCCAATACACTAACCACTGGGGTCAAGAGCCGAGTTCTTTTAGCAAGGCCCATCTATAGGTAGCCTGCTGACCCTACTCTCTACAAGCCTGCTCTTGCTGTCCTCCTTGGAGAGAAATCTCCCTTTGCAAACCAATGGTAATGCACCTATGACAGCAAGTAGTCGTCCCCTGGCATGGTATGAGGTCACCAACAGTGCAAGTGGCATTAACTCACCGACCATAACAATGCATGATTCCTGGCCCTTGGATGTCCTTTCTGATGGAGACTAAATGGGGTATCCAAGTTTAGGGTAGAAAACAATTCTGTCTAGCAAAGTCACAGAGATGGGGGTTGGCGGCAGCGGGGGAGAGTAGAAGCAGGAATGCAATGGCCTATGTGCACGTGGGGACCACTGAGCTAAGGCCACTCAGCTGCAGAAATGTTGTTAACATAGAACCAGAGCCGGAACTCCAACCCAAACCCACCCATTCATTTGTTTATCACTTGTTATCCATCCTTGCACCCGTCCATCCACGCACCCGTCCATCCATGCACCCATCCATCCGGCAGTTATTTGTTGAGTGTTGATTATACCCCAAGCTCTGTTCTGAGCTCTGAGTTATAAAACAAGACCAAAAAAAAAAAAAAAAAAAGAAAAGAAAATCCTCAAAAAGCTAAGTTTTTCCTGGGCACTTTCATTCTAGTGGAGAGCGAGATCACAAATATATACAGGATAAAACACCAAGAGGTGGCAGGAGATCTTGTGAAGAACAAAGCAGATGAAGGGGCAGAGAGCTCAGGGGTTGGGGGCAGCAGCCAGTGGTCCTCCACACAGCAGGCCTTGGGGAAGTGAAACCCAGGTGGTGTTTCAGGAGAAAGGGCACGTTCCTCTGGATCAGGGATGCCAGCTGGAGAAGGGAACGGCAGACGCAGAGAGAGCCCCAGTGCTGGGGCCTCCAGGAAAGGAGTGGTGGCAGTCTTGGTGCACCTGTCCAGGTAAGAGGACCACACACAAACGCTGTTGCCACACACTTGATCTGGAAATAGTCACCAGTTTAGCAGTGAGTGGCAGAGGATGTCTGCCTGGGATGACGGGTGTTCCTGAGTCAGGGCTCAAGGCCACTTGAAAGCCAACAGGTAGACAGAGCCTTCAAAAGGAGGAGAGATGCCCATCTCAGGTAGAGAAAGAGAAACAAGCGATGAGAAACCTGTGCTATGGGCCAGGCCCAATTGTTTTGAGACCTGGACCAGCACTTCAAGGAAATAAGACATTCCTGTAAAAAGATTCCAAAAGCGCTTTTGAATTCTGACTCTAGGATTCCACAGTTGTCAATTTTTTTCATAGCTGCTTAGGACCTCAATATGATCACCAGCCTCATGTGTACCCCAAGTTTTCCATAGACACAAGGACTCTGTCCTGCCTTATGTGCTGAAACTGCCTATTTGGGGTGAACTGAATTTTTCTTAGAGACAGGCTGACTTCAGGCATATCATCATCTTAATAGTTTTGAAACCAGTTTTTTTGGTATGCCAGTAGCTTCTATGTCTACGCCTTATCAAAGTGTGGAACAATCCTAAGCATCTTATAAAGGCTTTTTTGCTTTTTTGCCTTTGTGCTTGATCTTTTCCATTTCAATTAACTCTCTCTTGAAGTGTCATTGGATGAAAGACATCACAGAAATGGCAGAACCTGTTCGAAATGCAACCTTTTAGCTCCTGAGAGAGTCTAATTCCATTTCACTCATGCAACTTTTGACTGATGGTGACCCAGTAACTTAAGTGTAAGGTTCTTCATGATGAATCATTTTAAAAAGAGCTTGTTCGTGGAGGCAACCGCAGCTCTGAGCTAATAGAACTCAATATGCTACCTAGTCACCTTCTGAAGCTTTGCAAGAATGTGCCAGGTGTGAATAAAGAAGTTCAGGGAGGGGCACAGACAAAGACCTGAACTAGGAACAGGAGATCTGTTCAAGGAAGGTAAGATTCTGCAGCTCTCACAACTGGGCTGTGCAGTTGCTCTCTGACCTGGACACTTGCAATTTGGCAATTTCTATGGCTGTCACCAGTGCTAGGCACTAGGGCCAATGTGTCAACTTTTTCCACCACTAATGGAAGACAGTCGCTTGTAGGGCATTACTAAAGATTTCAGGACAAACGTATTTAAAAATAAACCTAATAACAACCTTTCTGAATGTAATTGTTATTGACTCAAAAAAATTTAATCGATAACTTTTAAGTGTAATGGATGGTTCTGGCTAAATAAAAAGTAAGACATAATGACCTCTAATACATTACAGATAAGCACTGGAGATACTTATGAATAATCTTGCAAAAGATAATTTTGGGCAACTGATGGGGACAGAGGAAGTCCTCACAAGGCAGGTGGTGTTTATCTTGGGTCTTAAAGGACAGACAGGTAAGAGTGTGGAGACAAGGTAGGAGGTGGCAGACCACTTAAGCTAGGGAAAGATGAGGCCAGGCTAAGAAGCAATCGTGGGAAAGAAGTGCATGGTGAAGGAAGGCTGAGGGCATACCTTGCAACAGCACGATCCTGGTTCAATGTCCTGGCTTGGCCACTGGCCATTGGTTTAATCTTGCAGAATCCTTCGGCCTCTGAGTTTTGGGCTGCTGTTTCAAATGGGGCTGACAAAACTGGCTTGCAGTTTTTTTCTAAGGAGTACATGTCACATCGGTAAAGGATCTGTCTTGGTGTCTGATGCCACAAGCTTGTCCAATAGGTGAGCTGTGAGTTATCACTATCGTTATTAGCAACTGAATCCAGAAAGGAAGATGAGGCTCAACCTGTGGCTATAGAAGTCTAATCTTGACTTGTATGTAGAGATGAGGGGACTTCCAGTTTGTGAAACAGAAAAACAAACAAACAAAACAAACAAAAAAACCCATGAAAATAATCCTGGCCCTACTCTTATTTACTCCTTTGGGTTTTAAAGCATCACATACCAAAGGTAATAAACAGTAATGTCCACTAGACACCAGATATTGAACAGGGCATTTAAAACACATTGTTTCACTTGCATCTTCAAAAAAAAAAAACCTTAGAAGGTAGAAAATATTACCCTTCATTTAATAGAAAAGGAAAACATCTGCAGAGAAATTGAAGTCCTTTGCCTGTGGATAAGCTGCTAAGAAGTTGTAGAGCTGGGATCAAACTAGGTGCACGTGACTCCAGATGTCACAGCTCATCTCCTGTCACTGAGGTTTGTGGATGTGGTCCACAGTGAAAGTCTTTTATGAGCAAGTGAAGAGTGAAGTCCAATAAAGTTCTTTTCACATCACAGGGTTTGATATAGTTCAGGGTCATGCAAGAATGGGATCTGACCTTTGCAGAGTTGTGTCCGTCATAGACTCCTCCTTGCTAGATTTCCCTGCTATTTTATGTGGCACATGGCATCCACACGCCCCACAATAGCACCAGAGAACAATGCAGGTGGGCTCACATTCTCAAAGCTGATCCACAGTGCATGTGAGCCCAAGTGATGGGCAGATGTTTGGATGGGCATCAGCAAGTACAGGGAGCCTCATACTGCAAAGCAGCCAAGGTACACACATGGAGAAGAGACAGCTGCTCTGGCTGTTCCCAGGGGCCTTCAAACACAGGGTGTGATGCTAAAGTTGAGGAATGTACAAACCATAAAGCTAACTATAGCAGACAGAGGATGAGAGAGAATGTCTAAAAAGAGCAAAATGCAATTTCCTCCTCTATCCAGCTTTCCCGACTTCACGGGGCTGAACTGAGATCTCCTGCTGAGTTTCCACTGCTTCTGGACCATGTCTTCATTGTAATAATTAGCTCTCAGTAGGAGCGGGCATTGGGATCCTCTGGGAGGCTTTAAAATAATACATGTACCTGGCCCCCATCTTGGGAGATGCTAATGCACAAATTTCCTAACCCTGGGTTGGACCACGGAATTCTTTTTAAAGAGTTGTCTAGGTACCTCAGTGTCTGGCACTACAGAGGATAATAAATCCTATAAACTAAAACTTTGTCATAAAGAAAAAACAAAACAAAACTTAAAATCCTGGATTTTTTAAAAACAGTATGCACGTGTACCTGTTAAAGGAACAGGTGAATGTATGAGAACATAAGGTTAATTCTCAGAATCCATGAAGAAATTGAAGACAGTACAAATTCTGAGAGGTAAGCAGACTGAAGGTAGTGCCTGGGCTGGGGGCCTTCCTATCTCAAGAAGTATTAAAAAAAAAAAAAAAATTGGTTTTAATGTGAAAAGACCAGGACTGTGCAAGAACATCTTGGTGAACAAAGATAAAATCAGAATCCCCCCAAAGTCACAGCCTTGGTGAAGAGTGAGTCCTGCAGAAGAGCACAAGAAGTTCTGTGTCTTGGCCTTGTACCTGATGGACGGCACGGGCAACCCCTGGGACTGCTTGTCTGTCAGTCTATCATCTTGTAGTCTGAGGGCCACAATTCATTGCTCATTGTCAGTGTGAAAACCACTGCAAACCCTAGCATTTGGTAGAAGCACTTATAAATCCGTTCTGGAGCACTGTATTTTAAAACCGGAACACAAAGAATTCCTACAAATAAATTTCTAGGGAGCATGAGTTCACAGTAGCAGCAGAAAACCTACCAGGAAGCAGCACTGCAGAAATATGAAGAATTAGATTCCCAAAGACTACTAATTGGAACATAGGGAAAATGTGTGCAATATGTTTGAAGAAATAACAGGATGCAGAATGTGGTCCTAAAATATGTCTCCAAATTCCTTTAAAAGGTAGAGTCCCCCTCCCATTGACTGACTTGTCAATTTCTAATAAATTGAATGGGATAGAAATGACGCCATGTGACTTTTGAATAAGGGTATAGCCTCTGCCTGGTGCATTCTCTCTACCCTCCTTCTCTCTATTTGCTCACTTTGGGAAAAGCCAGTCTCTATCCTGTGAGGATACCTGGAGATGTACTGTGGGAAGCCCCAAGCCAGGGAGACTGAAAGCCCTTCACCTACAGCGACTACCAGGTTGCCAGTGGTGTGAGTGCACCATCCGAAAAACCAATCATGCAGCCCAAGGTGACATACAAGTAGGGCTGCAGGATAGACCCCAAATTAGAACTGCCTAGCAGAGTCCCTCCTGAATTTCTGCATAACAGAAACCATGAGACATAATAAATGACTTGTTTTAAGCCATTAAGTTTTATTGTAATTTATTATGCATGAATAGATAACTATACAGAATATTTAAAAAGTACAACAAAAGAAAGAACATTGTAAAAAATGACCAGGTATATTTGAAAAGGCATCAAGAAGAAAGTTGCAGAAATGAAAAATGACTGTCAGCTGATTTCTCAACAGAAACACTGTAAGCCTTAAGAGAGAGGAGTTATACTCAGGCTGAGAGAAAATAACTGTCAATCTAGAATTGCAGAGCCAGAGAAAGCATGCTTAAGGAAGGCAAAATAAAGACATTTTTCAGAGAATCAAAACCAGATTTTATTAGTAGCAGACACTTATTAAGGGACATTTAAAAAGATACATGTCTAGAAGAGGGAAAATGATCCCAGAAGGAATGTCCAAAAGGCAAGAAAGAACAGTAAGAATGGAAAATAGCAAATGCATAGGAAACAATTTTAAAAGGCATCAAGTGTAAATCAACAATGCTACCTAATTAAAAAAAAATAGAAGAAAGATAAAATAGAAAAAGCATACATTTGAATAATATTATTTAGGTGGAGGTGCTTATAGCAGACTTTAAGTTAAAAAAGCATGTTAAGATGCCTATTACATAACTTTCATTCTAGTATAGGCTAAAATTGGAATAAGGAATACAAATCTATAATCAATCCAAACATGGTAAGAAAGAAAAATAAAAAAACAAAAAAGGATAAGTAGGCAGCGCAGTATCAATGTTAGAAACGACACCAAACCCATAGTTCCAGTCATTAGTCAACAGAAGCTGCTTCAAATTTTCATATGAAAAATTTAAAAAATTCATCTACATATCATTTAAAAAATTTGAAAATAGAAGATTGTAAAGATATAAAAGGCAAATATAAATCAAAAGAAAGTTGATGTGTTTGCATCAGTAATAGATAACAGAGACTTCAAAGTGATACATACCATAAGAGGTTGTCTTATTTTGTTGGCCCTGGGATTGAACCCAGGAGTGCTCTAATACTGAGCTGCTTTCCCAGCCCTTTTTAATTTTTAGTTTGAGACAGTCTCGGTAAGTTGCTGAGGCTGGCCCTGAACTTGATATCCTCTTGC
The DNA here is from genome assembly GCA_004024805.1 of Geosciurus inauris. Lineage (NCBI taxonomy): Eukaryota > Metazoa > Chordata > Mammalia > Rodentia > Sciuridae > Geosciurus > Geosciurus inauris. The sequence continues at coordinate 159,354 of PVHX01000254.1, read as the reverse complement.
CTCAGTCTCCAAGTCTCTGAGATAATGGTATGCACTAGTGTGCCCAGCTTACAAGAAGTTGTCTGCATAATTAGACAGAGAAGCCTACCTAAACATTATTAGAATTACTATGAGAGTTTAGATGGTTGCTGGAAACAACATCAGTATACAGAGCTGAATCCTCTTTTCATGTACCATCAACAGGTAAAAAACACACTATAATACATTTTCAATGGCAAGAAAATATATTAGAGAACCAGGGATATATCTAACAGAAGATGTGTAATATTTTTATGAAAATTATTGTAAGCTATTATTGGAAGATATTAAAGAAGAATAAATAAAACAATAACAAATCATGCTTATATATAGGATGTTTCATTTTTATAAAGATCACAATTCTCATCAAATTGGTTTAAAGATAGTCAATAAAACCTCAAGATTATAATATACATGTGTATACACACATGGATGGAACTTGACAAACTTATTCTAAATAGTTACTAAGAGCTACAATTGTGACAATTCATTGAGCTTGTATTATATATATTTTTTAAGCTTGTACTGTATTTCTTTTCTACTTCAATTTTTAAGTGTAAAGAAGGGAGAAAAACAGGTGAGACTTCTTTATTAAGGTATAATAAGTTGGCAATAATGTGGTATTGACACAGAGATATACAAACTGACCTATGAAAAATAGTCATATCTAGGAACTTGATTTGTGACAGATAAGTGAGGGACAGGTAATTTGAAAAATTACCTTGGTAATTACCATACAAAAAGTAAATACATGGTACCTATACTTCATATACAAATCAATTTCATATGAATGAAGGAGTTAAATATGAAAGGCAAAGTTTTCAAAAATTAAGGATAACATATGGAAAGTATTTTTATGATTCCAGGTTATGGGTTATTTTCTTAAACACAAAAGCTTGTAAACCATAAAGAAAACAATGGATAAATTCAACTACACTACAATTTACAACTTCAGTGCATTGAAAAGACATACAATATACTGAGAGATAATATTTACAGCATGTAAAATTAGCAAAGGCTTAGTATCCAGAACATATAAAGAGTGGCTGTGAATCAAGACAAAGATGGGCAACTCAATAGAGAAATGAGTGACAGTTATAAACAAGTGTTTCTTAGAACACAAAATGCAACTAGGTCAAAAACACATTAAAAAGTGTAATCTCATTAGTAATAGAAAAATGCAAATTATTTTTTCCAGTTAGGTACCAGTCATCACCCACTGTACAGGGATGATTTTAAAGAGTAAAACAATCATGAGTAAGTATTGGGTAAGATGGGTGGCCATGAGAAATCTTTATCAATAGGTAGGGGTAAAAATTAGAACAATCGTTTTGGAAAGCTATTGGTAATCACCAATAAACAAGGGGATGGGGGAGAGAGAATTAATTTATGTACTCCTAACCCACTCCTGTAACCTCTCTGGAAAATACCCTAGGAGATTACATGTCCTTGGACATAGATAAATGATCACGAATGACAAGTAATTAAATGTCCTTCAGCAAAAGAATAGATAAACCTATCATGACTGGGTCTCATGCAGCATTGAAATGTCCCTGCTGCAACATTGATGCACTTTACAAATGCCATTTGGGCAAAAGTCACACATCATGGAGGCCTTAATGTAGAATGCTTGCATTTATATGAAAGTAGAGGACTCAACCCACATATGGCTTGGAAACCTAGTTGTGTTCAACTTTAAACAGAATAGAGTGTATCATACGTGTTCCTTCTCATGTTGAGCAGATATCAGGTCTTTTAAATTGACTGACCAAAAAAATGACTACAAATACAACAAAACAAACAGGGGCCATGCGTGGGCACACAGGAAAAATGAGCTTTCCTGGGGATTTTGCAGATTACCTGCAGTCCTGTGTTGGGGTCTCCAGATGTTCTAGGTGTGCTTATTTTGACTGAACCCACGGAGGGAGGGGCCCCCAGCTATGAAAGGTGCAGTGTCCTGCTGATACGCCACGAGCATTTCCTCTGCAAAGCCTTTGGCTGTGGTTCGGGTTTGGTTGATCCCCCAACAGTCCATGAGTTCAAGGACTGGTCCCTAGGGTGGCAGTATTGGGAGCTGATGGAACCTTTATAAGGTGAGGTCTAGTGGGAGGCTTTAGGTCACCAGGTAATGACCTGGATGGGATGAGCTATTCTCAGGAGAAGGCTGTTGGAAAGGCCTGAGCCGGCTCCACCCAGCTCCCTGGCTTCCTGTACTGACAGGTGACCACTTGCTTCCTTACACACTCCATTATGGCTTCACCATGATGGGATGCAGCCAAGAGGGCTCTCACTAGACTCAACCAACTCAGGCATCATGCCTCGAACCTCCATGACTGTGAGCTAAATGCATCTTTTATCCTCGTAGGTGGCTTACCTCAGGTATTTCATTATAGTAATGAAAAGGACACTAACACATCTTTCTTTGTGTCCCCCTCTCCACGTAGTTGCCCCTGCTCTGCCTTATGTTCTAATCCCCTCTTGTTTTATTCATAATACCCATTATATATGTATGTGTGTGTATAAGTGTGTATTCTTGTCCTTTTTCCTCTCACACTTGAACATAAACTCTTAGGGAAGCCTAGACTTACTGATCACTCTATTTCTAGGACCCGGCAATATCTGGATTATAGTAAGCGCTCAGTAAATATTTGTTGAAAGAATACATACACACAAAAGGAAGGTTGTTCTTTAGGTGAACTGTGTTTGACCTGTGATCTCAGATGTTTCTCTCTGTCCTTCTGATCTCCTTATGCAAATCAAATGCCTACCTTCTCAAGCAAAGACTACTTTCTTGCAGAAAAAGTAGCAGAATAGCCAGCCCAGGCTTTACTCTCCCCTGGTTTTTCTCTGCTCTCCCCATTCTGCATACCCATAGTTGGTTCTTTCATTTATTGCGATGCTTTCATCATTTCTAAAGAAGTAACATTGTTGTTTCAATGTTACATTCTCCAAGAGGCAGGCCTTCACTCCATGAAAAAAATTGGGGACACTCTTTCTTCTCTAGGCCACCTTCTTTGGTCATGCACTCTGTGGCTGTCTCTGAATCTGCAAAAACTCTGAGCTTGGTGTTGAGGTGTCAAAAGTATAGGACAATTCAAAGAGAACAATTCAAAGGAAAGGCTGTTAACAAAGGGGACCCAGTGATTATCAGCAAAAGTCCTCTAATCTCATTTACCATTTTCCCTGATTAACTAGTTCCTTTTCTCTTAACCTGCTACATATTTCATTTTTTTAAAAAATGACAGCTCATTCATAAAGAGGCAGAGTTCAAAGAGAAGGCCTCTCAAGTTTTGTTCAAAAGATTCAAGTTTAAAAGCAAATAGGTGAAGGATTAACAGAAGGTTCAAGTTTCATTAAGTAGATGTGTTGATGTTACGGGAAAGTAAAGTGCAGAGGGCCAACGCTCTCCGTCCTCTGGAACACAGTGCTGTCCATAATGAATTCCGGACAGCATCGCTTTCAACCCTGTGATATTTCATTCATTGATTTTATTGTCAAATGAAAAGGCACTGGTTCCAAGTGGCATTTAGTGAGACAGATGGGGAATGACCCAGACTTCATTACTAGGCGTTTGCTTTTTGGATAATTTTAATGCTAGATGGGTGGAAAGCAACAGAGGCGCAAGGAGCTCCGGGTCTAACATCTGGAACTGCTTTGGTTAAGAATCAAGGTACCGAAAGCCTCACTCTTCAATTCCACTTGCCTGCACAGGTTGGCACAGCTCGGCCTGCTCTGGATACTGGAGACAAGCCTGATCTCAGTTTCTCCCTTGACATCACGGGGCTTTGAGGGATGAGCTACAGATGAGAAATCTGAGAGTTGCCCAGATCTTGAAGGAACACCTGGGAGTGTCCCACTGGGTGGAATTAAACATACCATTGGCTAAAATATGGTGACCAATTAGTACTATGAACACATCCACTCCATCTTGTCACTCTTTGAGCAGAATGTTCACTTCCTGGTTGGGGACTCTCCAAAGCCATGTTTCCAGTGCTGCTCACTCTTACCAGACCCTGTCTGAGTTCCAGTCCTATATCCCTAATCCTGTACCAGACATTTCAAACAGGTTGCCATTCAAAGCTGACATGTCAAAAACCCATACACCTGATTTCTTCTTAGATTCATCGTTTTTAGGAAGCACATTCTACAGCCTTGAATTCCATTAATTTCACATTCTGATTAAGAATTCCTTTGGGGGAAAAAAAGGAAGGACAAAAAGACCATAGTATTTATTGAACATTTCCTGGGAACAGGTGCTCTGCATATATTATCTATGTAATTTTTGCCACCAGTTCTCTGAGGGCACATATCTTAGTCCCCATTGGTACAGATGAAGAAACAGAAGCTGAGGGAGTTACTGCTCCAGGGCACACAGCTGCAAAGGGCTACACCGGGGGATTCAAACCGAGGGTCCTCTGACCACAAGTGAGATTATTTCCATTATCCACACCCGTGGCATCCTCCTCCCTCGTCCTCTCTTGCTGATGTGGTTCTGGTCTCCCCAGTCCTCGTCTGACATACATCTGTTCCCCCTCTTACACCATGGCTAGGTCAATCTTCCTGTAAAGTCACGTCCCAGGAACTGCAAGTTTCATTAATTAGAAATCACACTATTATTAATGAACTCATAAGGACGATGGACCCTCTTCTGGTGATGGCCTCCAGCCTGAACTCCTTGGCATGGCTTCAACTGGCCCACAGGACCTATGAGGGGACATTTATCAGGTCAAGGCATCGGCTCAGTTCAGGCCTCTGTTCAAACATACACAGCAGTAAGTGCCTGGGGGCCTGACAAGACTGTTTTAGTACTGAAGCCCCTGATGCCTGTGTGGCCACGTGCTCTGGATCACGTCTCAGGAAGGGCCCCATATATCTCTCTTCTGTAAATCCTTCCCTATTTCTAGGGCTGGGGTGGGTCCTGCTTCTTCTACAGCCTTCTCCACACTAAGCGCCCACTTCTCTGAGGGCCAGCCCCTATTCTGGTCCTGCCAGCACAATCTAAGGCTGCAGCTACGTGCAGTTCTGGAAACTCCCTCTGAGTAGAAGGTGATGGGACATGATCACACCAGGAGTCCTTCCAACCATGTGAAATCAATTCTGAAGAGGCCCCTAGTCAACTGGGTGAAGTATTTAAAGCAATAGTAATAACAGTGCTTATGATTATTATGGATCTAATCAAGTTTTCATTGTGTTTTTTAAATTAATTTCTTAGTGGTCTCTCTCCAATCACTAATTTCTGTCTTAATCGTGTCTTGTTTCTCAACACCGATGTGTATAACTGGGCAGAGCCAAATGTGAGGTGTCCCAGGAAACTCTTCCACGTAGGGAGGCGTGAGCCTTAACTCCTTCCCTCTCTTCTGTTGCCAGAGCAGCGTACAAAGAAGAGGTTTGAAGCAACTGAGCTGACCTTATGATCAATAAAAGACGAGAAGCAGAGGCTCAGTCAAGAGTCAGAGGAGGAACACCCAACCCATCCAGCCACATGTGGAGTTGAGCAGAGAATTCTAATTTAGTGGTAAGGGTCAATGTGGAGCTGATCTTTTGGGTTGGTTCTGTATTTCCTAAGACTATTTATGCTCTCTTTAGACAAAGATGGCAGTTAAGACCAGACTTTCCCAAGTGCTTTGCAGGATGTGGCTCACAGAGAGGATTTCAACCATTTCTAGTTGATGAAAGAGGGCAAAGAGGGAGAGGGAAATTGAAGAATGTGGCTGTCCCTCCCTTCTTAAATACTTACCTCTCAAATATGGAATAAAGTGGTTTCCCATGGGGGCGGTACTAACTCCTAGGGGATATTTTGGAAATCTTTGCAGGTGTTTTTTGTCATTACCATGATTGAAGAACATCATTGGCTAAATCTAGAAGGTAAGGTCAAGAGATGATCCATATTTTGTAGTATACAGGGCAATTCCACCCCACCAAGAACAGTCCCTTGCTTCCCGTGGCTTTCAAATGTCTTCCCAAATATTCATCGAAGTGGAAAGGATGTTAATAAGCATCTGTGTATAAAATCTAAATCATATTTTATATTTAAACTTCAAGTGTTTCTGCACATTTTAATATATGCTGAAATTTCTAGCAAAGCAACTACCATATAAATCGAGGGAAGATTGTACTCTGTTTTGCTTGGAATTTTACCAAGAGTGGTTCATCATTTTGTAAAATAATGATGCCAACAGCAGTGCTGCTTGGAGGATGTGAGTCACCAATCCAATGTGCCTGTGTCTTTCTGCATGGCTGGCTGTCACATGCACGGGGATTCTATCATGCAAGTACATCATTATTTCATCACATCTTCTAGAGCAGCCACTTCCGGGCATCCAGGGTGAGCAACTGTCTTGCTTTCCCAGGAATGCACAGCTTCCTGGACACAAGGTTTTAATGCTAAAATCAGGAAATTTGCAGGTAAACTGAGATGAGTTAGTCCCCTAGGAAGCATTAGCATTGAAATACATTGTACTTATAATGTCATACCACCTATTTTTAAAATTAGCATTGAAATACATTGTACTTATAATGTCATACCACCTATTTTTAAAAATACGCACACATGGAAAGTGTTGAAAAATATTTACTGAATGGATAGAAGGGGAGGGGGGGTTATTGTCTGAGAATAACCAATAATTCCATATTCATGCTCTTTACTAGAAATGCACGGCTGATAAGACCATCATCCTGTGACTCGAAGAGATCTCCAGTTGTTGTTTTCTGCAAAACGGTCCTCCAACACAACTTTGGAGAAGAAAGGAGGGTGGCCTAACATCTGAAAAGCAACCATAATATTGCAGATTTCAAGGGAAATGCAAGGTCACTGAATGTGAATAATCTTTTACCCAAAAGTGCCTCAGAATGCATTGTTGGCTGTTGTATTCAGTCTATCTTTTGAAAGGCAACAGGACTAGACAGGGACACATTTAGTGACAATCCAAGAGACAGTACCTGCCAAGCTTTGCATACTGATATCACCTGCCCTCCACCCACATAAATATACTTCTGAGAGCCTTCTCTGTCAGGACATGAATCTGTTCTGTGTTTTGGATAAGTGATCCTGAGCGTCACCTTGAACATCTGCTTTGAGATAATAAGGAATAACTGGAAGACAGTTCTCTTTCTGATTCATTTATGGTCACAAGAGGAAACCAACCAAAGCGTACAGGCAAATAAGGAGTGCAGAAAACAGCAGGGTGCTTTGGGTTCACTGATGTCCCCAGAGAAAACTCAGCTGTCAGCAAGATGGTAAAGCTCCTGCACCCAAAACACAGCTGCTCATCTGCAATCTTGGAGCAATTTTGTTCCAGGGAGAACTGGTTGAAAAAGAAGATAGTGAAATGGAAGTGAGAAGCCAGGCGCATCTGTTTCTGAAAGTAACATCAGGACTTACTGGGGCCCGATGGTCTCTTGTCAAAGAGCAGCTCTTTTTATCCCAACTCATTTTGGGGAAACATAATGGAACAGCCAGGTGGAAGGAAAAGAGCTGAATTTTGGGACAGGGTATGGTACACTGTATTTGCTAGAACAGAGTTTTGGGGGTTAGAACAGGGAACACAGAAGCTTTTGCAAGCATCTTGCCAAATCCAACACTGAAGGTGGGTTTTGGGGTGGACTAACGGGGCACAGGGCCAAGATGTGTATCTCTGATCCTGTCAACTCCTTTGCTAGGCAAGGCTAATAATAATAGGATTTACATGATCGAAACTGTTAGGAAGACAAATTGAGGGAGATCCATGCAGAGAATGTGTAGTCCAGATCCTGGTGCTCAGTATCAGTCATTGTTAATTTTTTCACAGCTTTAATGTGATATAATGAACATATTATACAGTTTGGCATTCTTTTGAATCACACTTCTATTGCCTATACACCATCCAGAGCCTAGAGTGTGAACAGGTGTGATTAGAGTATGCTGTCATTTAGGTAAAGGAACATTTCATTTCCATTCTATTCCCTGCCGCCACCCCAGGGAATGACTGGGGCTTAATTAAGCAGGACCCTAGAGAATGTGTATGGAGGTATGCATTCTTGGAAAGGTCACCAGGAAGGAGGGCAGAATTAGAGAGACCCCTTCGGCACCATGTCAGGGTAGATAACTAGCATCAGCAGAGGGCACATGCTGGGTTTTCTCCATTAACATAACATTGAGCTTCAGTGAGTGACAGTACTCATATGCGTCAGGATGTGCTACCAGGTAGACCCTGGAATTGAAGGGCACTGAGGAGGTTTAGGGCTGCCCAGTGCACAAATAAATGATTTCTCATAGGGACTACCTTCAGAGCCTGTCACAAGTACTTTTTTCTTGGGTCATGTAGAAATAACTTTTTTTGGAAGTTTTCAAAGAGACGGAAAAGAAGAGCTAAGAACTGCACGGCAACGTAAGATTTTTCAAAGCACTGCTGGCAACAAGTAGATTCTGTAAGCAAATGTTCTCAGAAAAGCCCCTCCTGGGGCTTGAGATAGGCTGACGCTTGCATGAAAAGATTCATCCTCCGTAGGCGAGTCAGGAGAACGTCAACCAACTGCAATTATGATACTTTAGCAAATGCAGGGCGAGGTCAATAGGTCCCCCCCAAGAGAGGTTTGCTTGCCCATGGTAAGGAAAGGGGAATTTTGTAATCTTTAAAGTGCTCTTTGTTGAAAGTTTCCATTTGATAATTATGCCCTTGAAAGATTCTTTGTCAAAAGTCCCTCTTTGTTTAGAATCACGCGTGCTGGTTCTTTTAGGTTCAACAAAAGATCAGGGAAAAATCTGTCTATCAGTATCTCCACTAAGATAAACAACAGATGTGTGTCCGCACAGGACCTTAATTTCATGTCCCAGAAAAATAGTGGGTTCAAAAGACCTCTCAGAAGCTTGCACACATGTCATCCCCAAAACTTTAGTGAGCTCTTCCAGTCCTAGGCTCAGTTAAATTCCATCTTCAAGGAAGGGGCAAGAAGCAGCGTGGCTATGACTTAAGAAGCAGCCATCAATGTAGCTAACCAGTAATAAAAGGAGAATTAAGACCGCTGACCCCCGTCAGTCTTTTGATGTCCTGCTAAGTCATTGCAGTAAAAATAGTATGAATGCTTTCAGAATCCGTGTATTAGCCTATTTCCATTACTATAATGACATGCCTGAGGCTGGGTTACTTTATACAGAAAACAGGTACATTTAGCTCACAGTTCTGGGGGCTCCAAGGGCCGCATCTGGTGATGGCCTTCTTGCTGACATAGTTCAAAGTGTATCACATAGCAAAGTATCACACGGCAAGAAAAAGGGAGGGCAAGTGGTTCTGTCTGGTCTCCCCTTTCTTAAAAAGCCACCAGGACTCAATCATGGGGGGCTACACTCTGATGACCTTATCTAATCCTGACCACTTCCCAAAGGCCCCACCTCTGGACATCATAGTTAAGTTCAGTTTCAATTTACATTCCCTTAGGATCTCAGAATGATGGTTAAATTTCAAAACATGAACATTGGGGTACAAACTTGAACCCTACCCAAGCCATAGAAATCCCTGACCACCATAGACCTACGACACTCACCCTCTGCCTCAACCAAACCTCTTCCTATATTTTTCAAACATGCAGTGTGTCCACCCATACCTGAATCTTGGGCCCAATTCTTTTTTCCTGAATGCCCTCCTCTAAATCTACGGATCTGATTTTCTTCAGGGTCAAGGTTGGGCTCCATTTCTCTCACAGGCATAAACACAGGCTCTAACAACAAGTTTGGTCGACACTGTGGAGATGGAGGATAAAACGCGATCTCTGCTCACTGTCCAGAGCCAGCAAGAACGTGGAGCCCAGGTGCTATTCTCGAAGGAGCAGCAGGCTAAATAACCATACTTCCTCATCTGGGGTGCACAGGACACTGGTGTCACGAGGCACAGGACACTAGTGTCACGAGACACATGACATTGTATGCTCGGCTAGGCTTGCCACAGTTTCCTCCTCCCACCATACCCCAGCTCAATCCCGTAACTCCACAGTGTATTTAACCACAGAGGCTCCTTTGGCTAGAACAGGTACTAACATCATGTATTCTGCAGAACAGCCTGGGAAATAGTGCCGCATTAGAAAGTAGGATGAAATAATCCCCAGGGGAGAACTTCAAATAAAGGGCCAAAGAGTGAACCTCCTCCATGCTGTTTTCCTAATTGCAGAAGGAAGGGGAGGTCAAAGAGTTGTGTTTGGCAACTCGGTTTTGCAGTTGGCTACCCATGACCTTGGCCAAGTCAATTAACCTCTCGGAACCACAATTTCTTCATCTGTGAAAACATAATGAACTGTCAGAGGTTTTCTGTGAAAATTAAATGAGATAGCACATGAGAAGCATCCAGCACAATGCCTAGGAGGGATCTAACAGGTGCTCGAAAAGTTTCTTTCTTGCCCTTCTTTCTTCACAGCATGCTGGCAGCAAGGTCAGTCCACGTTTCTGGTTTCTGATTTGGCACTTTAAGATGTGGTGATTATTTCTCCAGAACAGCCCTCTCCTCAGAACATGGACACAGGGTGTTGTGGGACTTACATCTTCTGTTTAAACCCCTGGATGGAGCCAGTGGCGCCATAGGAAGTAACATTAAGGGTCACACAGCAGCCAGGCCACCAGTGTGTTTCCTGAATGCCCTCCTCTAAATGCCCTCCTCTAAGCAAGGTGGCTTCCTGCTTTGGGCTTTTTTATGCCTGAATTCTGAAATCAATTTTCTGCCCAGCAAGCAGGTAGGCTGCAGAAGCAGGAGGTAGAGGATGATGGGCTCGTCCCTGGTCAAGAAAGAAGAGATCTGTAGCTGGGCTGGTTTCCCATGTACCCTATTGGTGCCGCCCTGGGATTATGCTTGACATAACTAGACAGTAAACGTGACACTGTCTCACTTACCCACCAGACCCTCTTTCAGAATGGGAACAGGGTCTTGTTTATTAGTGTCTTCCAGTGCCTAGCACAGAACCTGCTGCCTGGTGTAAATACTCAATAAAGGATGGGTAGATGGATGAATGGACAGATGAATGAACCAACAGAAAAAAGGGAAGGAAGGAAGGAACCAATCATAAGTCCAGTAGCATATGAACTCCAGAGAAATAGCATCTTTGAGCTGGGCGTAGTGGCGCATACCTGTAATCTCAGCACTTAGGGAGGCTGAGACAGGAGAACCAAGAGTCCAAAGCCAGCCTTAGCAACGGTGAGGCACTAAGCAACTCAGTGAGACCGTGTCTCTAAATAAAACACAAAATAGGGCTGCGGATGTGGCTCAGTGGTCAAGTACCCCTGAGTTCAATCTCTGGTACAAAAAAAAAAAAAAAAAGAAAAAAAAGAAAGAAAGAAACTGTCCTTCATCAGTCACTTTTATAGCCAACTGGACTAAAACAGTGCATATACTGTAACAGAAACTAAAACCATGTTTGTTGAATGAATGGATGGATGATTGAATCACCCAAGCTATCATTTGAAAACTGGATGAAAATGACTCCTACTCACTGGCATATAATGCTCTGAGATGATGATGACTTCCTGATCTGTTTTTTTCCCAACAATTATTAGCATGTTTAAATATTCATACAATTTAAAGTGAATGGTGAAGGATACCAATAAATATGGGTGTCTCCTTTCAGCCAAGCAAAGGATAAAGTCCAAGGACAGGAGCAGGACACTGTCCCTGCCCTCCAGGAAGCCACAATAACCTGGAATGAGGATGGGGTGGAGAAGGAACTGATCCCTGGAGCAGGGCCACACCACCCTAGCCAGAGTGGGCCCTGCTGGAAGCCCAGAGTGACAGTATCAATTAATCCCTTCATGATCCTAATGTCAGAAATGTAAGCCTTTTATGATGCAGTAAAACAATTTTTATAGGATTTTCCATCCATCTCATGTCTTGATGTATTTTTTAATCAAAAAGGATAAGAACAAGAAGTCAAGCGGGTATAAATCTCCTGCTTATTTCTCTGGTTCTCTGCCCAGGGAGGAGAGCCGAGCGCGGAAGGTGATCCACAGCCCATGAGCTGCTGCTTTTGTCCTCCTGGGGAGCAGCCTGAGAGCACAGTCTCTGCACATGATGGAGGCCAGGCCTGGCTGCGAGCAACACACCTCTCTCCAAAGGCTGCATGTCAACAGGCTCCGGAAGTCAAGTCTCATGTTCCCAATAACTTTGGATGCACTTTATTTCTGATGACAAAATGAAAACACATTCCTTTCACAAAATGTGCAAACCAGAAACAAGCTCAAAGAAGAAAGAGGTGATCTTTTATAAAACTTAGACTCTTATTCCATGTGTTTTAGATATTCTGATACATGTTGTGACAATAATAGAATAATGGTAAAGCATTGTAAAGCATTTGTTTACATATATAGCTGATCTATAAATGTGTCACCAGCATTTTCTATGTCAACCTGCCAAATTTTATGTATGCATCCCATATTATTCTATTGCACAGATATACCAAAATTCAACAAGCCCCTGTTTTTGGAAGTTGGACCTGTCTTCAAAATATTCTCATGATACATAATGGTAAAACTTTTTTGTTCTCCTATAATTTCCTAGAAATGAAATTGATGTCAAATATAAAAAAATATTTTTCAAGTTTGGATACATTTTCTCAAATGCTCTATAAAAATGCTCATGGGATTTACACTCACTCCATCAAGAAGTGTTGACATTTTTTTTTTAACCTTCATTATCTCTGCCAGTGTTTAATTCCTGCTACACTTTTCACTTTGTTGTTGTTGTTGTTTTCTTGTGAAGTAAAAAACTTTTTTTATGTGTTAAATGACTTATTGGGGTTCACTTCTTCAGGAAAGAATATCAATGTCTTTTGTCCATTCCTTCATTTACTCTTTACTATTTTGGGGGTGGTACTGGGGATTGAATCCAGAGGCACTTAACATCCCTAGCCCTTTTTTATACCTTATTTAACGACAGGATCTCACTGAGTTGCTTAGAGTCTCACTAATTTGCTACAGCTGACCTTGAACTCAGGATCCTCCTGCTTCAGCCTCGTGAGCTGTTGGGATTACAGGTGTATTTCTTTACTTTTTCGTTGATTTGTAGGAACATTTTACATATTGAAATGCTGATCCATAATTTTTCACCTATGATGTGTTATCCCTAGAGCAGCATGTTGCAAAAATCAAAACAAAACAAAACAAACAAAAACAAAAAAAAAGGGTGCTCTTTCTCATCTACCCGCCCAACTTTTCATTTGCAGTTTGTCTCCTTTCTTGTCAAGTAGTAACTGTCACAGCAAGAGAGATGAGAAACATCACTGTGTGAAAATTGCTACCAAATGTTGTTGGACTTTGAACCCCCAGGACCTTTCATAGGCACCATAGAAAGATGCTCAATGAATATTTGAGAAACACAAGAAGAGGGAAAGAAGGAAGAGTGGAGAGAAAATCAAGAATAACAGCTTGGATTTGTCCAACATCATGGGTATCAGCCACCCCTTTTCAGGAGGAGTGGCATCTCTGAGACTTCTCTAAGCTGTAACCCTCCCTGCTGCTCAACAGGCCCAAGAGAGAAGCACCATCATTTGCTGCAGGGATATCACCCATTTGCCTGTTGGAGGAGCAAAGGGATTTTCTTCAAGGTGGATCTCCCCTGGTAAACCTTGCCCCCAGAACAAATACTGACCCAGGTTGAAGCTGGCAGTTAGTACAGAAATTGATTCTGTGCCTACTTCTCTTTGCCAAAGCCAGGCAGTGGGCACCTTAGTTGGGACATAAACTCTTCAGTGACATGGGGGTCAGACACAGGGCCAAGAATCTGGATTCGGAAAGCTTACATTAGGTTCTACCTACCAGCCAGCAAGGTCAACTTTAATTCTCAGGTTTCTCACCATCTCCACAGAGGAGCCCAAATACCCAACAGAAAGCACTTCCCAAACTGTCCAGTGTTCCCACAGTGACCGGGACATTTTACTGCTAATTTGGATTAGGAATGAGCTAAGACTATCTGGCCTGAAGCCAAAGGCAGCAGTCTGTGAGGCTGAGCAGCAGGAATGGTTATAACCTAGAGGGTCCTATGAGAGACCACCCCTCTTGCAGAGCATGGGGCTGCCATGGTGGGGGTGGACACATGTTGTTCTTATTGCGTTTTTCTTCATTCTTCCTCTTGTCCCCTTCTCTTCTTGGGCTTCTCACACATTTGCTGAGTGCCAGTTGGTGGTGCTCTATTCTGAGCCCCACGCCAGCTGCTGGGGGGTTGAAGGTTGAGCAAAATTCAGTAAGGAACCTCAAGAGACTCACAGTCTCTGGATCTATAAGAACATCTCCTTCCTATTGGAGGAAGGTCTTTCTGTGAGGGTTCTGTAGAGCCATTGGTCACTTACCCTAAAGGAAACTTCTTCCTTTAGAAGCCAGATGGCCAGGATTCAAAGAAGGGATGGGGAAGTGAAATGGAACATTTGCTCCTGGCAATGACTAGGGCAGGGTTTGGGTGCTGCAGCTGCTCTGTGGTGCTGGTAAATTAGGCAGGCAGAGGCTACACGAGGGATAATACCAACCCAGGAAGCCCTCAAGCAAACCAAGCAACACAACACCAGAAACTTCCACTATGTAGCTCCTTTCAGCCAGCCTCAGGCCTTCTGTGTTCTATTTACCAGTATGGTTTTCTCCAGACTCCTTTCTGATTGTAAATTTTCAATCTTTTTGGAAATCTTGGCTGTTCTGCTTTATATGTGGTTCACACTGGAGCCAGACGGCATCATCCCAAGGGTCACCAAGCAGGCAGCAGCAGAATGGAAAGGCCTACAGGCAAAGGTCACATGCAGTGGGCCAGAGGTATGCTCTTTCATCTAGCTCTTTTTCTTAGATAAGGTATTTTTACTTGCAGAGCCATCCTGGAGATCCAAGGTCTCATTACCGTAATGGAAATGCTTTCCTCATAACCAACCATCCAGCAAAGCTTGGGGATACAATTAATGAGGGGTGGGAGCTTTGAATGACAAAGCTGACCATGGAGTTCCCATGTCCAAGGGACCAAGAAAGCTGTGAGCAGATGGGGACAGAAAGGAGGTAAACAAATGAGGGCAGGGAAGGGGCAGGTTAGGAACTGTGTACCAGCAGCTCTAGGCACTTAAAGAAAGATGGGGACAGGTGAGAGTGACCAGAAAAGTAGCCAAGGGGGAACTGAAGAGGAGGGGCCGAGCAGGGATAATGGATGCTGATAATGATCGCTGACGCTCTTAATTATAACCGCGAGGCACTCAAGATCCTGCCTCGTTAAAGGACGATTAAATTATCCTCACTCTGTTAAACTAATGGAGGCAGGACAGAGGACCGCTGGCTTTTAGAGTCTTTTTTTAGGAAGAAGGATGACACGTGAAAGGTTTGCAGATCTGGAAGGGGTACTAGGTGGCCAACACTGCACCTGTTGGCTGAGAGCGTCACAGCAGGGCAGGGGGCAGCATGGCGGTGGCCTAAGAGGTGAGACCCAGGGCCCGTGGGGATGGAGGTTTAGATTTTCTGGTAATCTCTGAGCACATGGGGTGCACGCTGCAGAAAGCAGTGACCTGGGCCCATGCCCTCTGCCCTGTTCCTGCAAATACATTCATCTACCTGAGCTGCTGATGTGACACCTCCCCAAGGGGCTCCTTGCCAAATATACAAAGAAATAGCTAGAACCTTGGGGGCAACTTCTGATGTCTGTGTTTTAAGAGAAATTAGTTATAGTTCTGATATTCTTCTCACTTTATCACACCATCTTTCCTAATAAAACAATAAATATTTATGGGGCCAGATGCCATGGGTGATACAAAGAAAAATGAGCCCTGGTCCCTCACCTTGAGGAGTTTCAACTTAATGATTATATAAGAATCTTTCTTTTTCTAAAACCAATGTCATCATGATTTAAATGCAGGCCCAGGACTTGTTCCATAAATCTTACTGTGAATCATACTTGGGAAGAGGGTAATGTTTCTGGAAAACAAATGTTACAGGATGATAAATTTCCTCTTTCCCATCTTCTCAGAGGTTCTGCATCTTAAGGGGGCAGGCAAGGCTAAAGGGCCCAGGCAGAGTGGATGCAGCCCACTCTCCTCAATTTAAATTAAGACTCAGCTAACTGTTGCTTTTACTCTCTCTCCTCCAAATTCCTTTAGTTCCATCTGTCAATAGATGTGGCATCAGGACCAAGCCATCACCATCTGCTTCTTGTTGTTTAATCTCGCTCCTGCCCTACACCCCCCTCCTTTCCTATACACTCACCATGGCTTCTTGTCACTTCACCAAGCTGAAAACCCCTCACCCTAAGTCACTGATGTGCCTTTGATTTTTGTACAAAAATAATATATATTCCTTGTAGGAAATTAAGGAAATAAAAATCCACAAAATAGATGTAACTGTAAACCCACCAACTAGACATCAGCAGGGTTAAAATTTAGTAAATAGTTGATGATTTCCTGTTGGCTGGATCGTTTTGTTTGTTTTAAAAATCTTGTCCTGATTTCTACCCAATTAAGACTTGGTTTGGGTTTTAAGTCAGAACACCACCCAAATTCAGCCATCGGGTCAAATGACACATTATCAGTGAGACCTCTCTGACCTCTCTGACCCAGGCCTGTGTGGCCATCTAGTGAACACGCATGCTGTGTTTCTCCAAGGGAGAACAGGAGCCCCCTGAGCACCGGGGGCCTCTGTCTGTGGTGCCTGCTGCTGTGTCCCGAGCATCCAAGGACAAAGAAGTGTTGGTTGTCCCAAGGAGAACAAACCTTCTCTTTTCCAACAGTAAAAAACACTACAGGTTAAGTATCTTTGATTTAAAAGTATGGACTTGGAGAAGCTCTCAAATCGGAAACATTTCTGGTCCCCAACATTTCAGATAAGGGAAGCTCACTAGAAACAGAACCACAGCTCAGGACAATGGCTTTGCTGATTTGCTACTTGACCCTCTGCCAGTAGGCCCATGGGCAGGAACATGGACAGGTTCTGTTATAAACTGTTGATCCTGGGCAAGAGGCCCATCCACTCTGACCCTCAGTTTCTTTCTTTATGGAAATGACAGGGCTGGCTGAAGGCAAAGATGTGCTCCCATTTCATTGTTCTGTGACATCATACAGAATATGGAGAAAATAGCATGAAGTTTGGGGGTTTCTACAAAGCCAAAGAAAGAAGATTTGACTATTTACCCTCTATTTCCTTCTACAAGCAGGGCATCTGACAGTCTACAAAGTGCTTTCTCTAGGTTATTAATTTCGTCTATTGCCTAATCAGCCCAAGAATCTCAATCAGCATCAAAATGAAGCAAAGTGCACCTACCATCAATGCCCTGCCAGAGCCAGCTCTAACAGAGGACATGACCAGAGAGAGGCCAGGAATCCATCAGTGAGATTGAACGCAACCTCAGAGATGGGGAGACCAAGAACACCAAATGAAAGGAGTTTGTTTCTACACGATCCATCTAATCTTATTTAAATACTCCTTCAGCAGTGTCACAGGTTGCCAATCTAGCCATCCTAATTTCTCCTGTGCTTCCTCCTCACGGCTCCGATGGAAACAGAACCAAAGCAAGATGGGTTTTTCCAGTTCTCACTGCCCAGGCTTGGCTGGGGTCGGTGGTGGTGGTGGGGTAGTGTTGCAGAATTCTCAGAAAGCTGATACTGAAACTTCTGTAACATATTTAGGAGAAGATATCAAGATTCCTATCTTATCTGTTGGGTTACATAATGGCTCTTATTGTAATTCTGTGACTTTTATTAAAAGGCTGGATCTGAATTGCAGATGCAAATATTCCTTTCTACTTTCTCTCTGGATGAGTGATTGCAGCCCGAGTGTATTCTCTAGTCCTTCAAGCCTGCAGGAGTGAGCCATTTCTTTTCTTTTTTCTTTCTTTCTTTTCTTTTTTTAAAGTAAGAATGCTTCACGGCAACAGTAAACTTATGCTCATCAAATTATTCATTCATTCACCTGTTCAACCATCTGATGGATAATTACTGAGCATGTACCACCAACAAGACACTGACTGAGGCAATGGAAATAGAGAACCTCATTCACACAGGAGAAAAAGATGTGATTTCCTAGCACCAGGAGAGGGAAATCTGCCTCCCATCCCCATCAGTGGTCTGCTGGATTCCCTGGGCTCCACTGTACATTGGTGATGGAGACCACCAATTCCTCTCACCCAGATTTGCATCTGTCCAATAGGCTTCTGCACTGTGGCCTGGGGTCCTTCTCCCCATACACAGCCCTTGAGCTGCTATGCTGGCTCACAAGTCACTCAGTTCAGGACCTTGGAGAGTGCTTTGGTTTTAAAGGGATTTTCCTTTAGCTGCCAAGTTGGGTAATCAGAGGAAGTGCCTATCCATCCCAAAGGGTCAGTGTGCTTCTGGAATATTGGGGGGTGGGAGACAGGCTGCCAAGGACACAGTGTGGTGCTACTGCTATCAAGAGATGACTTCATTTAAGGGTACAGAACTCACGCTGGAAAACGAGTCTGCTTCTTGGCCAGCTTTTCTGCAAATCAGACACATCTGGGTAGGAATCTCTGTTTTGCTACTCCCAGGCTGCAGGACCATCTAGGACACTTGATTTAAAATGCTGAGTGTCAGTTTCCCTATCTGCAAAATGGAAATACTGATATCCGCCCCCTTAAGCTTGCCATGAGAAGGATTACATAAATGATGCCATCTATTAAGCCTCTGCTATGGGCCGGGCAGTGTGTGAAGCACTTGAACATAACATAGAATCTTGCTTAAGTCAGTTGTGCTACTCATGTTAGCCTTGGAGTAAAGGTGCTGGTAAAGGATGTTGCCATGTCTGTTTTCCAGGAAGAGGGTTTTTCTGAGTGACTGGAAAAGCTCAGGGTTCATTTTTCTTTGGAGCACAAAAGACTTCAGAGAAGGTTGATCTAAATGTTTAGAGTCATGCTGTCTAACATGGTAGTCACTGACCCCATGCAGCCATTTAAACGTAAATTAATCAAAATTTGAGAAAATTAAATTTTCATTTCCTTCATCATCGTAGCCACATCCCAAGCACTCAATGACCACATGGAGCTAGTGGCTACCATATCAAACAATACAGAAACACAATACTTCCCATCTGTGCAGAGTCCTGTGGATAGAACATGGGTACAGAAAATAAGACATGAAAGAAAAGTCAACAGAAAGGCATGAGGCTTGGTTCTATGAATGATCATAAAATTTCAACATATTTTCAATAATTTTTCAGGGCTAATAAGTTCAGGTTGTTCTCACTTTGGGGCTGTTCTGATAAAGTACTTTCTGGGGTATATGAGTGGTTTTATAGGACAGCTTTAGTAGCTATGGTTACTAACAGCTCAATAGCATTAAAGGGTATTAAATTCTCACATCTTTTACTAATTGCCAAAGATAAAAACGTTTAAAAAAAGTCATATAGAATCCATTCCTACAAGTCAAATGGTCCTCTACTGTTTGCCTTGACTATGTTAATTCTGGTAACCAGCACTAAGGGGATACTTTACTCCAAATAAACTGTGCTCTGATTATCATGATCTGGGGAAATGCTTTCTGAGATTCTGGGATGCAAGCAGTCATTCCTCTAGGTCTCAGCTGTCTCTCTCCTAATGCTCTAACTTGCTCCCAACTCCCCTTGGGCCATGCCATGAGTTCTGGTGGCAAATGCCATCACAACCCTCAGCTCCCCCCCTTCACCGGCACCCGCTCGCCCTCAGTCCTTGCTGGGGCAGGATCCCTCCACCACCGTAACTGTCCTCACTACCACGTCCCCATGCAGCAAACTCCTTCCTTCCTTCATTTGACAAGTCCTTGTGGAATATTGCTAGGTGTCCAGGGCCACACTAGGGGATGGGGACACAGCAGGGAAGACAACAGAAAACAAGGTCCAATCCATCCCCTCCTGGAGCTTACACTATATTGCCAGAAGACAGACAAGAGATAAATCAATATTCCAGGCACACAGAATGTCAAATGATGATGAGCTACACAGAACAAAATATGAGCAGAGATTAGGGGATGGTTGACTTTTCTTATTTCTAGACATTATATTAATTATCTTCACAAATTCTTCCAACTTGCCTTTCAATTCAATACATTTTCATTGAACATTTACTAGATACAGTGTTCTGAGCACTGGGGTAAAAGTAATGAACAAAACAAAACAGAAAGTCCCAGCATGAGACAGCTTATATTCTAGTGGCAAAGAGAGACAATAAACCAGCCAGACACTGCGGGAGCTCAGAGGAAGCTGAGGTGGGCTATGCCGGGAAGGGGACAGGAATACCTGGCTGGGCTGGGCTGTGGGTTCCTGCCCAGCGGCAGGCAGTGGCTCATTGTTGGAAGTTGAGGTCCACATCTCCTACTCCTCTTCACCTCCTCCTCTCCACTCTTGACTCCTCCTCCGAGCTCTGACTGAATCAGTACCCTCTTCGGGAGTACTTGCTGATCCTCCCAAATTATTGGGAAATATTTGAAGGTGAAATTATTGCTTCCTTACCTGGGTCCTCCTGGTGCATGGCAAATACCTGGTGAGTCCAGTGCTCCTCAAGAGGGTACCATATTTATGCACATGGGTATGCCATTCCCACTAGGTCCACACTGGACACGAATGCACCTATCCACCTTCATTTATTCATTTGAAGCTTCACAGACCACTACCTCAAGCCCTGCCCAGCTTCCCTACCCAGAGAGTAAAAGAAGTGCCCCTGCCATTTTGTCTTAATTCCAAAAAGAGGTGCTTCTGTCTTCTCTATTTATTTATTTAGGTGGTAGGAGTGGAACCCAAGGTCTCATGTATGGTAGGCAAGAGCATGTACTGTTAGTTGCACCCCCAGCCTGAAGATGTGTTTTTCTTTCCATCTTGTTCTTTTACCACAAAGGACTGATATGTCATTTAAATAAAAGCAAGACAAGGCAAATGTTTAGAATAGCACCAAAAACATAAACGCCGCTCAGTCCATGGCCACTGTGGCTGTAACTATCATTACTAAACCAGTTTTTTTTTTTTTTTTTTTGGTACTGGAGATTGAACTCAGGGGCCCTCGACCACTGAGCCACATCCCCAGCCCTATTTTGTATTTTATGCAGAGACAGGGTCTCACTGAGTTGCTTAGTGCCTCGCCATTGCTGAGGCTGGCTTTGAACTCGCCATTCTCCTGTCTCAGCCTCCCAAAGTGCTGGGATTACAGGCGTGTGCCACTGCGCCCGGCCTAAATCAGTTTTTAATGTCTGCTTTCTAATGACATTACTTCTCTTGTCAGTCAGTGCATTACTGAAATGCTTCTGATTTCAGCCACTAGAGTGAGAAGCACCCCCACCTGGCTTCCGGTGGAGCCCAGGGTGAGTTCTAAGGTACCTGGACCCTGGGCAGCCTCCCTGCTCACCAGAGGATGACTCATACTCGAAGGCACTACTTGGACTTAGAGGCCCTTTTCATCATCTCAACTCTCAAAACTCAAACATGGGGGACATGCTCTTTGTTTTCAGAGCCCAGAGGACTGACATTTTGGTGGTTCTCTGTTCCCAAAATGAGTTTTTGGTCCCTTGAAGGCCTCCCTGAGCCGCAGAGCTCTCCATGAGCTTTCTCTGCCATTCACCTCTGCAGCATGGGCCACCTCCCTGGGTGCGCTTCTGACGCTTACTCCCTCGTTTCTCTTTTGCCCTTGCTCTCCTGTATGTGGCCTGCATATTTTCTGAAAGGGAAAGAAGCTCAGTGGCCCAGCCAGACAACCCTGAGCCTGCCACCCGAAGTCCCAGTCTCGCGGCTGTGAGACCTCCTTAAACAGAACATCTCTGAGACTCAAAATCTTGTCTTGTACAATAGGGACAGCATTGCCTGCTGGTTAGTGCATCTCTTCATCCGACAGCGTGGGCACATGGGATACACCATTGCAATTAGTGTTCATGCCTGTGTGCAGGTTCAGGGGCACCGTGGGAGGCAGAGAGCCCTAAGACACGCTTTCTGAGTAGTCGGCCGGTTACTACAGATGGGAATTTAAGATGCAGCTTAAGAACTCTTACTCAGGAACCATCAGGATACTGTATTTATAGGATGCGAAGGGGTTGGGGTCATTATACCCACATCCATGGAGGGCCAGCCAAAATCTCTGATAATAGCAGTTAAAAAGACAAATGCATATTCTCAACTGACTCTCCCAGCCAGCCAAGACTCAATAATTTAAAAGACAATGCTAGATGCTCATTTCAAGGTGAGAGAAAATTCTGAAGATGAAAGAATCTTCTCGAAATTTCCTTTTAATTAAAGTGTGAGCTGGCTGCATTTCTCCTGAGCCCTAGCTCTTTGCCTGTGGAGGGGGAATCGTGGAGGCTTTGTGTATACAATAAGCCACTTAATTTGGAACTGAAACTCAATCATAAATTTTTACAGCTCCACTTTAGTGCCCAGCACAGGGTAGGTGCTAAAAGCTTTTTGCGAAAGTATGAATCCATCAGTCCTGTTGGCAGGTGCTGCATAGCAGAAACTAAACCAAATTGCCAAGCTGCAACAGAAAAGACAAGGAACTCAAGATAGGGCTAAATCACTGTGCAAGGTAGGCAAGGTCAGGGGCAAAAGAAACCCATTCCAGAGTCTGCAGTAATGCAAAATTTCTGCTGAGAGGGAGGCTGAAGCAGGAGGAGTGAGGAACAGCATGGAATACTTCAAACTGAAAAGCACTCCTGGCAGTGAGCTGCAAAGAGGTGGTGCCTGAGAAGGGTGCATGACAGAGAAGAAGCAGGTAGGTACACAGGTTACAGAAAGACTGATGAGGCCTGGTCACCACTGGCAGATGACAGATGAGCTAATGCATCACTCAGGGAGACGCCAGGGAAAGGCACCAACAGGCTCCAGTCTCTGAGATAAAGTCCCTAGAGCTGAGAGACACAGGGTCAGGAGCTGGGGCTATGAGGGCCAATGCCCAAGGGACAGAGCTGGCCCACCTTGACTAATGTCAAGCAATGCTAGAAGAGGGTGAGGAATTATATCCAGTGCAAAGACCTGCAGGGTGTACTCTTCTTCCTTTATACATGGCCTTATTTTTGATCATCATCTAAAAACCCCTTTTAGTGGAAAAAACTGTCTTGATTTTCAGCAGAGGAAACAGAGCCTCTAAGTAACACATTCTGGCTACACAGCAAACAGGAAGCACAGGGGTGGTCTGGAGCAATCTTTCTGCAAATTCTCCTGCCAATACAGTGCCGAAGAGTCTCGAGGAGACAATCCACAGACCTCAGCAGCCTGTCAGTTATCGACTGATTTCTTTGAAGTCTCAATTTTTATTTTAATCATTTGTGTACATTTTCAGTTTTACCGTGTAATGCAATTGTATTTTAATTGAAAAAAAAAATTTTGTAATTACTGTATGGAAGGACATCCCATCCCGGGGGCTTTGAACAGTGACTGACATGATAAGGAGAGGAGGGCAGGGCAGGGCAGGGCAGGCGTGTACCTGTTGTGAAAGGTGACACTTCCTACCATGCTGCCACCTCTCTGACAATCCATTTTCAGGGCAAGATGGAAATAATTGGAGTATCCCATTAAAGTCAAAATTGTGTTTAATGGCTTGCTGAGTGGGGAGAGGATCAGCATCCTGGTACATAACTTGAATGTATTCAGACAGAGACGAACCTGCCCATGTGACTTTCCTGCTAAAATCTTCTCTGTCCAAATGGGTGTCCCTTTGAGCAGGGGAGCAGGGTGCTTTTAATATGCTCATATCTGTAATTTATGGAGGTGAAAAGACCGCTCAGCCTGGTGGTGATGAGAGCTGAAGCTGAGTACCAGGCCAGGTACTGGCCAGGGTACTTTATGGATGAGGGTCACCCCTTAACTCCTCTCCACAACCACACGAGGTGGGGGGTACTAGTGTACTTGTTTTGCAGATGAGGAAATTGAAGATACAGAGCTTGGGGCATTTGAGCAAGGTGGCCCAGCTGGGACTTCTTGAGCCTGGGACTCCTATCCTGAAGCTGGACTCAAGAGTCTTTATTTTAAACACTGATCCCAGGAAGCCTGGCTCCCTGGTGTACTCATGGCACAGTATAAAGCTAATAAACATCGGTGTGCCTGCTTCCCTGAAATAGTCAAGATGCCTTCCCACCCACTTACTGTCTGGGGCCCACTGTCTTCTGATGTGGAGGTCGTGGTTGTGAGAAATGGTCATTTGCAAAGTGCACTCCCTGATTAAGTCTGTCATCTAGGACATGCTGCCCTGAGCATGGTGATGGCCCTCTCCCGCTGACATGGTACAAAAATAAATGTCCA
Organism: Geosciurus inauris; assembly: GCA_004024805.1. Lineage (NCBI taxonomy): Eukaryota > Metazoa > Chordata > Mammalia > Rodentia > Sciuridae > Geosciurus > Geosciurus inauris. The sequence goes on along the minus strand of PVHX01000254.1, from coordinate 135,173 downwards.
ATTGAAATTTGCTTTTTTAAGCTTTTTGGCCCAGAAGCCAAGTTTGAGCATTAATGTATAGGTACCAGTGATGATTAGCAGCTGCGTCACCCTTTGCTGAGGGAAGGCAGTGCTGTATGTGGTCACGTGAACCAATACCCAAGGGCCTGGGTGTGACCTGGAATTCCTCCACTTACAGGTTGCTGGGTCCTGAGCACTGAATCTACCTTCCGGGCCTCAGCTCCCCACCTGTAAAATGGAGATGCTATACCCGCCTGTTGGAGCTCACTGTGAAGATTAAGTTTCCCCAGGTTTACTGCTACTTGCTGGCTTGAGTCAATAAATAAAGTGACTGAACTGCTACTAAAATATAACACAGATTTACACATGTTAAAGAGCCTCACATGTACTGTTCCAGAGATGATGGTGATGATTCCATTAAATTATTAGACATTGTGTTGCTGTATTTTAATTCGTTAGATTCATAACATCTGGACCTTATAAATGTATATCTTTTAAACAGTTTCAAACTGCTTTCCCACCAATTTTTCAATAAGTTTCACGACTCCCCTAGCAGGGAAGCAACTCAACTTATCATCCTCATTTTGCAGGTGAGAAAGGAGAATTTCAGCGAGGAGAAACAATTCCTTCAAGCCACTTAAGTTGGTGTCTGTTGCACCCCTGACTAGAAATCTGTTTCTGCTCCTTCCCTCTGCAGGGCTGCTTCTAAAACACCTGTAGATTCTGCAAAATCACAGCAAAGAAACATCATCGGCTTCTCCAGGATCACACAGCAAGTCCACAAGAGGGCTGGCGACTGTCCTTCAGTCTCTGTCCCCTCACCGTGCTGACTCTGTGCAGACACCCTCATTCAAGGGTTCAGAGGAGTGCCACCCTCCGCAGTACCACCCAAGCCTAGAACAGAAAGGCTCTCACGTCTTCCCTTCTCTCTGTTCCCCACCTGCAGTCCTCAGCAAGGCCTGCACGAGCCAGCCCCGACCACTCCCCAGGTTCACCCCCACCGGCTGCTCCTCAGGGAGGCTGGCTTCCTCTCTTTCCAACCTCACTTCATCTCTCTTGCCTTTGCATTTGTGTTTTCTCCTCTTCAAACCCTTTCCTCTGCATCTTCTCTGGGCCCACCCTCCTCATCCTTGGTCTTCCATGGCAGCCACCCCTCCCCACCCCACTGGTCTTTATCAGGTTGCCCTTCTTCTATCGTTCACAGCACTGGCCATTATTGGAGTTATTTGTCTTTTCTATGGTCTATCAAGTCCCTTGGTGGCCTCGTTTATGGTACAGGTCCATACTCTAAATATCTGAAATCCGAAATGCTCTAAAATCGGAAACATTTTGAGTGCCGATACCAGGAGTGGAAAATTTCACACCTGCTGACACTGGTCTTGAAAATCAGGATCAGGTCCTCGTCAGTATTGTGTCGTCAATAATGTCAAGGCAAGAGCAGAAAGTAAATTTTATTTAAAGGACAGAACAGACACAGACTTCTCCAGTGGGGAGAAGGGGACTCAGAGCTGGTATCCGGAGGAGTGGGGGTGTCTTGCCCCTTTATAGATTTTAGGTTTCCTTTCTTCTCATGCCTATGTGACCAAAAGGCAGGAAGAGAGCCTTCCTGGGGTGACTGCTTGTGTTGGAAAGTGAGATCCTTCCACAACCTTGGAGGCTGTTAGCAACAGGTTGATGGGGAAGTGCTATCCACCCATTTCCTTTCCTTTAATAATCAGCTCCCTGTCCTTTGCCCCAATCTCACTGATCTCATGAGATTGGCCACGGTCAAAACACTGGCACACTAAAAATATTGTATAAAATCAGCTTCGAGTTATGTGTGTGAGGTGTGCGTGAAACAAATGAATTGCATGTTTAGACTTTAGTCCCATCTGCAGGATATTTCATTATGCACATGCAAATATTCCAAAACCTGAAAAACAAAAACAAAAAACAAATCCAAGATGCTTCTAGTCCCCAGGATTTTGGAGAATCAACCTATGTAGAGTGTAAAAACCAAACTTCCCACTCCCAGAAGCATTCATTGGAAAGGTCAAAACTGCGGTACAGATTTCAGTATAACCAGCTTTCCACAGCCAAAGCCATTCAAGGGCCATGGTCACCACAGATTCTAACTCTGCCTGCAGTAGTCTGAATGTTTGAGTCCCTACAAGTCCTAAGTTGAAACCTCATCCCCAGAGTGATGGTGTTAGGAGGTGGGGCCACTGTCAAGTGAGAGGTCATGGGAGAGGGACCCCCCTGAGTGGCATTGAATGTCCTTATGAAAAGAAAGAAACCCCAGAGAGCTACCTGGCTTCTTCTGCCAGGTAAGGACTCAGCAAGAAGGCACCTACCTGTTTTGTGCTTAAAATCTCCTACCTTTCCTTTCTGGGTTGTATTCAGTAAATTCCTCCGCTGGCATGTGCTGCCTGGCCCGGTAAGGAAATAGATAATAAATTCTCCCTCTCTCTCTCTCTCTGTCTGTCTCTTTCTTCCTCCCTCTCTCCCTCTCCCTCTGTCTACCTCCTTCTCTCTCTCTCTCTCTCTCTCGTTCTGTTCTTGTCAATAAAAACAGGCTCTTTCTGAGTATTCTGCAATACTCAGAGCACATTTAGGGACCCAAAACCCAGACACAGGAGCAGGATGGACAATTTCAGAAACAAGTCCTACTATGTTTTCAGACAAATGAAGGAACCACTGTATATTCAGTAAAACCAAGAAAAATAGTAGTGCCTGTCTCCTGGTGGCTGGTCCAGAGTCAGGCCACTGCAGTAGTAGGTATCTTAGCTACTCTGCATACTGTCTAAAAGAAGCTTGTTCCTCGGAGTTAATTCATATAAGATCCCTGCCAAGGCTTAGGGCTGTATTTTTGTCAGTTTTTCAATGTGACCAAATGTACAAGGTGTCCGTGACATGTACAATAAGTGAGAGCAGCTATTCTAGAGGAAGGCATGAATATCAATGAGACATGTTAATAGTGATCTCCAACATCTTCCTAATGGTCTTCTAAATAACTGAAGTGAATATACACCCCATCATCTGCTACCCGCCCCTTGGTGTTTTAGAAGAGCTTTTATAGACTTGATCTCAGTTTGCCTATACTGCACAAAGAAAGATTTACAGTGCACACATTTTATAGATGGAAAAGCTGAGGGTCAGAAATGGGATTATGGCTTCTTGCTGGCCCAGTGGTGCAGGGTGAATTTAATCTTTTCATTAATTACATTTCTTTCACCCTTAAATAAAAGTAAGTGTCCTTAAAAGGTTGATCTCTTAAAATAATCTCCAGATCTCCTTAGAATGACTTGGTAGGAAAAGGCAAACTGTAATAGGGCCACCTTCTTCAGTCAGAGGGAGGTGAATTTATACTATCGATTTCTATTAACGACATAACTAACAGATTTATATTAATGATGTTGCTGTTAGAATTACTGCTGCAGCAGTCAAGTGTGTTGGAATTGCCCTTACATCTCAAAACATGTTCATCTGAACACCTAAGGGCTAGCAGATCTTTCTCTTTGAGAATTAATTTGATCTTGAGAAAAAGCCAAGAATCCCATGCACTTTTAAATCTTGTAAATAAAATGGGTAGTAAAAGAAAGTAATAAGGTTTATTCTTTAAAAAAAACCAACTATAAAACAGTAACTTGTGTGGTTTTAAAGGCAATTCTGTACATGACTTTTGGGATGACAGGCATCGAGATAGCACATTTTGCCTGCTGTGTTCTACAGGATGATACCAGTGCTTTGGACCCCCAGATCAGGGCTTTCTGCCTTGAATGCAGCTAGAGCACCTAAAGCAGGCCAGTGCTTGTAATTTCCTCCTCTCTACTCCTCTCTACTATATTGTGGCAGTTGTAGGTGGGATAGACCTCATCCATGCTTCAAAGTATAGACCCTATCTGATGAGGACCATTGGCATAGCTCCTTAGTCAGCAGTAACAAATTGATAAGTAGTGCGTAAATAAGCCCAAATGGCACAGCCACCAGGTAAAACAAAGCACAGGAGTTTTTCTCCCCCAGAGGTGAATGAGGAAGCCCACAGCCCCAGGAGTGGATGAAAATTAACCACTATCCAAATGGAGCCATCCTCAAGACAAAGACGGGAGGATCAGAGCCCCCTGATGCCCGCCCTGGCTCGCCAGCAGTCCATCCCTTTACTATTTAAGACAGGTAAGAATTGTCTTTACTTACACCATGAGGAGTCCTAAGCTCCTCTCTGTCCCCCTAACACCTGTGCAACACAAGTTGCAACACGTTAGGTGAGTGAGGACATGATTCATGATTTAAAAGTATATACACTGAAGTACATATGTAAACACACATGGTATGTGAGTCCATGCATGGGTCTCTCTCTCCTACACATAAGCTTCTCAAGTAGAGGTGGGTCTCATCACCCTGGGTCCCCAGGGCTCACACAGGGCTTTGCTAACAGTAAGGTGCTAAATGGCTGGTGCTTCTTTCAAAAGACCATCACAATGAAGCTTTGCAACATCTTTAGACAGCAACAGAATTAGCAAAGCACCTGTTTTATCTCAATCTTCCAAAATCTGCGCTGTCAATCATAGACATAGACACTCTTGGAGGATCGCAATGTTGACGACTGAGGCAAGGGAAAGCCATGGTCATGAGGCATGGTCTCCTGTGGGAGGCCATCTGATATAAAAACTCCAGTGTGCTAATGAAGGGGTGTCCTAGGTAACTGGGCTGCCAGGTAGGCAAGGGCATGCCTGCAAGCTCTGCCTTGTTCTAAATGCAGGCCCCTTTTTGCTGACCATGTGGCCGCAGGCAAGATCCTCTTCTCTCTCTGTGTCTTTATCACAGGAATAGGGGTGATGAAAGCACCTTTGCTTACCTGACTGTTGGGAGACTCAATGAGGTGATATGCATGCGGCTACTGGTCTAATGAGTGGTGCTGTCAAAAAATGGACTGTATCATCATCATCATCATCATTATTATTCCTTTGGCACTGGGTAACACAGAAGTCAATCCAAGATAGTGACTTAAAGGAAATTCACAGCTAAACTACAGAAGAGCTGCCCTCTCCAGAAGGAAGAGAGAGGGTCCTCTGTGAGTTTAGGGGAGAGAGATGCATCGACATGGTTAGATCAGGGAGAAGACTTCTAGAAGCTTCTGGAGAGCTCATGGAAGACTTTCTGGCCCAGCGCAGGACCCTCCAGTGATGGGCCTAAGAATACAGAGATGAGACAAGAGCCTGGGGAGGGAGGGGGCGCAGCTGGTGACACTTCAAAGCAGCGCCAGGGCTGTATCTGAGAGGTACAGGATTGAAAATGATACATTAAAGAGCGGGACTCAGAAGGCGAGTGGATTAGAGCCACTCTCTGAGTCAGGGACGAAGCTAATGAGGCTTTTCTTGTCACCATCTGTAAAAGTTTATTACTTATACTTCAAAGGCACTGAGCAGCAGGGGGGCTGGGGAGAGGTACAGTTCCTCACCAAAGCAGAAGCAGGAAACAGAAGATGCTGAGGAGGGGAGGGGCTGAGAGGTGGTCCCTGTCTGCTGCCAAAGGAGTCCCAGGGGTCTAGTACTCTGGAGGCCCATACCTATGATAATCAGTAGCTGCTGGTGGTCATAGGGTGGAGGAGAGTGAATGGGAAGGAAGATTAATTAACTTTAATACAGAGTAAGAGATGAGCTGCTTTCCCTGAAAATGCCAGCTGGAAGCTCTCAGTTCGGATCTGATATGCTCTGGGTTTCTTTCCTGGAACCGGCAGGACGTAGCCCAAATCTTTCTCCATGTCAACCTGGTTAACACGGTCAGCATCTATTGATTGCCATGCCTGGGCGCTCACATGGGGCAATTGGTGGCTTGTCCCATAACTCTTCCTTCTCTGGTCATGATGTGGGTGACGCGCTTCCTCTAGCCCCAAGCGAGCAATCTCCAAATGGCTTCCAGGCGAGCGGGGGCCGTGGCTGTTAATCACAGAATCATGCACATCAACTCAATAAAGAACATGACAGCAGCAGTGAGTACTGTGAAGGGGAAACCCAGTACTTGTGGGGGTTAGAAAAGAGGACTCCTCCTGGACAGGTGACTTTCCTAAGGCAGCAAGGACAGAGGTGACATTGAAAGAACATGTAGGAGTCAGCCAAGCAAAAGTTGGGGTGGTGTGGCCTGTGGCTCCCAGGGAAGAACGTTTCCGCTGGAGGTAGGAAGAGGAGTAAAGGCCCTGACAGGGGGTGATGGTGCGTCCAGAAGCACGGCACCAGTGTTTCTCGAGAGAAGGAGCCAGGCAGGGGGTGTGACGCTGGACAGGCAAGCGGACCAAGCGCCGTCTCTCCGTCCTCTGCACGTAAGCTTTATGTGTGCTCCTTCCCCTTAAGCTCCTACCATGTGCTTTTACAGTGCACAGTAGGAGTTCAAATCTAAGTGCTGAGTAAATGCAAGGGGACCTACTGTGCTCTGGGCTTTGTGCCAAGCTTTAACACAGAGGGTTGCCCTAAATCCTTGTACCAGTTCATTTTGCTGATAGAGTTGACAAATCCAAGGTCACAGAGGTGGAAAGACCCCAAGCTGAGATTCCAACCATGCATGTTTTGGAAACCAGAGGGCCCAGCTGCTTTGTGCAACAGGGTCAAACTACCAGGTGAGTTGCTCAATTAGAACAGTGTGGGGAGGAGGGCTCCCCACAACACCCAAGACAGGAGTCCTTGACTCCAAGCAGTCAGTCAAGAATGGCTGGTTGAAACGATGCTTTCAAAAATCGTTTGGCAGTTCCTCAAAATGCTACATATGGAGTTACCACATCACCATTCCACCCTCAGGGATATCCCAGGAGAAAGGAAAACACGCATCCATGCAGAGTTATGCAGGAAAGTTCACAACAGCAAGGTTCACAATTGCCAAAAAGTGGAACGTCAGTGCTCACCAAGTGATGAGCGAATGAACAGATGAGGCACAGCTACATGTCTGGATACTATTCTGCCAAGAAATCAATACCACGCTAGCACATGCGAGAACACGGGTGAAACTTGGAAGCATCCTTTTGGGAACACTGAAAGTTCTACAGCTGGACTATGGTGAAGCGACATAATTCTGTGAATCTGCTCAAATCAATGAACACTGTAAGTGAATGAATTATATATCATAAAATCATATACCACGAGGTATAGAAAATATAATTCTCAAAAAAGAGAATAGCAACTAAAAATTCCAACACAGACCAACAGACTAGCCTTTGGATTCCAGCTCTACTGACTGCTGACTACGTGAAATAGCACACCTTGGTGCTGGGTATATAGCATGAGATGCACGGCACCAACTCATGGGGAGGCTGCCACTACCCACATTTCACCTGAAATGTTAGCATTACCTTTGCCAGAGATGCTCATATCTAAAAAAAGAAACAGCAGTCAACACAATGTCACACCTTAAGTAGCTGTAGTGATTTCTGAAGCTGCAAACTGCATTCAAAAGCACAGTGTGTTACATTTGCAGGTGAGGCTGCATCCCTCAATTCTTTTCTACATGTCCCAGTTTGGATGCAGAGACAGAGCAAAGGTGACTTCCCCAAGGCAGAAGGGAACTCATGACCAAAGCTGTTAGGTAGGAGGAGGCAACTCTATCTTTAATGCCTCCATATTGAGAGTAAAAAATACTCAACATGCCAAGGATTCCTTTGGAGCCTGTGTTCCCAGGACTGAGCAGGTATGTAGATTAACAGCCTGTTTACTTCCTCTCCTGTTCTCTCCCTGCAAGGCACAGAGGGACCCTAGCTTGGAACAGGGCCAACATCAGTGGAATAGAATAGCCTGCCAGAGGTTAGTACATACTTTCTGTGGCCCATCTGGGTGCTAGGCTGAGCTGAGGCTCTGGACTGCTAGGTTTGCAGAGGCTTGCAGGCAGCTACTTGGGGTGGTGGCTAATGCCATTACCATGGTAGAGATGACAGAATCCAACGGGTTTTACTAATGCATGCAGCTCACGGGGGTCATCCTCACCCTATGAAGGGCTGCAAGAATTGGGGTGGTTTCCCAGGAAGAAGAAAAGGCTAGCTTGGCTCATTAGGGATGCCACAGACATCTGGGAAGAACTCTGGGAAGAGAAATTTATTGTGCATGGTGAGGGGTGAAAGTCATAGCAGAAGGAGAAAGACAGGAAGAGATGTGGGGTTGGATATGGAGAACTGTTCCAAGGCCAGAGCTCTCTGGAGGCACAGACAGCTGCCATGATAGGTGGTGAGTTCCTCATCATTGTGGGGAGCGGGGTTCTGTGCACAGGCTGTCTGATGGCTTGGGTAACCTAAATAAATGGTCATCCCAGGCTTTCAGGATTCTTTGTCATGGTGTTCTTGTGTCCTTTCACGAATCAATTCTTGGTTTCTGTCATTTGGAATCAATTCCATCTCTTTTCACTCACCTACCAATGCTTACTAATGATGGATCAGACAACCACCTGGCCCCCAGAGTGCCTACCACCCTCCTCCAGAAAGCACTGGCTGCTCTATGTTGAATGCAATTACACATGGAGCATCCCTAATCTGAAAATCCAAAATCCAGAACTTCATGAATATCATGGCACACAAGTTTTACCAGGTGGAAACTTTTACATGATGTATCTTTTGTTTCAAAATTATTAAAAAGTAACAGTATAAAGTCACCTTCTGTGTGAATAAGGTATATATGAAACACATGAATTTTGTGTTTAGACTTGGGTCCCATCCTCAAAGTATTTTTCATTATGTATATGCAAATATTCCCAAATACAAAAAATAAATAAATAAAATTCCAAACCCCACTTCTGGACCCCAGTATCATTTTTGGATAAGGAATTTTTACCCTATATCATGCCATCTTCCCTAACATGGACTTGTTCAGTTGTCCCAGGCATGCCAGAACCCTGAAGCACAGGCAGTGTGATTGTGCAAATCACAGGGCGGTGTTCCCTGCTTTCCAATCACCATTTGGCCATGGGACTCACAGCCAGGCAGTCTCTCTGGCCCTTACCCGGCTCCCCTTCAAGATGAGCTGTTCCCTGGAAGGAGGGATGAGGTCTCATTAAAATCTCTCCCTTAATGCAAGGCTGCTTTGAACATAGTACATGCTGATTTTCTTTTTTCTTTCTTTTCTTTTTGCTTTTTTATTCTGATCTGAGAATGCAGCTGCTGCTTGTGGGACAATTTTCCATTTAGGCCCAGCAATAAAGGACAATCCTGCACAAGGCACAGAGACCAGGCATTTCCTGGCCTCAGGGATGGAGCTGCATCAGGTACACAAGCCTGCTCTGTTCTGTGGGACCCTTCCTCTTTGTCTAGGCTAAACCTGACTTGAAACATTCCCCCTGGGCGATAGCCGAGAAATGGTAGGGGGCTAGATGAAGAATCCCTGTGGTCACAAACAGATCTCTTTCTTTAGTCAAGATTCTAGTAGAATTCTGGCTTATCTGTCCTGTTCAGCAAGCTGCTCACCTCCTCTCAAACCCCAAGAGACTTGTTAGTAAAGCCAAGACTGCACTGGCTCCTTAGGCCAGATGTTCACAGGAGCAACCTTTCTCTCAAGGTTCTCAAGCCTGAAGAGATTGAAATGGGGAGTCACAAAAGGATGAAAGTCAGGGGTCACCAGAGAATCACATGATCCAGGCACACACACTCTCCTAGCCAGGATGACAGTCTAGGGAAGCCCTAGAATGAGCTGCAATTCTGCAGGCTGACAAGATGGCACCCCTTGCTCACACATCAGCTTTTGCAAAGGCAGAGACCTGAGGGCAGGTGGGTTGTTTGGCTCAGCAAGTTACAAATGAAGCAGTTGCTTGTGTGGGTCTCTGATGCTGCAGGTGAGTCCTCGAGGAGAGTTTTGAGAATGTGGAGAAAGATGCTAGCAGTCGTGATGGATATAGCCAGGGGAAGAGATTCTGACACTTGCTACAATGTGGTTCAAATATGATGGCATTATCTAAATGAGATAGACCAGAAGTGCACATATTGTAGGATTCCATTTATATGTCCTTGATAGAATAGCCAAATGTATAGAGGCTAAAGTAGAATGGGGGTTTCCAGGGACTGCGGGGGGCGAGGGTGGGCTGGGAATTGAAACATTGAAGGTGTTTCAATTTGGGAAGATGGGAACATTCTGGAAATGGATGATGGAGATTGCTGCATAACAGAGTGAATGCAGTTAATGCCACTGAGCTATGCATTTAAAAATAGGCAAAATGGTAAACTTTTTCATGTGTATTTTACCATGATATATAGATATGTGAGTATATATATCCTCACATATATTATATCCTTTTTTTTTCCTTAAAGAAGGCAGAATCTGCCAGGCAGCATGGTGCTCTGCTAGAGCCGCGCTCCATGAGAGAGCTGAGAGATGGTGCTCTGGTCTGTACTTGTGTGGGCTGGAATTCCACCCCCTTGAGTGGGAATCCCATCCCCTTGGCAGTTACTTAGACTCGCTCTTTATAAACAATCCAGCGGTATTCACTAGGTGTCACCTCCTGAAAGAGAGGAACCTTTAAATCGCAGGATGTCTACCTCTCCTTCCCAAGTTTCTGACAAACTCCCTAATTTTTTTGCCTCTGGGTTGAGGGAGGAGAGGAGACAGAAGTGCCACAGCCACACTTCTCTTTGATGACTCCCTCCCTCTCCTAATTAACAAGACCCCACACAACCAAACAGCTGCCAGCTTAAAACACTTCCACCCAGATCAGCTTTGATCACGGTGGAGCACAGTGTCTAGACAGAACACGAGGATTCCATGCAGCCCAAATCAGACGGTGTTCGATCCAACTCCCCTCAACTCAGTCCAGTGCTCTGAAGACCAGGGCGAGGGTCACCCTGGGCAAGGCACAGTGCCACCACAGTGAGCTGGGAGGAGTGAGATCCAATCCCTGCCAACCTGAAGGAGTGTGGTGGGTCCCAAAGTCACCTTTCCCTTCTTCCAATACACACTGTGTTCACAGTGTGTGGGACACAGGGGACAGGGTGGGAGAAGGATGATTCCATGTTCAGGAATTTCTTGGAAGAGTTTTCTCTTTGATAACTTGAGGCCAAAGTTTGCACATTTGCTTTTCTCTCTCTCTGAAGATTCTCCTTGTTTGGCTTCTCTTCTTTTTCTCTGGTTGCAGTCTTGCTAAATGCAGAGAGAACTGTCATTTGGTGGACCCATCCAGCCATTTCTGTCATGCCTATACATCACTTCTTGCTTCTACAGAAAGGTACGCTGTACATCTTGACGTGCTATAGCAAATGTAAAGGTGCATCCAAATGGCACAACTTTCCCATAAGCCCCAACCAGAGCAGCTCATCCTGGCAAGTGCTGAAAACACTCCTGCATATTAGTACTTCCTATGGTTGTCATCTCAGGAGAAGCATCCATCCAACTGTGATGGTGTTTGCACGTAAAAGAAAGATATGGCAGAAAAATGTCAAAAAAAACCCACAGTGAATTCAAATGGTGGGATGTCTTTGAACCACAACTGCTTTCCGTCTCTAGAGTCATTAGTGCTAATTACTAACAACTACCCTGGTGACAAGCGCTGGCAGCTACTTAGCTGCTAATTGGCTTCAATTTACCGCTCTGATTGTGTGGTCACAGGTATATATTTGCTTGGGGAGTGAGGAAAGGAACAGGTATACTAGGCCTTAGCCTATCCTTAAAAAAGGCAAACTCTGCCTGCAATGCTCAGCCTAACTCAGAGGTTCTCAAATGTTCCTTCTAGGGTTTGGTAAAGAGCAGAGAGCAGCAGCACCTTTGATCCTGTTATTGATTTAGTGGGTCCAGGTGGACCTAAGACTTTGACCAGATAACAAGTTCCCAAATGATGCTCATGCTGCTCGCCCTAGAGCCACCTACTGAGAACCACTGGCCTTCTCAATACTGTCCCTATAACTTTCAGTTGAGGCAGGATTCCTCACCCTACGTTAGTTATCTCATCTGCAAAATGGACACAGTGCAATATAAGTCCATCCAGGATCTCAAGTCCATCCTGGGTTTCAAGTTCATCCTGAGTATCAAGTTTACCCTGAGTGTCAAGCACACACTACTCAATGCAGGGGTGAAATGGTGCTGTGTTTAACAGAGAGACATTATACAAAGATGAGAACTTTAGAAATGGATGATTTGTTAGTGTTTTCCCCAAACCTAAGTGATTGCTTTACAATTGCTGTATTCTCCATTTCATTGGGACAGCAATGAATCAGAGAAAGATTAAAGGAACAGCTGGTGGTGCATATGTACCTGGGCTTCATCTAGCTATGACAATTTGGCAATCAGAACAAAGCCCCATGCTCATCTCTGAACTTGCATTTCATCTATATTTAAGACCTAAAGACTGAGAATGTGTGAATGCACTAATGAACAGTCCAGCACCTAAAGCTTAGAGAGTTGTGTCAGTCAGTTTTTCGTAGCCATGCCCACAGTCCCCTACAACAACTTAGAGGAGTTTATTTTGGTTCCTGGTTTCAGAGGTCTCAGTCCATGGTCAGCCAACTACACCCCTCTGGGCCTGAGGTGATGCAGAGCATCAAGGTGGAAGGATGTGGCAGAGGGAAGCAGAGAGAGAGAATGAGGAATTGGGGGCAAAATATATAATCCCCAAGGCATACTCCCAGGGTCCCACTTCCTCCCGCCATGTTCCATATGTTCATAGTTACTACTTGGTAATCCATTTAAATTATTAATCCATCAAGTGGATTAATTCATTGATTAGGTTACTTCTCTTAAGCATTTTACTTCCTGCATTAACATAGAAGCTTTTTGGGGATACCTCATATCCAAAGCGTAACAAGCACAAATGTGAAGGACCACCTCATTATTCCACACGACAAAGCACCATAACCAGGCAGTGTGTGGGGAAATTAAACAATAACAATAACAACCATTTATTGGGCTCAAACCACACAGTAGGCAGTGTGCACATGTTAGCCCCAGTCCCTGTTGCCTCCTTGTAAGGGGTGGTGGAGGTGAGAGCAAACGAGAAGACAGCGCTGAGCAGGTCCCGAGTCTCCTCTAAGCATTTTATACATATTCACTAATTTAATTGCCATGACAACCCCATCAGTTAGGAACTTTACAGATGTGGACAATGAGCCACCGTGAGGTTGAAGAACTTGGCTGATGTCGTTCTACTAATACAAGGTGTAGGTACAATCTGAATGCAGGCCGCCCAGCTGTGGGAGGTGTGCTGCTGCGTGTCGATGCCTCTGCTGGTAAGTGGCATTGCTCACGTTTTGCAGAGAAGAAAACCAAAGCCCTCAGAAGTTAGAAATCAACTCTACTTTGGATTCTGAAGTCTATGCTACATGCCCCAGGCTCCCAATGATTGGCACATGGTCCTTGACCATGGGAGGGGGAAAATGCATGAACCACAAGCATAATTCAAGGTGGGGAGTGCCCAGTGCTATCCCGCCAGGCAATCCATCACACACAGCGGCTTTCTTCCTATTCTCCTGATGGGCTATTAAGTAATTAAGGAGACCAATCTGGGGCAGCCAGATTTTGCTCCCATTTGGACAGATGTTTCCACATGTGGCAGCTGTACTTGGGCACCTCCACACACAGCTTTTATTGCTGCTGCTTCTTCATGTTGCCAATTCCACCCACATGAGTCGTACCTGAGCCTGTGCTGTCTTATGCCTTGATATGGAGTGATCTGGAAGCTGCACAGCCCATGTGCTGATATTTATTAAACACCCTTTAAACTGTTAAGCAGTCTGGAAGTCTCTGACCCAGAAGCACAGGCAGGGTTTAAGAGGTTTTCTACATGTTATCCATGTTGCTACTGCAGAGAGCAAGGCAGGATTCAGCTCTGCATCATAAATCCTAGAGCACGTCCAGCTCTGTTATCATAGTTCCCAAACGTTCTGAGGATTTAGATGACCTAAGCGGGTCCACTGCTGGGATTAATCCCACGAAGACAGGATGAATCTAGTCTAGAGAATGGAACCTCCAAAAAGCTATAGTAGGGAGGAAATGCTTCACCCTGGAGAAGGACTCGGTAGAAGGAATGTCCATGGTGGGGGGGAGGGCATGTCCCAACTGGGCAAGGACTCAGAGCCTTCTTATTTCCAATTGCCCCAATAGCCTCCTGCATCTCCTGTGAGCAGTTTCCCACTTAGTGGCCAGCCTTTCCTCCTTAAATCCCACAAGGAAAGAAGATGTTTGTCTGACTGTCCATCTATAATGACCATTCCACAGATGGGCATGGAACTGGAGAAAATTATCCTAGACGATCATTTTACTTTATAGATAGGAAAACTGAGGCCAAGGAAAGGAACTGTTTACTTGTAAGTTGACCATACAACTATTTCTTAAAAGGCACTTTTTTTTTTTTTATCAGAAAGTACTGTGAAAAATTAAAGTCATGGCAGAACTTCATTATGAGCTAAAACCTATTTACCTCTGCCAGAGCTTGCTCTCATATCTTTGGTTGCACTAAAAGCATAGTACATCCCTCTTAGGAAGAAAACTGACAGTATAGATTAAGAACTCTCAGAAAATTCAAATCCTTTGACCCAGAAATCATACTATGCTAATTTATACAAAAAAAATGAATCTGAAATAGGGAAGAGTGTATGCCAAAGAAATTTAACAAGGCCTTAATTAAATGTTCAAAAAATCAGAAACATCTTCACTGGCCAAAAATAGGAGAATGTCTTCAAAAGATGATTTATCACTAGATGAAAATTTACCCAGCCAGTAAAAGTGATAGTTATGAAGATCAATACTATTTTTTGCTTGTTTTTTCATGGTACTGAGGATTGAACCCATGATTGCGTGACTGCTAGGCAAGTGCTCTACCTCTGAGCTATACCCACTTCCCCAAAGATCAATCATCTTAAGTGTAAATAATAGACCAGCAATCAGAACTGTGTAGAGAAGGAAAACATTTCTTACAAGACGTACAGCAAAGTAGATTGGAAGTAACTAATCAAATAGTGGTGATCTCTAGGGAACAAGAAATGTACGATTTCTGTCTTCTCTCCAGTAATTTTCTCTAGTCTCCAACATATCCCATGATGCATGATATAGACAGCAAATATATTCAACGTTGCTTTTTTAAAAAATTTATTTGTTCTAATCAGTTATATATGTCAATGTTCCTTTTTTATGTTATTTTTTAAATGCCTGAGCCGAATGCTGTGATGTCATCCTGACCAAGGCTTCTGGGAAAGGAAGTGCCTCCTGCCTGAGGATCCCAGAAGACACAAACTGGCATCCAAAGGCTTTTCTGGTGAGACACAGGTGGACACACGGCTGTCAGGAGGGCCTCTGCTGTGACCATCCATCAAAGGCTCGAACAGAAGTAACGGAAGGAAAAGAAAGGCCCGCAGGAGGAGCCTGATGCCAAAAAGAAACCCAGTGCTGGCCGGGAAGGAAGATTTATAACAAATGCAGCCAGTTAGTAAGATTAATGAAATAAGAAGCCACTTTGCATAGTGGTCAATCTTCAATAATTTAAGGGTAATTGAGACTAATTTCAAGGTAATAAGAAAAGCTAGCCATGTCTAAATTTTGGTTGAGACTCCTCTGTGTGCTAAATGGGCTGAGCCTCATGAAACCAGTGCTTTACTGAGCACAAAGCAACTCAAACCCTTTTGTTCTCTGGCCAGGGTTCTGAATCCCACACACAGCATCCACAAGGATGGAGACTGAGCAAGAAGACTCTCCACCCGAGAAAATCAGTGATAAACAGGTGGGTAAGTGATCTAGGAGGGAGGCAGATGCGATTCTCCTGAACAAATAGGAATAAAACAAACACTTTCAAAGGAGGAAATTGAGAAAGATCTGCTTGGATTGCAAGAGGACTGACAGAAGTCTTGCGTTGGAAGAGACATGAATTCACTTTTCTGAGCCTAGAACACTCCCACATGTGTGAAAAAGCAACACATCTCAGGGGCTGGAATGCTGGCGGAGATTGCACTGACAGATGCAGAAGGTTCTGGAGATCTAAGAGCTGATGCTCTTATTTCAAGTGTGTGTGTGTGAGTGTGTGTGTGTGTGTGTGGTGTTGCATATGTATACACATTCATGCACATGTGCACATGTATAACATGTGTACCATACATAACATACACATGTAAATATGCATTGCCGTTTCACTTGGCCGCTGTACGTGGAGGAGACAATCGGCTAAGCTCCAATACTACTTAAATTGAATCGGACTCACAGAACTATCGAGAGCTGGGAGAGGGATTTCATTTTATAGAAAGGATAGCCAGGGTCCAAAAGAAGTGGCTTGCCCAAGTTCACTGAGACCACCCACAATGAGGCCATGTACCCAGCACCATGTGGGCAGCGTGAACCAGCGCTGTCCTAAGAGCTCCCCAAGCAGTATGTCCTCAGAGGCTGGTGGTGTTCCCATCCCTGTTCTACAGATGGAAACAAAACCAAAACCAAACCGATATGGAGGAGCTCTTTGCTCTAGGTCTTAGCAAAGAGCAGAGCCAAGATGGGCCCCTGGGCGCTGTGGCCTCAGACCACAGGCTCTTGCCCCCACAGCCTCCTGGGTGGATGCATGCTCCTTCTTTTGCATCATTTCAAGTGACTTTTCCAGTGCCAAGTGACACAGAGACCTGGATGGATGGCCAATCCATCCACGCAGGTTGTTCATCCCAGACACTCATGAAAGGGCGAGCTCCGGGAGGGAGGGCAGAGGGCTGCCACACCCTGAGGCCTGAAAGAGTACTTGGCACATGAGGGGAACTTGGCACATATTTGTTGAATGAATGAAGGAATGACAGGGAGCAGCAAAACAGAAAGCCAGGACTTCTTTTTCCTCTATGTTGGATAAGACAAGGGCTCTGGGCTCATCCAGGCCACATTCAATAGAAAACTATGAGCAAAGTTACCTAGATGAGGGACACACTCTGTGGATGAAGAAGCCATCAAGGGGTGGTGATTATCCTCCAGGCGATCTGCCCAGAAGGTGGTGCTGAGACCAGGATGGGAGATGGCTTCCTGGCACCAGGCTGCACCTTTGTTCCAGTTCCAGGGTGTCCCAGGGGTATTCCAGCAGAGGAGTGGTGCTCCATGTAGCACATGGAGCACATGGTGCTCCATGTAGCACATGGAGCTCCTGTGGCCTGATGAGTTGGCGAAACTCTATGCATATAGGCACATAAAGGGCTCTGATGAATCTTGAAATAGAGAAATCTGCTGACCTTTTTGAAAAACTCAGCCTCCCTCCAGCACATTTCAGCTTAGGACCCTCCTACTCAGCAGCTGTGAGCACCCTTCTCCAGGACTGCCTCTGAGCACAATCTCCAAAGCACTGCATAATTTCAGCCTCTCACACCAGGGTCCCTTCTCGGTGTTTCTAATGTCAGGACTCGGGATCGTCCACACAGATGCAGAATGGCAAAAGCTGTCAGTAGAAATCGCTCTGCCAGTGATGAATAGAGTCCTTAGGTAGAGTCCTGAGCCCGCGTCCCTGCTTTCCTCGGACCCCCACCCTATGCCTTGTTTTCTCAACAAACAGCACTTCAGCCATGTCCCCACAAGGGCTGAGTGCCAGCTGGGTATGGCACTGTGCAAACCTGAGTCCAAGGTGACGCCACTGAGTCTATGCCACGGAGTCCTATCCCTCTGTGATGGGACTTACACATTACCAGTGAGAATGATGACTGACAGCAAGGGACAAATAAATGCATGGTGAGAGGTAGAGGGCTGTTTGAGAGGGCTGGGGAGGAAGGCCCTCTGCTAAGGTAACGGCTGAGCAGAATCCTGAAGGAAAGGAGGCAGTGGATGGTAGGGTCATCTGGGGACATAGACTTCTAGGCAGAGGAACAGGAAGTCGTGCAGCAGACATGTGCTGGCATGACCAAGGCGCAGGGAGACCCGTGGGCTGCAGTGGTATGAGGACGGGGGACGAGCCCACACTCTAGCATCCCTGCCAGGTCTGCCTCAGGACCATGGGACCATGTGACAAGCCCCCGCACTGAGAAAGATTGCTGGCTTAATGCTCTGCTCTTGCCATGTTGAAATTCATGACAATTCTTTCACAAAGGGGCCCAATCTTTCATTGTGCACGGAAGGCTCCCTATCAGATAGCTAGTCCTGCTTTGAGCTTCAGAGCAAGGAGGAGACCTCCCCCCTTCCCGTTTAAGCACCTCTGCTCCCTGTTTACTAGAGAGCGTTTACAATGTCACAGAAGTGTCCCTGGGATCGCCATTGCTATCGTTTTCTTTTTAAATGTTTGCTGGTATCTTAAAAAAGAAAACAAACACTTATAATCCGGCCTGAGCCTCCAAAATGCCACCAACTCCTAATTATCAACATTAATAAAGGGAATGAGGAATGAGGAGTGTGAATAATTCAGAAGAGCGGCTGAACATGCCCAGCTCTGGAAGGCAGCACGCGGCTGCTTTTCTGCAGATTCTCCTTAATTGTGAATAAGTATTAACTGATAATCCTGAGGCCCCAAAGCTCAAGCTACTGGAAAGGTAACTCTAGGTTACTTAGAAAAGCTCCTGTAGGCTGAAACATTGGGAAGTGGCTCTAACCTTTATCCCCAACCCCAGCACCACCTGCCAAGCATTGGAAACATCTGGATCTCTAGCAGAGTTCCCTCCAGGGAAACATAAACTATGCTGAGAAGATTTGCAAAAAATATACATAGTGCACAAAGAACCTTGTAAACACCTCCCGAGAGAGGGGCTGAGAACCCCTGAAATTGACCTACAGGCCCAGGTAAGAGCTCCTGACTCAGGAAGGAGCATGCATGGGAAGGAAGTGACTCAGACCCCAAAGTAGACATCCAACAGATAGAGCGCACCAGAAGGAACAGGCAGCTTCATCTGGAAAAATCAGGCCGGAAAGTTGGACCCCAATGAGCAGGGACTAGAGGTCTGAGCAGAACTAAGTGAGATCTTCCTTGTTGCCTACAGATCACGGTAAGCCCTACAGACTTCTCCCTTCCCAAGACAATGGGGACTAGAATGGGAGAAAATATGGCCAAGAGGACAACTCTAAGCTACAGCACAGGAATGGTGGCTAACCCGTACAGAGAGCACTACACGGAGCCCTGTCCTCAACACACAGCATACACTGATTCCTCTGAGTCACAGAAATGCCATCAGTCAGGCAACCTTAGTTGCACCCCTGCTTTATATATGAGAAACTGGGGCCCAAACACATTTCATCACCTACTCAAGGTTAGCTGGCCAAGGGCACCTGCCTGAGGCCACGGAGTCACCAAGTGGCAGACTTAGGACTGAGTGCAGGCCTGGAGCCTGGGTCCCTCTCCACTACTGATGATTGTTTCAGTGTCTAGTATACTGTCTCCCCAGAAGGTCCCTTCAAGGCCACCAAGCCAAGATGAATTTAAATGGATAGGAGTCAAAGTGAGAGAATTCTACACACATCCTATGGGCTGTTTGCCAGAATCTGCAAACAGCTGGGGGAGCTGGACAGCTGGGGAGCTGGGGGAGAGAGGGGTGTGGTGATAATGTTGGACAGTTTCTCTTCTAATCACATGCTGATGCACCTGGGCAGAAACACCTCTAGATTGAAAAAATAAAGAATTCCATCAAATTAGCTAGTTTGAACTTGTTTTAGACAAATGGAAAATAAAAGTTTCACAGGGACTTGATATCATGTCACAAGTCACTGGCTGACTCCACATTTAAAAGAAAAATGATCTCAAGCATGTGCTCAAGGTGGGCATTAAGATTCAGTCAAGACCAAGGGATCCTAATTCAGTATATGATGCCTCAATATTTGCAGGTCCCAGGGCTGCTCACGTGTGTGCAGGTCACAATCACCCTGGAGAGAGGGCTCACTTCAAAGGAGACCTGGCTTCTGCTTCAGAGAAAAAGGACAACTCCACTCTACTGGGGTTTTGCAAGTTATGCTTCCAAATCCTCAAATCTTTATTCTCTGCAGCCAGAAGGGGGCACTGTTCCCTCTAAAACTCATCTCCAGACACAGGAACCAGATTACCTGAGCTGACAGAATGAGTGCCAGACCCTTCCCTGGCTGCCCACAGACAGATGTCTGGGTTCCCCCTAGACCCCAGGCCCCACCATCTCCCAGCCCCAAGGAGTTCACTTTCCAAATTCAAAAATACAACAACACTTGATTCTCTCCCAGCTTTCACTACTCGTACATCCTCCCCGGCTCTACTCAATAACTGTTCTTTACCCAAAGGAGAACATTTCATATTTTAACAGTGAAGAACAAGAAAAACCAAACCAAACCAAAAGCAATTCATTCTCTCAGAAGCCTGATCTGGACGGCTACGTTGCCAGTCTGCACTGTATGTTGGCTAGAAGAGACCGTTCCTAAGTCATATTCTGAGGAAAGCAGGATTTCTTTCTTTTGGATATCTAGTTTGAATAGTGTCTTCTTTTCCTTGAGTTAAAAAGTTTGCTCTCCCTGGCTTCCTCCCCTAGGGGACTTAGAGACTGTTTGTCTATTTCATGAACATGGTTGTAGTGCATGCAGTTCCCCGGATGCCACAGTCTCAGTGGGGTGGACTCTGAAATTCTGTGCTTCTCACCAGCACAGGAGGGCGCTCTCTGCAAACACGGCAGCTGAACAGGGCTACGTCTAACTTACAGCCCACCCCGTCACATGCCCATGGACCTGCTTGGATGTTCAGCTGGACAGAAGTTAACTCCCAGGCTGCTTTTGCAGTCCACACCTGAACTTGGACCCCATGCTGCTCGGGTTGATCTATCTGATTCCCAAAGTTTTCTGTGTCTTTCTGACCTGGTTTCAGTCATGCTCCGTGAGACCTAGCCCAACAGCAATTCACAAGCTTACTGTGCAAAACATAGATGGTGGTTCTGTGGCCTGCTCTGTGTGGCCCTCCTTTCCTCATCTATCACAGGAAGGAGCTGAGATGCTGATGTCCTGTGTTCCACAAGCACACATGTCTACGTCAACTCATGTGAGGCAATTCTCCCACTTTATTCCCACTGTACTGGCCCGTGCCCCAAATACATCTATTAATAATAAACATACATAACAATTGTGTTGTTCACATGTGCTCCACTTTTGGAGGGTGGGTTCTTTGAGGCCACAGCTTCTGACTTTGAGACCCCAGCATTTAGCAAAGTGGAGCCTGGATGAGAATTTGTAAGCACTGCCTTCCTGGCTGAGGATTGAGGCATTCTGCAGGTTGGAACCATGGGCGGTCACAGCAGCAACCACAGGATGCTGAAAAGAGAAGATGCTGGTGGCATACTCTTCTTAGAAACCTTGTTCCAGAAGAACCACACTGTGTCAGTCAGCCCTGCGGAGTGAGAAGCCACCCAAAATGCATTGGCTTACAGTGCAGGTGAGCAAGATGGCCTGCCTCGGCTGATCTGTTCTAGAATGGGCCCGTGTGGACCACCTCTTACGCCTCTGCAGCAGTCAGTGGTGGGTGAGCAGGGCTGGCTAGTGTAGTGTGGTCTTGACGGGCATCAGAGGATGGCTCAGATGATGAGGCCTTTCTCCATGTGGCCTCCCATCCTCCACCAGGCTAGCTCGGGCTTGTTCCCCTCCTGGCACAAGGGTTCCCAGTGGAGTAGGAGGAGCACCAATGCTCAACCTATGTCTGGGTCTCTGCCTCCTGGGTGTCTGTGACCATCCCATTGACCAAAATAAAGGACAAGTCCACCCCAGACTCTTCCTCTTGATAGGAGGGGCTGCAAAGTCCCAGATATCAGCAGGGAAAGAACTTGTGGCCACTTGTACGAACACACACATGCACATGCACCTTTTTTCCTCTGCCCATTTCACTACATGCAGCCACCATGCCCCTAATGTGAAAATCCAAGATTGGAAACTTGTTGAGTACCAACTTGACGTTCAAAAAGTTTTAGATTTGGGAGCAAATTGGATTTGGGGATAAAGAATGCTTAATAGGTCAAGTTTATGCTAATGTTCCAAAATCTGAAACATTTTTGGTCTCATTCATTTTGGATAATAGATCCTCAATCTGCACTAGCAATAAATCTACCAGGAGAGCTCTCAGCTAACTTCCAGCTCCTACTGGAATACTGTGGACATGGAAACAGATCACGGAATACTGTGGACATGGAAACAGATCACGGATCATGGATACCCATCTGTTTCACAGACATTTTGTCAATATACTGAGCCAGAGTCCAAGGAGGTTGCACTTAGCTAAGTTCTCAGTAGCCAAGAATGAGAGGACCTATTTCCAAAGCATCCTCAGCAGAATGTGTTCCCCAATTTACAGGTTTGTAGTTAAATCCCAGAGTTAAGAAGTAGTCTCCTAGAATTGATTTTATTTGCAATCCTCTCTCTCTCTCTTTTTAATTTTTGAGAGGGAACAGTTGGGTCTCTTGTGTGTTTCTCCTCTGTGAATGATGTGTGGCTATTCTTTGCCTATAATGATTGATCTTTGAAAAGATTTAATTCTTCAAGTTCTTTGTATAAAATTTTGAGATTAGCATATTGAATGTGGCATGCATTGCAAACATCTGCCTCTCAGGATGTCATATGAAGGCCACAACATTAGATACAATGGAACTGCCTTGTTTTAAAAGTCACAATTTGCAGAAGCCCAATAGAGGATACACCTGTTTAGACTCTATGCCATTCTTTGCATTGGCCACCAATATCACTTCTTTTTTTCTATTTGCATTACTATTTCTTTGCCCTACCTTATTTTTTTTTTTCTTTTAAGTCATGTTGATTTAGAGATGCACAGGAAGTTGCAAAAACAGGTTCTAGGTACCTTCACTCAGTTTTCCCCAATGTTGACAACTTAGATATTTATAATACAGTATCCAAACCAGGAAACTGATATTGACACAACATGCGTGTAGTTCTAAGCCATTTTACTACATGTGTAGAATCATGTGGCTACCAAGGTAGTCAAGATACACAGTGCTCCATCACTGCAAAGATCTCCCCAGTTCTACCCATTAAAGAAGTTACACCAACCCCAACAAAGCCGCCCTCCCCAACTTCTGGTCACCAATCTATTTCCCTTCTAATCTATTTATTTTTTCACCCTCTTGTCATTCTTATGAAATCTTCTCTAATGTCCTAAGTATATAACTGGAAGCAACATTACTACATTACTTTACTTGAGCAGGGGAACCTTCAACTCAGCCATGTGACATCTTACCCATCACACTTCCTTATCTTCTCCTCACCAACAACTCCACTTCTGGACAAACGTCTTCCATCCCACATGGCTTGCAGGCAGGCAGTCTCCTTTCCCATCCTGACATGGGTGTGAGGAAGTGGAGCAAACCTGCGAACCTTCCCCAAAGGTCTGAGAAAGCTGCTTGCCTCTTCCTGGTTGGCTGGAGACCCTGGGCAACCAAGACTTGCTAGGCACAGCTCAAATAAACAAACAAATCAGAAACAAAGGAAAAACCCAAACAAACAAACAAAAATTTATAGCAAACAGAAGCCATAAGCAAAGTCCAGCCCCCAGGGAGAAGGCACCACACAAAAGGATTTGTTCTCTACCATGACCATCTACAGAATTTACCTCTGATTGGCAGAAAGTTGGTTGTAGAAAAGAAACTAGGCAAGAGGGACTCCAGGAAATTCTGCCTGAAATACAGTAAGGTTGCAACAACAGAGATGTTTGCCATTTTTTAATTCAGTACACAGATCTTCTGGTTTACAAAGATCTCAGGGTAGATCTTTTGTTTAGAACCTTTCCATTAGGCAATGTGTTGACGTCATAAAGATGGACTCCATCTCAGTTAAGATGCTTAGTTAGGGAAGGGAGGTGGGAGGAAGAGAGTTAAAAAACAGAGGAGTTGTCTAGATAGCAATACAGTTGACACCATCCTTTCAGATGGAGGGCCCCCAAAACATGTCTTGAACAGAACTGTTTCCTATGCTATTTCCACTGCCACCCCAGGGCTTCAGCATGATTTGCAGCATGGAAAGTGTGAGCTCCAATAAGAAGTTAGAGGGACCAGGAATCCTGTGCCCCTGGGCAAGGTAGGAAAAGAGATGAAATCAAGATGAAAGTGGTGTGAAATAGCCTCTCGACTCCTCTGCTGCACGCCACGGGAAAGTAAGCAGCAGATGCAGGTGACGTTTGATCTGCGATTAGCATGAAGGCTCTGGACATGAAAATGTGTCGATGAAAGATCTTCCTGGTTGTAGTGCATGGCTGAACAACGTCATCTGTTCCTAGGGGACCCTCCGCCTGGGATCCTCTGTGATTTTCCCCAGTACACTGGATACATTATTTCTGAACTGGTGCTCAGAGCAGCTACAGGGAGGGAAAGATTCTGCCGTTCTTTGCTCCACATTCATTACCTGGGTTTCACCTGTCCAGTTAGCTGGCATTAAAGCAAGACACGAGGTATTGGTATGCTCAGCACAGGAACAGCTAAGTCGAAGACTATTAGGTTTGCAGATGGTGTTGCCATTTGAAAAAAAAAAGCCTGGCAATTCCTCAAAATGTTAAACACGGAGTCACCACAGGACCTGGTAGAGTCCTAGAGATCTTAAAATGTCTACCCACACAAAAACAATATCTGTAAATATTCATAGCAAAATTATTCAGCACAGTCAAAAAGTAGAAATGACCCAAATGTCTGTTTGCTGATAAAATCATTAAAAAATGTACTGCATTCATAAAGTGGAATATCATATGTCTATAAAAAAAATGAAGTACAGATACATGCTATAACATTAATGAACATGAAAAAATAATATGCTGGGTGAAGTAAGCAAGTCACAAAAGATCATACACTATATAATTCTACTTATATGAATTATCCAGGACAGAAGAATCCAGAGACAGAAATTCCCATAAGCTTGGGGTGGGGGTGAGGCCGCTGATGTGTAAGGGGCATCTATCTTGGGGTGATTACAACATTTTAAAATTTAATAGTGTTTCTGGTTGCACAACTCTCTGAATATTTGAACATACTAAAACCCACTGAATTACACAATTTAAAAGGGTGGATTTTATGGTATGTGGATTACATTTCAATAAAGTTGCTATAAAAATAAATAAAAAGAAAAAGATATGGTGTACTCATAAGATACTTGATGAAAGACTCAGTAAATGAGTGAATTCCTGCTGAAAAATTGGTTCTGGGGGCAGGGGCGGGAATCAAAGCAAAGTTAACTAATTAATACCTTTACCACTTTGGAAGATGAGCTAAAATAACTGTCCTCAGTGCCATTTATTAAAAGTGATAAAAGACCCTTTGCCCTACCTCTTAGCATCTTCTCTATTCACAGCATGATCAACTGCTTAATCACTGAATTTCTGACATCCAAGATCCGATGCAGGGAGAATAAATCAGATAGTTCCTAGGAGGCAGAGCTGGCAACAGAATCTGGTCGCTCCATTAATAAATTCATTCCAGAAGGTTTTCTTATGTGCCTACTATGTGGACAACACCTGGAATTCTTTTTATTTAAGGGTTTCTTGTACAATGAGTGAGTTTTGCATGTAAACAAGTATGTACAGGGCAGGCCCCTTAAAGAAGACTATTTTATTAATGGATGACACTTGACTGATGGAGAGATGAACCCTGCTTGGCTTCAGGGAGATAGAAGAATGAACTTCAAAGAGGAAGCCATGCTCACTGTAGACTTTGGGGCCTTGGGAGGAGTTTGTCTGATGGTAAACCTAAGATGGGCATCTGTTTACATATCACTTGGGTTTCCCACCTAAGGGTTTGGCTGGAGGTTAAAATCCCAGAGAGTAGCAGTCTTGACTGACTTGGGAGACCTTGGCCCTGGATGGGCCCTAGAATACCCAGCAGAGGTCCTTAAGTTGCAAAGGCCATTCTGATCTCTCAGGGCAACTTGGATTTATTCTATTTTCCTCCACTCTAGGAAATTAGAACTTCCCATTTCCTGGACTTTCTTCTGTTCTCTTTGTACATAATTAATCCAATAATCAATTCATCTACATTTAGATTAAAAAATAATACACCAGGGGAAGTGTTGGAAATGCAAAGAACAAGTTACAGACATGCTCCTGGGGCAGCTCAGGGCTAAAGGCCCTGATTCTCAAAGTTTGGCCCAAAGATAGCACCCCTGTCACCAAGGTAGTAGCTTCAAGATACAGATATCAAGGGTAAACGTTGATAGTTTTGCAGCGCTAGATTGGAAATTTGCTTTCCCATGGTGTTCCAGATGATTCTGAGGCAGGTGGTCCTTAGAACCTACCTTGAGAAGCACAGGCAATGTGTGGGAGGAACCCACAGGAAGACAGTGGCACAACATGCTCTGGGCCCTGGAGGGCCCCCGTGCCATGCAGGGGAAGCGTGAGGCAGGGACAGTTGGGTTTAGCACCACAGGAGAGGTGAATTCTGAGATGATTCTTTCTTTAGCGAGTGGTGCCAGTTCAGAAAACCCTTCGATGATGGGGGCCAACTGGAACCACTCTTGTCTTTCTGCATCCAGAAGACGGACAGGCCTAGTATTGGGTGTGACCTGGCTGTGCCTAGAATCTGAGGCTCCCTGGCTCCTTTTGCCTTCCTTGAGGAAGGTCTCATCCTCTGCCCAGATGCCGGTCCATTAATGGAAGGTGAGAACACACACAGAAAGTGCCACACTGGAATAACAAATAGGAGGGGATGGGGAGGGGGAAGGCCCTCCAGGTAGTGAACTGTTCTTCCAGGGCACCACCCAGCTCCTGGGGCAGGCCTCAGCCAGGAGGAGGGTCTCCTATAGAGAAGAGCAGGGCAACCTTGGTGTCAATGTGTTTCTGGCCTTCAACAAATAGCTTAATCTTTCTGGATCCTCCAGATTCTCTGCTCTATAAACTCAGACTATTAATATTGATCTCTAGGGCTGTTGCAAAAATTCGAGGACAAATAACCATATGAATGACATAGGACAGATCCTGCCACAAAGTCAATGACCTCCATTTCCTTCTCCTTTTAAAACTATGAGTTCAAGAGGGTCAAGCCTCACAAAGTTTGCAAAGGTTTATGGCAACAGTGCTCAGCAGTGACCGAGTATCTAGGCCATGCCAGGCACTGTGTTAAGCATTCTGCATGGATGGAGTCACTGAGTTCTCAGAACAATCCCGAGGCAGGTGCTGTTGTGACCCCATCTTTCAGGGTGAAAAAACTCCTACAGCTGCCACTTACCAGGGACAAAACAGTTCCACTTCCCATACCCCACTCCCTAAACATGCCTTACCCCAAAGGAACTTTCCAAAAGAGCTGGAAGAGGTAACTGCAAAGTTTATCTTACTTGTTTGGGGGAGGAAAAAAATGGCCCCTCTCTGGTCCCTCAGTCAGTGCCATTGAGGGCCCTGATGACCTCTTGGCTTGGCAGCACAGTGTCTCTGCCCTCCACCCTCCTTGGGTTAGACCAGTGGTGAGGTCACAACCCTAGCACTGAGGTGCATCAGAACACAACAGGTCACCTTCCTAATTCACCATGGACACCCTATTACCTACTGGGAATCCACGCAGGAAAGACCAGTCAGGAAGCTGATGCCAAAAAAGATACTGAACAATGAAACACAGAAGACTGAAGGCAGCCCCCGGGATAGCTGCTGGCAGGGCAGAAGTCCTAAATGCCAAGAAGGAAAGGTGACAGGTTCAGGGCTCCCCAAGGAGTGGGATGAGGTCGGTTGCCTTCTCAGCACTGGCCGTCATTTTCCCATCTATGACAGGAGGGCCATGGATGGCATCCTCTCTAAGGTTTCCAGAGCAGAATATCTCTGGGTGATTAGAAGGTGCTGTGTTCTCAGATGCAGGATGGCAAAACAGGAAAGACATGGGCTTTAAGGTAAACCTAAACTGGACCCCTGACTCTAGCTTTGCTGGCTGTGTGTCTTTGGAGGATCACTTACCCTCTCTGAGATAGTCTGAGCTTCAAGAGTGATATTGCCTACACCTACAAAAATGCCTTCCTCCATGTAGGCAACTGGTAGAAATTCCTGATTTTAAAGATGAATCTCTCCTTATCCCTAAAGGATGACTCGAAAGCTATATGAGCCATTCATGGTAATGTGTGCACTGAAAGGGTCTAGGGTTTAGAAATTAGAAAACTAATTTCTAAACTTTGACACATAAAGGAAAATTTCTTCTAGAGTTTCCTCTTGAGTAAAAAGACAGGAAGGACCATCTGAGAAGAAAGAATTCATCCTTTTCTTCTTCTTCCTCCCTGCTTGGAAAGGAAGTGAAAACAAGATGTCTGGGGCTATGGCAACCATTTTGCAACCATGAAATGGGAAGCATGATTCAATGGGGCCAATTATGTGCATATGTCCGTCACAATGAACCATGCTTGTGCAAAGTTATGATGCAGTAATAGAAACATGGAAAAAAAAAAAAAAAGGCCAATGTATCAAGAATGAAAAAAAGGGAGAAAGAATTTGGGAACTTGGAGTTAACTGTTGAGTTGCTGGACTCCTTAACTCTTTATTGCTTAAAGCAGTTACTTTCAGCCAAAAGAAAATTGAAATGGTATAAATAGCAGCTAGCATAGAAGTTAGAAAACTAAAGTTGTATGTTGAGCACAGTGGCCGATGCCTGTAATGCCAGCTACTCAGGAGGCTAAGGCAGGAGGATTGCAAGCTTGAGACCAGCCTCAGTGACATAGCAAGATCCTGTCTCAAAACAAAATAAAAGGGCTGGGGATGTAGCTCAGTGGTAGAGCACTTGTCTAGCAGGTGTGAGGCCGTGGGTTCAATTCCCACTACCACCCCCGCCCCCAACCCTATGCCAATTGAATGCAAACACCACAGCCCATTGGGAAAGACCTTTCTGCTAAGGCATTTTTAAGCCATCACATAAGCATCCTAATGATAGTCTTTACATTTTCTTGTTAACTTAAAATGAAAATAAAAACCCACCTGGTAGGAAGTGCAGAGGCTTCACGAGAGTCCAGAACCTACCCCAGAACCTGCAGAATCTGAATCCCACAGGCTGAGAAAAAGGATCTAAAATGTTCCATTAGATGCACATTAAAATTATGCGGATTTTTCTGGTCATAGAATTCTGATGCAATTACTTGCTTCACTGGTCATCTTGTCTGCTACTGAAAGAATAGTATCTTAGAGATGTACATTGAGTTTCACAGTGCACACAGCACGGGTTTGGGCATTGCAGAGACTTACCGGCCATCTAGGCATTAGTGGGGACAGACCACTGGTACCTGATCTCTGTGCCTCAGCATCTCACTAACAGAGGTGTTCCCCTGGGGGATCACTTCACCTCCTAATCTATAACATGAGACCTGCCAACAGCCAGCCAGCGGTACTGTCCCTGCAGACAACTGGGGTAACCCACTCCTCATACAGTGCTCTTAAGTTAATCCTCAAATTACTGACAGATGGACATCATCGTGACCTCCTCCTTCTTTTGAGGAGTCTAGTGAAGAGCAACTCATTGCTTCAAGGGCACGCAGCTAGAAAATGGCACAGAGGAACAGAAATCTGTTCTTCAGGCAGAGAACCTGATGAATATGGAATCCTTTACCTGTAGAAATGTAGAATAGTTCAAAGGAGAGAAACCTTCCTTGTGGTGTTGACATTGGCCTCCAATGACCTGAAGGACTGTCACAGGAGAACCAATCGGCCAAGGCTGGAGTATGTCAAGGACAGACTCAAACCAAGAAGAGAAAGTTAGAGAGAGACTGGTTTGGGTTTAATCAAGGTTTGCTCCAGCTGCCAGAAACAGAGAAGACTGATCCAGGGGAGCTCCCTTCCATGGGTACAAGTTACAGAAGTCACATGTCCACAAGGAGGGGGCTTTTTATGGAGTGGCTGGGAGCCTCAGGAGCACCAGGGTGATTTAGAAAGCTGTTCTAGTGTAATTTTGCAAAGAATGTCAATGCAGCAAATCATGCTGGACTCCGATGTGTCTGGCAGGTAGGAGGCAACTAATTAATATTTGCTAAATTAATAGATGAACATCAGAGGGGAGAGGAGGACCAGACACATCCCTGATTGTATCCCCATCACTTGCCAAGTGCGTTCGTCTCTGTAAGCCTCTGAGTTCTTGTATGTTGTTAATCTCCCAACACATCATTCCTTCCACCCTGACGCCTGCTCTGCTCATCTTTGAGGAATGTCAGGAGGCTGAAATGCACAAGACTATAAGCTGCCAAGGGGAAACGATGGCGCTTTACACTTCTGTCCTCATCGGCTCTTGGATGGGTCTGGACACGTACCAGAAGATCGTAGAGATGTGCAAGTCTCAGAAAAGGGGAACTAGGGACCTCAACTCCGTGTCAGGCGCCAATCTAACTATTTAATAAACATCTGGAATGACTCAGATGCCAACACTCGAAGGCACAGACTTTTATCCCCACTTTGCTGATATAAAAACTAAGGTTAAAAGGATCTGACTGCTGTCGACGAGGTGTTAGCCAGCAAGGGGTTGGCATAGGTTTTATATACAAAATATTACTATCCTCATTGCTATGGTCTACATGTCTCCACCCAAACTCATGCTGAAATTTAATCAGCATTGTGAGTTATTATTAAGAAGGTAGAAACTTATTTCAACTATGGAATTGGGAGGTGGGGCCTTTGCAAGGCATTTAAGGACAAAGGAGGCCATAAGGGTAGGATCTTAATCCAACAAGATCGTGGCTTTATAAGAAGAGGAGGAGTTGCCCAAGCGACAATGCTCTGTCTTGCCATGTGATATTCTAGGCTGCCTTGGGATTCCACCAAGTACTGAAGAAGGTTCTGACCAGATGTGACACCTCGACCTTGGACCATGAACTCAATAAATCTCTTCTCTTTATAAATTCTCAGCACAGGCATTTTGTTAAAACAAGAGAAAATGAACTAAGATCATCATTGTCATCAGTTGCTTGAGTTCTAGGCTTCTCCACTCCTAACATTTCTTTTGACTTCTTTTTATTTACTTACACATGTATGTATGGATATATGTATTTAGCAGCACTGGGGGCTGAATGCAGGGTCACACTGCCACACTCCATTCCTTTTTTTAAATTTTGAGATAGGCTCTTGCTAAGTTGCTGAAGCTGGCTTGGAACTTGTGATCCTCCTGCCTCAGCCTCTGGAATTACAGGCATGCACCACTGTGCCTGGTTAAACCTCTTCTCTTTATAATTTCCCAGCATCAGGTATTTTGTTATAGTAAGAGAAAATGGACTAAGGTAATTGTCATCATCCATTGCTTATATTCTAGGGTTCCTGACATTTCTTTTTATTTCTATGTAAGTATGTATGTATGTATGTATGGATGGATGGATGGATTTACACTGTGGACTGAATGCAGAGCTACATTCCCAATAGATGCAGAGTCTCACTAAATTGTCCAGGCTGACCTTAAACTTGAGATCCTCCTGCTTCAGCCTCCTAGGTCACTGGGATGATAGGCATGTGCCACCATGCCTGCTCCTCCTGACATTTCTAAGACATAAAATTCAGACTAGGCTGATTTGACACTGTGACAGAAAGAATTCAGTCTTGAGAAGATCCTTTGGCCTTAGACATGCACCAAGGATGAGTTCACTGCCCTGTGAGTGCCAAGCATGGCGTCGGGCATGACTGGCCTGGAAGTTGCTGCTATGTAACACCCAGTTCAAAATGGCACTGAGAGCATGAAGTGGTGCCCCAAAGGGCCAGCAGGAAGCAAGATACGTGGTAGGTCAGAGTTCAAGAGCTGCTTTTTGGTGCCAAACGTTTGATTTCAAGGCCTTTCAGTGGGAGAAACAAGAAAGGTGAGAACATTCAAGGAAAACAACTCCTCATGCGTGCATTTGCTATTGGGACTGTTTTGGAGAAGGGTGCAAAGCCCACTGGGCTTCCTCAGCATCCTCCCAGGAGCGATGGAATGAGGGCCAGTCAGCCATTAACGACGGGTTCCAGTCTTTCAGGAGCTAACAGATGTTCGTTTTATGAGCAAAGACAAGAGCTGTTCAGGCTTTTTAGGAACCTATAAAAATTTTGATAATTCTAAGTTATTCTAATAGCTGCCTGACAATTTTATTAATGCTGTCAGCTGCCGGGTGGCCCTGTCCATGCCTGAAAGAATGAGTCCCCTCCTGGGACTATTCATATCAGCCTTGCTCTACATGGAACACCTTTCTTTTTTCAATTAGCTAAAAGATGAAGAGTCTGTCTCCCCCGTACAGCCCCTCAGAAGCTTCTCAGTGGGCTGCCTCGGTTGGTGTCTGATTCCCATTCTCAGAGGTGATGGGGCTGAAGGGAGCCTGGGAATCAGGCAGTGGGCTTTGAGCCTTGGAGTCTCACCATGAGTGAAAAATGCCCAGGTTTCATGTCTGACTTCTGCTTATTCTCACAAGCCTTGAGCCATCTGAAAGAACCTAAATGGTGAACCACCCAATTTTAGCTTCTGTCTTTTGACCATTAGGTGAAAATGTCAGATTTCACATTTTTCATTTCCTAAGGTTCCATCTTGGTTTTGGAAGGTTTTTTTTTAACCTTTAAATGTAAGCCCTGCCCATATTTTATGACCGTATCCACTTTTTCATCTCTGTGAGGTCCTTAATTTCAGCTTTTTTGAAGTTTCTCTTCTCCACCTTGCCTCTTTCTTAGTCATTCTGTTTTTCAACTTGTCAAAACTGACCTGTGATTTTTACATTAGAGTTCTTCCTCCAGGGCCCACAGACTCCCCACGCTACCATGAGAATGAGATGCTAAAAGTGGGTAAGCAGCTTTGACAGGTCTACAGAGCGGTCAAAAGCAACAGCCTTCATTGAAGGGTGATGAGGTAAGTCCTGGCTTTTCACTTGATCCATCCATCAGGGCTCAGCCAACAACCAGGAACTTTACCCAGGGGAACCTCCACAGAGAGTTGCCCCCAGGCACAGGGAGCTAATGGGGAGCTGAGGTCTTCCACACCAGCAGCTACAAGTGCCAACTGCCATTCCAGGGCCAGGGTAACCAATGGAAGGAGTCAGGATGATGAGAACACAGGGGTCCGGGCCTCCCAGGAAGGGCGTCCATGCTGTTCTGAGCTTGAGCAGAGGGGGCGCCGCTACCAAAACCAACCACACAACACGATGAGGAGGTTCTATTGAGATGCTTCTGAGGAAAGCAGGGGGCAGGCAAGTCCCTTCGCTCCCTCCAGCCTCAGTGTCCCCCAGAACTCGCAAGAGCTGCTGTGAATGCTGAAATGTTGAGATCCAGCCCCAGGACCTCAGAGCAGAGCCCAGAAACGGGTACGGTGGGCTAAGCACAGACAGCGTCGGAACCTTGGGCCTGGCCGTTTGCCTAGAGAGGAATCATACGATTTCTTATCCGGAAAATAGAGAACTGGCCTAGATCCTTCTGGCCTCTGAGTAGAGGAGGGAGCTGTTGAGGGGTCTCCCTTTCCACTTGGGGTGTAGATGTTCTATCAGTCTCCCTATTTTCTTTTTTTGGGGGGAGTACTAGGGATTGAACTCAACCACTAAGCCACATCCCCAACCCTATTTTGTATTTTATTTAGAGACAGGGTCTAAGTTGCTTAGCACCTCACCATTGCTGAGGCTGGCTTTGAACTCATGATCCTCCTGTCTCAGCCTCCCGAGCTGCAGGGATTACAGGTGTGTGCCACTGCGCCCGTCAGTCTCCCTATTTCCAGCATCTTACTGTGGCCATATTTGAGTATGAGGAACTGTGTTCCACACCACTTCCATGCAGTAAGACCAAGAGAAGACCCCCAGCGGTGGGCTGGGCTGAAAGATGAGCCTCTACCTGGCTGCAGGGCTTGAGACAGGTTAGGGGTCCTGTTGTTTCTCACACAATCAACTGAGCCCCTCTGAGGGTTGGGCCTCCAACTCACATGGCATTTGGGAACACCTGGAGCCACCTGCTGCTGAGCCTGACTGGATTCAGCAAATTACCCTGTTGACCAACAGGGTCCCTGCTCTACGATGACAGCCCCATTCCCCCTCTGATTTTTAGCTCCTAAATTTAGTGCCACCCCTTGTCTGCTGTTTTCTCCCTTCTCGTTATCTCTGTCCTTGGGAACTTCTGTCTTCTTTTATTCCTATTTTGCCATTTTAGTGGTATTGGAGATCATCCCGAGTGTTCAAGCTGCCATGTTTTATAATTCACCTTAGACAAAAAAGGACATTGGGATACTTAGAATTCACATGCAGGCCACACTGTCTTGTGAGCCACTCACAGGCAACAATCTGCAAGGCAACATGGCCCAGCCCCCGGAACAGGGGAAGCCACGATAGCTTGGGTCTTTTTGCTAGGAAAGACAAGGCAAATGAATGGTAGAGAAGGGACAATCTGAGACAATCACAGTTGTTCTCCTGCTCAGAGACCAGAATTCAAGGGCGTGAGCATGAAAGGGCAACATGAGGGGTTTTAACTGGACAGGGAATGTCACCCCACTAGGACGACTGTGGTGACGGGACTCTACCTGATCTCTCTCTCTGCAAACAGCCTTCTGTGCTGCTTATGATGTAGACTCTCCTAATGTACCAGAACAAGCATTTATTGTCAATTCTAGAAGGCTTAACTGCTGGATAGCGTGCATGCGCTGGGGAGAGAGCACCAACCAGACAGGTCAACCGGCCTTTGCAATAAAACCTAAATCCGATCCACACCTCTATCTCCGCTCAGCATGACCTGCTTCTAAATCCAATTCACACCCCCATCTCCGCTCAGACCTGCCTCTATAACTAAGTTTGGCCTTTTTATGTGCTAGGTGCTGGGCAAGGTGTTCTGATGAACACACACAGTCACCACTGATGGAGGTCTCCCTATAAGGTTGCTTGCTTCTTCAGGCAAACTTATTGTCACCTGCCCTCATTTTTATATGATGAGATGGAAGCTTCAGGAGGCTAAGTAAATTCCAAAGGCCATTTAAAGGAGGGTGTTAGTGTCTTGTTGCTGTTATCACAAATTACTGCAAACTCAGAGGCTTGGAAATGCACAAGGTTACTGGTTTATAGTTCTGGAGGTCCAAAGTGTGACATCAGTCTCATTGCTGTGAGGTCAGGGTGGCGGTGGGATGGGTTCCTTCTGCAGCCTCCGAGGAGAGAATCTGCTTCCTTGTCTCATTCAGGGTCTGCAGGTTACCTGCATTCCCGCTTGATTTCTGGTCCTTTGTCCCATCTCAATGTGTATGGCTCCAGCTGCTGCTTCTCATGACATCACTGCTTCTCTCTGCAGCAAATCTCCCTCCTCCTCCCTCTTCTAAGGAAACTTGTTATATATAGGGCTTACCTATACAGCACCAGGTCCCCTCCCCATCTCAGGATCCTCAACTTAATCACATGTACAAAGTCCTTTTCCCATGCAGGATAGCTTTTACAGATTCTGGGAACATGGATTAGAATGAGGGTATCTTTGGGGGCATGACTCAGCCTGGCACAGGCAGACAGGAGGATCAGGGATTCAGGTCTCTGTCCTATGCCTTTAAGGCTATTTTAGCCCCACTCTCTGCACCTTTTTTCCCATGAACCCTTAGTTTAGCCACACCCACAAATCACTGTGCCTAAAATAGATCCTGCAGGTTCATTCTTCCATGCTTTTCCAAATGTGCTCCTTTTGTCTGGAATTACCTGCTATTTGGACCCTCATGAACTCCTACTTAAACCTTGAAGCCCAACTCAAGTGCTTCCCCTCTGAACAGTCCTGGTTCTCTCTCTGCTACACCTCCACTGGGCAAACTCTTTGCACAGGCAAAGATCACGTCTCTCTGCACTTGATTCTGCTCTTTCTCCCCCTTCTCCATTCCTGCAGGAGCTTCCTAATAGCCGCAATCCCTTCCATTTCGTGTGTTATTTTGTGTCTCCCATGTCCAACAAGAGCTGGCTCCCAGTAGTCATTAAATACATTTCCTGAATTGAATTGAAGCCAGTTTAAATAGCACCATCCAGGTAGATCGTGCAACCTTCCCTGGAGGTGAATAGAATAGGAGATTTGAGCCATATTTTTTCCTTTTTCTCCCCCATCCATTTACTGAGCCCATGTTGAGCACTGGATTAGCTGCTAGGAGTGCAGAGCTGAAAAGCACACGGAAAATGTGGCACATGGCACCCCTACTATGTGCCAGCCATGTCCTCCACACTGTCACACAGCAGTTCATTTAAGGGAAGGCACCAGAGCAGAGGGAGGCAGCTGAGATGGGATCTCAGGCCCCTTTG
The DNA here is from genome assembly GCA_004024805.1 of Geosciurus inauris. NCBI lineage: Eukaryota > Metazoa > Chordata > Mammalia > Rodentia > Sciuridae > Geosciurus > Geosciurus inauris. The sequence continues at coordinate 99,222 of PVHX01000254.1, read as the reverse complement.
GGCACGCAGATTCTGGAAAATGACTTTAGGACCTCCTCTTTGATTGTGAGCAGCATTGAACTTCACACAGAGTTTAAAAGCATCTTAAGAGACCTTTCCATGCAGTGTTTTGGAAATAAGGGTTTGTAACACATCTGGGTTATGAAAATAATTTGGTGGGTCTTGGTGAGCATTTTAAAAATCAAAATATATCAGATAAAGTAGAAAAGAAATACAGCATTGAACACAGTAAGGTTAGTTATCGTTTTACGAAAATATTGTTTTAGTTGCCCATTTGCATAACCTGTGTGTGTGTGTGTGTGTGTGTGTGTGTGTGTACATATGGAGAGAAGGAGAGAAAGAGAGGTAGAGAGATGTGTAAATATTCATATACAAACACATAGGTTTTCTGGATTGTGATCCAAAATGTATTTCTTACTGTGGGATACTGTCCAAAAAATGTACAAAGTACTGAGAGCCCTACATCTATGCTTCACAGATTGAAGAAAGCAGGGCCTGGTGATGGAATCCTGCCAACTCCTTTAATAAAAGGCCTGGCAGATAAAGTCCTGTGCCCACGGGCCCTGCACTTCTCACTTATTCCAGTGCCCACTGTGAGGAGTCGCACGTTCTTTTATTAAAGGAGCCAGTGGGGTTCCGTGTGGGCTCCACAGGAGAAATGACCTGGGAAAATATATCTTGTTCTATTACCTATGCTGGCCTGACAAACCTATGTGGAAAGTTCCTTTAAATGGTTTACAATGGGATTTCCTCTGGATTCTCACCATCAAGATCAGCTTTTCCAGAAATTGTCTAATTAACTTCCTCAAATTCTTAAGATGTGTAATTCTGCCGACCTGGGAAAAAATTCTTGGCTCTGCCTCTTGCGGACTTTGTGCCCTCAGAAACCTGGGGGGGCTCTGGCCTCATATCCAGCAATGGGCAGCAGACCTGGTGCCAGTGGTCCCCACAAGATAGGAGCTCAGGAACCATTAACCTCCTGCCTTCTACTGTGTTTTGTTTCTATGAATGTTTGCAGAGAAGTTAAGAAATAACTCCATACCAACTACTCTCATGAGTCAGAAAGGAGGACTCCTGAGAAAATGCCATTTCTCCTCCTGTGGCAAAAGCGGCAGAGCCATGAGAACCTGCAGTCCCTGGCTGGGGTGCCAAGCGCCCGGCCTTGCCACGTACCCCCCCTCCCCGTGCTATTTGCCAGCTAAGAGTTTGGAGTTGACCAAGTGCCAATCCTGGCCTGGCTCTGTGTGCTCGATCCCATGACCAGCCCAGGGCTGACCTTTTCTGGTATTTATGATGTCGGATTGGATTTTGATCACTGTTTGAGCTCTTGACACAAAATAAACAGGTTGGCGCTTTTCCCTGGGAGGCACAAGTGCCAGGATTTCAATCCTGTCTCCAAACACTTCTCCCTAATACCACCATCCCTGCCCTGCAGCCTGCATAGCGAAACACCCAAGGCACAATGTCTCTTATTACAGTGGCCAGCAGACCCCGGTCAGTCTCCTTAAGAAAGTGAGTCTTGATATTGGCTGTGCTTCAGCACTATGTTTAGAGCTTTTAAAAATATGGAAGGACAGGGTCCATACCAGAGGCCAGGATTTGGTTGGTATGGCACTGGCCTGGGAATCTTCACTCAGGAGCTCTCCAGATGATTCTAACTTGAAACTAGTATTGAGGACAACTGTGCTTGGGAGAAAGAAAGGGAACACAGATGTGGGTGATCTCTTTCAACCACATGCCAGCCTCTGAATTGGTAAGGTAGGTGCCCAGTTTCCTACCAAGAAAACATGGCAGGGAGAGGTTAGCTTTGGATTACCAAAGATCACACAGCCGGGCTAGGGCGTGGACACAGGACTACGTGACATCCGGTAGCCATGACATTGCACTGTTGAGCTCACAGAACCCACAGATGCCTGTATGTGAGCCACAGCCTGACATGGCTCCAAAGAAAAGGCATTTCGCTATTCCTTAAAATACTCAAAAGAGGGGCTGGGATTGTAGCTCAGCGGTAGAGCGCTTGCCTCGCACGCGTGAGGCCCTGGGTTCGATCCTCAGCACCACATACAAAGCAATAAAATAAAGACATTGTGTCCATCTACGACTAAAAAAAAAATATTAAAAAAAAAAATACTCAAAAGAGTTAGAAACAGTCCAAGAATTCAAAACAAAAGGCCTGAACAGGAAAATTCTAACATAACTGTACTACCAGCTCCAGGAAACAGAAACCATGACCTGGGGTATAACTAGGGCAAAAGGTAGTAATGTGCAGATAGGAGGAAAAAGTATCCAAATGAATTATAGCATGATAATAATTAAAAAACAAAAAACAAAAAAAAGTCTCCTATGCACAGGAAAGTCTCTGAAATGTTACATTAACCTAACTAGGTAGTCAAAATAGAAAGGAATTTCTTTCTTTGTGCTGATGTGGACACACTTGATTTTATTCATGATGTACAGTAATCAACCCAGTGAACCTCAATGGTGACAGCAGTCTATTCTTTCAAGGGTCTGGTTTTGCCTCTGGAGATGAAGTTCCTTGACTATTATAGTAATGCCTTGCAGGAATCTCTATTTACTACCTGAGTCCTGTTCGGAGTTCTCCTCTTACAGTTCTACAAAGAAAACTTATTTCTTCCTAAAAATTAAAAAAAAAAAAAAATAGACCTAATGTCATGGAATAACAAGTTTGTCCTACGTTAAGAACAAACATTTTTGGTTGAGTACCTACTGTATGCTGCTCTGAAAAGCATTAAGAGGTTCTCCCAAACACACCTTCCACTGAGACAACTTCAAGTCTGTCTCTGGAGATATAGGTGAGGATCTGGCAAGCTTTGGAAGCCAAACATTGCTCTGAGATTCTCACTGGGCACTGTTTACTCTTAGGAGATCTGAAATCTCATGAAACTCTGTTTTGGGGTTGATCTCATCACTGTCTTTTACTTTGTATCTCTGTTTTTGCCTCTGATAACGTTTCATGCCTTGATTTGACATGAGTGATTCAAGTTTCCTTGATGGTTCCAGGAAACCTATGATTTGCTCCTTTATAAGAACAGAAAAGAAAAAGGAAATTGTTGTAGAATTCAAAGAAACAGAGGCAAAAGGCCTAATTGTATTCATTCAGTAACTAATGTTTTAGCTTCTACCAGGCTTGCATTGGTAGAAACCTTGAAGACAGAGCCACCAGGATGTACTAGCAGACAAATGTAGGGTGGGAGGGCAAGACAGGCATCCAGGGCATCCCTAGTCTATGTGGTCTGGGCTTTGCCTCTGACAGCACAAAGCTGTGTAAGATCTACACGACTGAAAGAGACGCCAAGGTCGCCTAGTCAAATTTTACACATCATTCACTCCTTCAACAGTCATCCAGTAAATGCTTATTGAACAGATAGCCTTGAATCAGCAAGAGAGATTTGCAGAAGGCTGTTAAAGATAAAATACAGACCTGCATCCCAGTGAAGTTGTTTTGCAAGTACATCACATGAGTCGAGACCTTCTGGATCTTGCTTCACCTTTGCAACGAAAAGCACTGAACTAACTCATGACCCTAAGATCCCTCTCGGTTCTTATTTCCCATTTGTGTGCATGTCACTAGAGCCATGACAAAGCACCCTTTGTTCCCAAATAATTCCATACGAGACTGAAAAGAAAATTTATCTTTTGGCGTGCCCCTCTCTACTCTGACAGACACGGATTCATTTTTAATTGATCTCCCAAGAAGGCACACACCTAATCTGCTTGAATGATTAATTAGGCAAACAAGGAAGAAAGCCCAGGACAGAGAACAAAAGTAGAAGCCCCACTCCCCAAGAACAGGGCTCAAGTTTTCCAAAAAGGGTGACTTGTAAAAGGGAGGACATAGGACATAATCAAGTGGGTCAACATTTTAATTTGGTTCACATTATTGGATAAAGAGGCTATAAACCATTTACATCAAAAGAGAATGATCCTCTAAAATGCTAAAGGAAACTTATTCATGCATTAAAAACTAAACAAATGTCTAGGAGAGGGCAGGCACTGTCGATGAGCCCTGTGCTGTGTAGGAAGTGAGGGAGGGATAGATAGTAATGAGTAGAAAAGACATTGGAGAGAACATTCTGTCAAGGAGAATGGGTTCTATTAGCCTGCACGCTTCTTGAGGTTGTGAGTGACAGAAACTTAAACTGACTTAGGAAGCTAAAGAAGAGTCTTGCTTCAGGCAGACCTGGGACAAGGGGCCACAACACAACAGAATCTGCACAGTATCTTTTCAAGGGACCACAATCCCTCGAAAGGCCTGCTTATGAGTTTGGCCTTGGCTGGCATTTGGCACTTGAATTTCTGGAGAAGTGTCCTTCCCTGATGATGGCTCACCGTGTCTAATGAGGTTTGGCAAACAACAGTTTATGCTGGACACCTGCTTTCCTTCCCAGCATCTGGAAGTTTGGTCTGTGCTAGGGAGGGGGCCTGTATAACCAGTCGCCTATAAAAAATCCTGGGTGCCGAGTCTCCAATGAGGTTCCCTGGGCCCTCCCATGGGCTCTCCCATGGGCTCTCAGGATTTACGGCTGGGGAATGCAGAGTGTGCCGGTGACTCTGCAGGGAGAGGGCTCTGGAAGCTTGAGCTCAGTCTCCTCTGGCTTCCCACATGTGCCTTTGCCTTTCATGAACTTTGTTTTGTATCTTCTCCCTGTCACAAATCACACCCATGAGGATAGCCGAAGGCTGAGCCCTAGGGGTTCTCGAAGCAAACCATGGGCCCTAAGGTGGTCTTGGGGATCCTGACAGTGTCCACATAACTGGAAGTGGTTCTAGCTCAGTGTCCTCACAGTTCAGCCCCCTCAATAGAAAGACTCAATACTTTTTTCTGCTAGCTCTTGTAAGTCCTCGACTTGATGCTCACTAGTTCTGGTGGGCTCAGCTTCGGTCACATAGCAGCCCCTAAGCCATCAGAGTCATCTGAGGGGCTATGGCTGGCCTAGATGAGCCAAGTCCTTATCCCTGCAGCCATAAAGGATCAACACCACTTTATAGGAAAGAACCTGCTATCCAGAAACGCCAATGCCCACGAACAAACAGGAACCACAGAGATAGAAGAGACAAATTTATTATCTCACCCTACACCTGGCCTTTCTTTTATATTGTCCATCTGATCTGCTAGACTGGGAAATTATGGTCACTTACAAATCTTTTCCATTTTGTACTCTGACTTACCTGGACACTCATGTGTTAACACAAAGATAGCCTGATTTTGCTGCTGTATCCAGCCTCTGCTGGAGTTCAGGCAATGATCACTTCTTACGTGATGACTGACGGGGTCTCCGACAGGGCTCCGTTTTAGATTCTGCACCCTCCAACCATTTCCCCATGACTCAGCACAATGCCCTCTCCTTCCTGAAGGCTGACTGGTCTGACCAGGTCACTCTTCTGGATTCTAACCATCATGACCTGGCTTCGCCTCAGTCTTCTATCACTCTCTCAACCACCTCTCACTCCTACCTGGTTCTAAGTACTAAATATCTGACCACAGAGAACCTCCTAATGTCCAGGGACACCATGCCATTTTATGTCTCTGTGCCTTTGGTCCACTCTGTCATCCCCAAAGTTAATTACTCTCTCCATGGTGGCCCACTGTGCTTAGAATTTGGCCCCTTATCGCTCTTATTACTGCTTGCTCTCCCGAATTCTCAGATCCCATGGTATCCCTGTGACGGCAGGTGAACCATCTGCTCCATCTTTACAGACTCAGTACTCACTGAGAGACTGACAAGGAGGACTGTCCACACACCTGAGGAGTGACTTGAGGAATGAAAGGGGAGACAGGGCTGATCTTGGCCCTGGCCCTTACTAGATGGGTGAGTTGAATGTGCCTCAACCTCTTCAGTCCGTGGCTTCCCTCCCTTATGAAGAGAGGACCAGACCTTTCACATGTCAGGATGTGTGTGGTAAAGAAAGGAGCCTGATAGAGCTTGGCTCTGAAGTGTCCCCCATAGTCTCATGAGGTAAAGGCTTAGTCACCAGCCCATGGTCCTACAGGAAGGTGGTGGAATTTTGGGAGGTAAGGCCTAGTGGAGGAAGTCAGGTCACGGGGGTGTGCCCTGGAAGGGGGCAGAGGGACACTGGCCCATTCCTCTCTTTCTTTGCTTCTCAGCCACCATGAGGTGAGCAGCCTTCTCTGCCATGCACCACCATGGTGCATAATGCCACCACAGGTGCAAAGCAAAGGGGCCACATGGGCATGGACTGAAGCCTCTGAAGCCCTGAGCCAAAATAAATCCATCTTTCTTTTAAGTTGTTTTATTTCAGGTATGCTGCCACAGCGACAGAGGGTTGACCAACACAGGAGCTAAGGAATACGGGCCATCTGGACTGAGGCTGTCTGGACCACACCAGAAGCTCATGAGGTGAGTTTTCTAAAAAAAATACATCAGATTAATATAGGATATTAATTAAGGGAAACTGAATGCAGGGTATATTGGAACTCTCTCTTCTATATTAATTTTTAAGCCTAAATCTTCTCTCTTATTCATTTCTTAAATTTTTTTTTAGTTGTAGATGGACACAATACATTTATTTTATTCATTTTTATGTGGTACTGAAGATCGAGTCCAGTGTTTCACACATACTAGGCAAGCGCTCTATCACTGAGCTACATCTGCAGACACTATATTATTTTTTCTTGCTGAACTAAAACTGTTTCAAAATAAAGTTTATTCAAAGAATCAAATTGGGGGGCTGGGGTTGTGGCTCAGTGGTACAGTGCTTGCCTAGCACATGTGAGGCACTGAGTTCAATCCTCAGCACCACATAACAAACAAACAAACAAACAAACAAATAAATAATTGGTATTGTTTCCGTCTACAACTAAAAATATTTTTTAAAAATCCACCTGTATCACGGACCAACAATTTCTCCTCTCCTCTGCCATGTAAGGCATGTGCTTTGAGGGTTACCTCCTTATTTAATACTCTAGAGAATATCATTTCAAATATGCATTTAAAAATGAGGATTATTGGCTGGATCTGAGGAATTTTCTCTTTTATCTCATAAGAATCATGGGAGATGACCCTGTGTTCTTTTTTTGTGAGCTAAGCATTAAAGAAGTGAAGCCTAAAACTCTCCAAACCTTCTTGATCCCTAAGATCCAACAAAAGGGAAGTAAGAAAACAAAAACAAAACCCCAGTGTTTTCTGTTCTGCAGGAGGTGGTTGTTAGAGAGGGGAAATACAGGTATGAAATGAAGTAAAAAGCAGATTCAGTAGAAGCTTTAGCTTATAGCTAGTTCAGAGAGTCCCTTTCCAAGGCATGTGAACAGTGAGTCTAATATACATATATAAGTGTAGGTGTATGCATGTTTGTATGTGTGTATGTGTATATATGTACACATGCACAATGAATCGGAAGCCTCCCCAGCAGTCTGATATATCTCCACACATATATTTGGTCCAGGGAAGCATTGTGACCTATTCTGAGTGACCAAGCTCCCATGAAAGGCCCCTCCATCCATCTCAATAAGGGCTCTGCATACACGACTAGCTCTGCCTGCTGCCTTCTTCCAGGTGGACAACCCAGAGCACTGTGAGGAAATGATACCCAGCATTCATCTTCCCTGACAGGCCATCTCCATCCTGTCAAATATGAGATGCTGCTGAAAACCTACCCCTATGTATTTAAGAGGGAAAAGTGAAGCTGTGTCCCTCTGACACTCATGGAACAGCATGTACTGATTTTTTTCCCCCACAAATATGCAAATGAGGAGCAAACTGGTGGCTCCTGTAATTTTGAGGGGAGATCATAAATTCTCATGAGTCCTAATCAAATCTGTGGCCTTTGATGGGCATGGATGTTTTGGGGTCTGGTTCATGCCATGGTAACTTCCCTTGGTGTGGTGTACCTTCAGGTAGAGGGGACTGGATGAGTTCATTTATCTTCTGAAAGAAGACCTTTGCTACGGGTTGCTCAATTCTGTGGTTCTCAAAGAGAAAATTCATAGTTTAAGTACCTTTTGCAGCTGGTGTTGAGTATAAACAGGAAAGGAAAGAAAGTATAAAGCAACAGGAGCCTTAGGATGGAACCTATTCAGAAAGTCACTCAAAGGCATGTGGATACGAGTCACCAAGCTAGCAACTGATCATCAAGGTAGAGGATGGGGACGATGCTCTTGGCATCTGGCAGGTGGTAGACAGCCATGCTGTTCAACATCCTGTAGTGCAAGTGGCAGCATCTCTCCCCACAAAAGAGTCATGGAGCCCAAAATATCAATAGCACCAAGGAGGGAAATTCATACCAGAGCACTGATTCTCCATCAGAGATGGTAGGCAGGACACCATGGGGGATGGGAATGGGTGCTGAGTTGTGTAATTTGAAGGCTCTGCAGCTTACAGTCACCCTCCACCCTGCAACTCAGAACAGGTGCTCAAAGGACAAAGCTGTAAGTGATCGTTAGGCCCTGCTTGGCTTTCACATGCCTACAAATCCAATTTGTTGAGTTGCTAATATAGAGCAGGAGTAGAATGTAAGGTCCCTTGGGTCAAGATAGTTGTAGCGCAAACAAGAAAAATAAATTGGCCTATTTCCTCGGGCACATGACTGTAAAGGTGAACAACTTGGTCTTTGTCACCATAAATTCATTCAACAAGCATGCTTCTTATCTCCATGTATTCATTTCTTTATTCTCTTTTAGTGCCTTTCTTGGGTCCCACCTGCTCCTCACCCTACTTTCCCCCAGAATGACCTACAATAGCCCTGTCCTCTCTAGCACCCATACAGCTCCACTCAACATCTCCGAAACCCAAGGCAGTGGATATCAGCTAAATGCTGGACAAGTTGCTAGCCAAATGATTCCTGTGATGGTACACAACCCTCCTACAGTGTTCTCAGAACTGTCAGATTCAGAGGAGGAGTTACGGACATGAATTTCTAATGGACAGAGCATTAAAAGCATCACTGGTGTGTTTCCTTCCAAGGAGCTACTCAAGAAATATTATTTGAATATCCAAATGAGCAAGAAGAGACTTCCTGACAGCACTGTTTCCTGATATTTACCCAAAACAGCAGTGGCATAGATGTTCCAGAATCCTGTCAAACAATAGAAGGTAATCAAGAGTGGCCTGCCTACGACCCTTCCCCCAGCTGCTCCACCCACTCTCCTTCTCTCTTCTATCACTCAAAGATAAAAGTGAAAGCTAGAGAAGTCATACTAATAAAAATAATAACACCTATCTTTTTTTTTCCTTCCCCTGGAGTCTAAGAGGCCACTGATTGCAGGATCTATCGAAACATTTTCTAGGAGAAAAGACCATCTGTCAAGTTGCTCTTGCAAGTTACATTTCAATTTCAGAAATGGTAAAATGTGAACAACCCTGCATTGTGTAACTGAGAAAACAGAGCAAATACCTGCAAAGTACTAGGTGAATTACATATTTTCTTCCTGAAATACTGTTCCTGTTGAGGAGGAGAAGCTGAAGTGTGAAGTGCAGGGAAGGGCTGGGCCTCTCACCAGCTTGTGGGAAGTCTCGCTCCACAGACTGTGTTCTCCCTACTGAGAACACGGTAGGGAGTGGCCAGTTGCCAGTTCTTCCCAGTTAGAACACAACCCCCTGAACCTATGTTACCCTTTCCCCAGGCCTCCTTCGCCCATTATGACCTGGGCCATTTGGGACCACTCTTTATCATGGAGGACTAGTACCGTCTCCTCTAATATCAAGAACCTTCGCCATCTTGAGCCTTTTAGGTATGTAGAGGTTGCCCGTTGGGATGACAATAAGGTGACTCCAGTACTCATGCGCTGACATGTGGCAGCTGACATGGGTGAGTGGTCACGCTGTGTCCCCTGCTTCACTAAGACCTTCATATGGTCACCTCATGTCACACCTCCTACAGTCTGGATGTGTTCTGTGTGTACACCAAGGGTCCACTGTGACCAAAGCTTTGGTGCCCTGGGAGGTACAACTGAGAGGTGACTGAAACTTTAAGAGGTGGGGCTGGGTGGCAGGTCTTCATGGCACAGGGGACATGATCTTCAATAGTAGTTCTGATGTGATCCCTTGAGTTGCTCCAGGAGGATGGTTATAAAGGCCTGAGCCTAGCCCCACCCCAGCATTCTCTGCTCCTGGTTTAAGATGTAATCATTTGGTCCCCCACATACTCCTACCATTGCTATCTGGGCCATGATGAGGGGGTTATGCAACCAAGAGGTGGCCTTTGCCATAGAATAGTATGCCCTTTGGACTGAGTATCCCCCAAACTGTGAGCTAAATAGACCTCTTTTCTTCCTAAGTAGGTTGTTTCTGGCATTTCATTGTAGTAACAAAAAACTGACTTTTTATACCAATATCCTATGAGTATTATGATTCCCAATTTTGCCCATAGGAAACAGGTTCAGAGATCTCAGTAATGCACCAAGGTTATTAAGATGGCAAGAAGATGCTGAGCAACCCTAAGTAATGGCCTTGGCTTCTTTGCCCCACCATGTTGCAAGTGGACACTTGAATAGGGAAAGGGGCAGAAAGTGAGGAAAGAAAGACAAGCTTTGTCTTTTTTGTCCAAAATTTTGTCTTTCCTCTCCTTTGTGATAAGCAAAAGGTGTCCTCCCTAATAGCCTGGACCCTCTACATTGAAGGAAGTCAAGAAATTGTCAGAGGCCCATCATGTCAGTGAATCCTAGTGATGGATCAATATGGCTCCATCTAGGTGCCCAGGGCATGCTGGCCTTAGAATGCAGAGGCAGGAGCCAGCATTACTCACCAGCCCAACTTGTACCAGCAGGATCTCCAGACATAACTGGAATGTGCCCAGGGGTTCTTGCTGACTCTGCTAGGCATCCATCAGCTCATCCTCCACCACTTAAATCTCAGTACACCAATCCCATCTTGCCTAGCCTTTTACTTTGTTGACTCCATTCTGTCCCCATGCACTTAGCTCTCCCTTAGACACACCAAATCCAGCCATATTCCCTGTAGGACCTGGTACCCTCCTCAGGACTGGAACCCTTGGAGGGTCCTCTACTCTGGAGCACATGTGGAAGTCCAGAAAAGCAAACCTGAATTATCTGGAGGAAGCATCTATTTCCACACCGAAAAGCTCCATTGTAGGAAATACCTGAAGATCCCTCCAGCCCAGAGGTCTCTTGGAGGATCCAGATCTGCACGTCAAAACAGAACTTGTCACTGGCGCTCTCCACCCACCTCCTCACATCCTTTGTTCTACCCCCTTCAGCCAGTGCCATCCCTTGCTTAGATTGGAGCAGGAGCACCCATGTCCTAATAAAGCTCTCTTTCACAGTGCTGCAGTCCCTCCTTACCTGTGGTTCTGCTTTTCTTAGTTTGAGTTACCCATGCTCAACCATGGTCTGAAAATATTAAGTCCCCCAAATAAACAATTCAAAAGTTTAAATTCCATGCCATCCTCAGAAGCATATTAAATACTGCTACATCTGGCTCAGGATGTGCATTAGTCCTCAGGTTCAGCACTTCCACAGTATATCCTACCCGCCTGTTAGTTACTCTATAGCTATTGCTGTTGCCAGATCTGCTCCTGTGGTACTGCAGTGGTTATATTCAAGTAACCTTTATATTCCTTCATAATGGTCCCAAAACACAAGGGTGGTGATGCTAGCCATTGGAATATTTCAAAGAGGAGATGTTAAGGGCATTCTTTAGGTGAAAAAAGCACAGTAAGATATTTGGAGAAAGAGACCACATTCATGTCACATTTATTAAAGTCTATTGTTAAAACTGGTCTATTTTATTATTGTTAATCTCTTACTTTATCTAGTTTATAGATGAAATTTTGACATACGTATGTCTGTATTAAAAAAAAAAAAGCACATATAAGGTTGAGGACTACTGGTAGTTTCAGGCTCCACTGTAGGGCTTGGATAAACTCCCTGTGGATAAGGAGGGACTGCTGTACTGATTTCTCACCTCACCTTTCAGATGATTCCCTTCTCAACCAAAGAGAACTTCAAATCTAAAAATCTGAGCATATGATTACCCTTGAAGCTCTGAAGCATCTATCAACAACTGGTGGATAAACCCAAGCCAAGACCTATAGGAGCCTTGGTACTGCTCTGGCCGTGCTCCAAACTAACTAAAGAATCATCTGCTTTATCTGTTCATTATTCAAAAAACATTTATTGAGCATCTACTGTATGCTCAGCACAGTCCCAGCTGCCGAGAGACACCACAAACATAACGACAACGGTCCTTGCCCTCCTGGTACTTATCTACCAATAGGTAAGACACAGAATGACCAGCATAGCACGGCTGCACCCTGGGTGCCTGGGCCTGTGCCACCAGCTGGGTGGGAAATTGCAGCCCACATGATAAGTAATAACTCAGTGGATCAGACAGCCAAGACAGCTACCGAAAAAAAAAAAAATTAAAGAGCCGGGTGACAGGGATGGGAGGCATCTCAAGGTGCAGATTAAGTGGGACCATCAGGGAAAGTCTCTCTGGAAGCTGAGATTTGAGCAAAGACTTGAAGGGATTTGTGGCAGCGAGACTGGGAGAGGTCTGAAGGACAAGCGTTCCAGGAAGAGAGAACATCAGAGCTGAAGAACAAAGGCAGCAGCCCGCCCTCTCTGTCTGAGGAGCCTGTTTAATGTTTCCTTCAGTTGCCTCTGTACTGTTCTCTTTCTGGACTGCAGGCCTAGGCTTTTGCCATTCACTTCTAGTACAGAACAAAAGGCTGCTACATCCCCACCTCTTGTTCAGAGGTTCTCCCTGGCCCTCCCCAACATCACCTTCCCCACCTGGTCCTGCCTCACTTGTATCTTCCCTTTCTTTCTTATTTTTATTTTTGGGGGGGGGGGTGGAGGGTAACTGGGGATTGAACCAGAGCACTTAACCACTAAGCCCCATCCCCAGTCCTTTTTATTATTTTGAGGCAGAGTCTCAACTAAGTTGTTTAGTGCCTCATTAAATTGCTGAGGCTGACCTTGAACTTGTGATCCTCCTGCCTCTGCCTCCTGAGTCACTGAGATTACAAGTGTGTGCCACCACACCCAGCTTGCATCTTCCCTTTCAAGGCATGGGCATGTCCCAGGCTTTCACCTAGCTATGTGTTCACATGGATCCAGGATCTGGTGTTAGGAGTGTGGGTGCCAGAGGTCAGCGGGGCTTCAAGCCAGGTTCTGCCAGTACCTCCTCGTTAGTGACTTCAAGTGAGCTACTCAAAGATGTCCATGAGAGATAAAAGAGAGAGTCCAGACTGGACAGCCTAAACAGTGCTTAGCAGACTTGAGTAGCAGGAGGATGGAGTGGGGAGGGGGTTGTTTACTGTTTTATCTCCAGGATCCAGGGCTGGCCAGGGGGCTCAGCAGGTAATGAAGTAAGGAAAGAATAAAGAATTGAGTGAATGTGGAAGGCAGGAAGGGAGGGAGGGAAGAAAGGAGAAAAAAAGAAAAGGCAGCAGGAAAACTGAAGGGAGGGAAGGAAAGAAGAGAGGGAAGAAGGAAGGAGGGGAGGGAGGGAGGGAGAAGGAGGGGAGTGAGGGAGGGAGGGAAAAGGAGGGAAGGGAGGGAGGGAAGAAGGAGGGAGACGAGTGAGGAGAGCAGGTTTCTATTCCCTTAATTCTCAAGTATTTCAGGTTTAGGAACAAGAGAAAAATATGTAAAAGGAAAGGAAGCAAACTATCATTTATTATATAACATGCAATACACAACCATTATCTGATCTAACCACCAAGATAAAGCCTCTGAGGCAGTTATGAATGGGTTGGTCCCTCACTCTTACAGAAAACCACCACCACCAAAGAGGCCTGAGCAATTAAATGGTCTTCTAATGTCATAAGAAAATGCAGATTCACATCCAAGTTGATATGAAAATAATGAAAAGCCTTTCATTCCTGTTTCCAGGAATGCCGCCCTCGATGTTGCCCCAGTGATTCAAGCCTCTGCTGAGCCAATGGAAGGACCAGGGGCACCTCACAAGAGATGTGCAGGTTTCTGATTCTGGAACAAAGGCAGCAGGAATAAGAGAGGAGAATAAAGCAGGAGGGTATGAAATACAGAGAGGAGAAGAGGTCGCAAGAAGCCACGGAAATTCTCCAAGTGGAAAATCAGCTAGGAGGTTCAAGGCAAAAACTGAAGCCAAACAATACAACTTAGTGACAGGGAGGGAAACCCATCAATACTAGAAGAGCAAGAGATAATTTTAAAACATGATTAAAAAAAAATGGCCCAGCCTTTTAGCTAAATTGCGTGACTGATGACAAAGAACTCAGGCCCAGGCTTGCTCTCACCCTATGGAGCTCCAGGCTTCTGCATTACCGCACGCCACTCAAAAGGACGGCAGCTGTTGGTGTCATTTTAAAGCACTTTATTTGAAAATTTTTATCTTTTAAAAATGTCTGTTTTTCTTCCCTGCAGCCAAACAGTCTCTCAAGTTAGGAACTGTCAGGAGAGAATGCGGGACGTGTGCATATCTGTCTGCATGAGCCCCGGGAGAGGCCTCGTCACACTGGCCGAGAAGGGACAGCTTTAATCAGGGAAACCTGCCCAGCACAAGGGAATGTGGTTGTCCTGAAAGGTTTACTTTGATTCCTTTCACACCAGCTAAGGAGGGAAAAGAGCCTGATATGGAGGCAGGTGGAAGAAGAGGGACGAGGGTCTAAAGTCAAAGGAAAAGGATCAGTAATAGTGATCTGAGACATAGGAGAGAGGAGGAAGGAAAAAGAAAAGGTACAATATGGCTGGAGAGTCTACAGGGTTCCAGCAGAGGCAAGGCCCCTCCCAAACCTCACCCGACTGCTGTGCGGAGACGTCAGTATTTTCCTATAGGTGAGGAGCCAACAATGCTGAGCAGTTAATGACCTCCCAACTCACCTGCTGATAAGTAGGCCAGCAGGGACTTGAACTCGGTCTCTTCCTTTGCTAAGCTCTTGCTACCCCACCAATCCCATCAGGGGAGATGGGCAAGGCCAGAAAGAAGAGACCTGAAGAACTTTAAAGAGTTTTTAAAAACTTCTTCAAGGCAACTGAATATAAGCATAAAAGTTCTACAGATGTCTTTACAGAAATAACACCTCCGACGTGTTTCATGCTCCGTTTTCCTATGATATTTTACATTTATAGCCACCCCCAGCCCCAACGGCTTCATGAACAGAGCTTTGAGGTAGGTAATGGGGCAGACGCACAGAAACTGTGTCCACCGTGATCCCACACGCACTGGTAGGAGTCCTCAGAGAAAATGCAACGCTGGAAGAAGTATGCACGTGATCTTGTGGGAAGTCTCACGCCGACCCTATTAGCACTGTTCCTAGTTCCTCTGGGCCCAGAGAAGCCAGGTAACCTGCTGTCTTAGTCTGCTTGAGCTGCTATAACAAAATACCTTAGAATTGGTAATGTATAAACAATAGGAATTAATTTCTCATCGTTCTGGTGGCTAGAAAGTCATAAGATCCAGGCAACAATAGATTTGATGTCTGGTGAGAGCTTGCTCTTTGTTTCATATAGTTCTTTCTAATTTTGTTCTCACAGAGCAGAAGGGCAGACAACCTCCCTGAGGCCATTTTTATGAAGGCAATGACCTCATCAAGGAAGCCCTAATGATCTAATCGCTTCCTGAAGGGCCTGCCTCTTACTATTATTGCATTGGGGATTAGCTTTTACGTTATGAATTTTGGGGGCACACAAACATGCAGAATATAGTGTCTACTCATGAGTAAGCCTTCGTTGGCTTAATCTACCACCCACGATGAGCCCTGGGTGGAGCTCTTGGGGACCACAGTGACTTTACAGGCAGAATTCTAGGAAGTCACATGTGGGGAAGATGCTGGAGTCTGTAAATTTCTGTGCCTCCGATTCTGCCTCTGTCCTTTGAATGCCTGAATCACCTTGGGCTTGACCTCTACGAACCTGTTTACACAGTCACCCAGGGACCTCCCTTTTGTCCCTCCAAAGAGACTCTTGGCTATGGCCACATAATGCTTTTTCTTATTTTCAGGAGCACGGGGTGCAGGGTCAAGAGGACTGGATTTAAAGTTGGGTTATGTGAGTTCCAATCCAAGTTCCACACCTTGAAAGCTGCGAGACCCTGGAGATGCTGTGTTGCCTCCTGAAGCATCTGTTCCCAAACTTTGAAAGTAGGAACATGAACAGTAACTGCTCCACGTGGGCTGTGGGGGTGAACTGAGTTTACTCACAAGGCGCTTAACCACGTGGCTGGTACAGAGGAAGTGCTCAGCCCAGGAGCTGTGATTAGCCATGGTTAGCCTGGCAGGCCCTTGAGAGATGACCACAGGCATACCTGTGGCAAACAAAGGTAAGCTGGGTAGTGACTCCACCTCCTTGAAGGCCAGAACCGTACGCTGTGGCAAGTGTAGGCAAGTGCTCCTAGGGAGGACAATACCGTCCCTAATGCTCAGCAAGGCTTCCTTCCAAAGGCTTCTCATTACTGCCTTTACAACTTCCTCCCCGGATTGGAACAATCATGTACTGCTTCCAATTCTATGTGCAGATAATGAAGGCACCCAGGGGTCTTGGTGGCCCAGGATCACCAGTCACACCTGATCTAAGTGCAGACCCTGCCTCCCCGGGCGGTGGGCATTCCCTTCTCCACCCCAGCAGGGATCTGGGAGAGGTGACACAAGGCAGTGGACATAGCACAGACTCTGGAATCAAAGGGCTTGGGGTCAGCTTTGCTATGTGATAGCTCTCTGAGCAGGGACAGCAATTTAATCTCCCTAAGGCTCAGTTTATTTAACTTTCAAATGTACAAAGCTTCTAGTTTAGTGCCCAGAACAGAAGAAGCACTCGAGAAATAATAGTTATCTTCCCTTTGCTTTGCAAATGTGACTGACCCGCCTGCCTTCTTGCCTCTCTATGCAGATATCCAATGCAGAACCTCAAATATAACAAGACTCACAAGCTCTGGAGCTTGACATGACCTCCCCTCACAGTCCTCTCTGGCTCACCGGGGCTACTGCACCCACCCAGCCACCCTGGGATCATACTCCACCTGCTCTCTCCCACTCTCAGGAGTATC
Organism: Geosciurus inauris; assembly: GCA_004024805.1. Lineage (NCBI taxonomy): Eukaryota > Metazoa > Chordata > Mammalia > Rodentia > Sciuridae > Geosciurus > Geosciurus inauris. The sequence continues at coordinate 82,258 of PVHX01000254.1, read as the reverse complement.
CTGGTGACTGGGCCTTTAATACCTGCCCTAATGAGACAACTTCCACCTCCTCTACTGTTCCACCCAAGCCCTAGTCCAGGTCGTCTTCCACCTGGAGGACTGGAATTGTCTTCTGAATGGTTTCCTCACGTCTTTCTGTCCTAAGATGGGCAGCCAGGATGACCCATTACAAACAGAGCAGGTCAAGTCCTGCCTTTGCTGGAAGTCCACCAATGGCCCCCTAGATGCCTAACAGGAAAGTCAGCATCCCCTCAGGATCATGCAGACAAGGTCCCTGTGATATGACTTTGTCAACTCCAGCCATTTCCTGGGCAACTTCTGCTGTGTCTGGACATCTGTCCCAACCATCTAACATGCCGCATTGAGTCACAGCAAAGTTGCTGCTCGTGGCCTTCTGCGTTAGACGCTCTTCCACCCTCCCCCCGCACAGCAGGCTTACTTCTCTCAACTTCTTGGCTTAAATGTCACTCTTGCATTAATACCTTATCTGAATATTAAAACAATATATACTACACACACACTCACATGCACACATACACAGGTATCCATTTCTCCCTTCTCGAATTCCCTCTACAGCATTCATTACCATCTAAGATTTATACTATTACTTATCTTCTGCCTCCCTCCACCTAAATATAAATTCCCAGTGGTAGGGCTTGGGTTGTTTTATTTTTGCAATATTCCCAACTGTCAGAACACTAACCAGCAACCGGAGGAGCTTAGGAAATACGACTGAATGGGTGAACCCGAATTCTAGCCACTAGTGATATTTCTGGTTCTGTTACTTTGGGTAGGAAGACACCCCGGCAGCTGCACAGGCTGGGGAAGGGTGCAGACCATTGGTATGGGAGGCAGGCATCTGCCACTGAGGTGAAGTCAGGCTCATGGTGCACAAGGACGTCTCCAAGAGTTGCTCGAGGGCTCCCTGTGGCAGATGGTGAGGATGCACCTGCGTCCTTAATAACAGGCTTCTTGGTAGACGCTGTACCGGGTGCAGCCAGGTACGGGGTTTCCACAGTACCAGGGAGGAACCAAGCTGGTATGTGATCTGTACACAAGTGCCACTGCAGCCCCGAACAATGTGTCAGAGACAAATGAACAGCACTGATGACAATGAAAATGTTCATGGCGAAAGATGTCGAGTAGAAGTGCCTTTATGAGAGAAGAATTCTCTCTCTTGGGCATATGGGTCTGTTCTCAAAGGCTTTCTCCCTATTCCATGACCTGGCTTCTAATAGATATCATTAAGAAAAATAAATCCACCAAAAAGAAAATGCCAAAAGTCTGACATATTGAGCAGGGAAGAGTTTACCTATTTTCTATTCACCTCTGCATCTTCTTACAAAAACTAGGATGGGCGCAGGTGGACCTCAGATGCTTTCTACTCCTCTGCAGCTGGTGAGGATGATGTAACGCCATCTGCCCTGCCTGGGAGCTCCCTGAAGGCAGGTGCCACATTCACACAGTTTTAGGGAATAATGACATCTAACATATTCCTCTGTATAGTGGGGGCCTAACAAATGCTAGAAATGGATAAACAAATAGAAGACAGCCCAATAATTCAGCTCTGGCACTCAAAGGTCCCCTGGTCCTGTCCTGACCTTGGCCCGTGTACTCTGCTTAGCCCCAGGAACTGCCTAGAACCTTAGAGACCTCCAAATATGCAGCTCCAGGGGCAACAAGAGCCCAAATACCTTCCTTCCCTTCTGCAGGTGATGCCAGGGAAATCAAAAGCATGATTATCAGTGCTGTTGCTATTGGCTACACAACCCCACTACCACTACGGCCAGACCTGGCTGCAACAGAATAAAAGGGATTTCCGCGGCACTGCAATTTCTGATCACCTGCCCTAGTGATTTTGCTTAGAGTTGCTCTTATCCAAGGGAAACTTAGAGCAGTAGATGCAGGCTGCAGGCTGAGTTTCCAGGGAAGCAGATTGAGATAGAAATCAGCACATGAAAGTTTAATCAGGGAGAACTCTAGGGAACCTCTGCAGGAGCACGACTAGACAGAGGGGACCTCAGGCTGTGAGGCAGTCTCCAGGGAGAGAGACAGCTGATCAGGTAGGACGCCACAGCTACAGAGTCAATGCAGGACAGGGTATATTCCCAGCAGGGGGTGTGGTTCCAGGCACAGCCACTCCCTTCAACAGAGCCCGTCCCCAAAGAGGACTGATGTCTGGAGCCCTCCCTCTACAGCTAGAGAGAGCTCCCAGGTGCTGGAGAGATAAGTCTTCTCTTCTCAAAGGGGAACTTGGGCATCAGTTGCTCTTTCTCAACAAAAGAGTGCACAATTACCATGCCCTGTGATGCGTCTCATCTGATTGCTCTGCCCCTCTCCAGGACAGGGGACAACTCTCACTGTCCCTTCATTACTCCTCTTCCATATCCTGACTTACGTATACAGCCTGACACCCAGTAGGGATGTGATAAACGTCGTTGAATAAATGCATCACTGAACACTGAACATCAGCATAAAAACATGATTAAAATACAGTGCAATTAAAGAAAAACTGTCCCCAATGAGTTCTGTGTGATCAGAGAGAGAAATAGCAGAAAAAACAGAGAGAAGCCAAGGCACACATATTTCTGATCTCAACTCTGGGCAAAACCCTGCATCCATCCAAACTTCAGTGTCTTGACTTGGGAAATAAAAGGGTATATCCCAGTATTCTATGCAGAAGAGATTAGACAGCAGAGACACACTCTTTCCTCAGTTTTGTTAAAGAAATGTCTCCCTAATGCCATTATTGACCCAGATAAGAAATGTTAATTTTGATCCTGATAAGGGAAAGAGTCCCAGAGGGCACAATGTCAACCCTGCAATTTGCTGAACACTTTCCTCAATTACCCCAGAGCTACCATCCTCCCAGAAGGAAGCAGGCAGCAACCACAGTAGGCAAGGAATTTACCCTGCCCATGCATGGAAACAGAAACCAACAGGATTTATGGAAATGCTTTATTGAAAATCAGTAAGGAAGATTTCACCCTCAAAGAATAAAGAGCGAAGAGAAGACACAGGGAGATTTTAAGCAGAAGCTAGTGTGCAATTTGACAAAGAGAAAGATAAGAAACATATAATCATCTCACTAACAAATTTCTCCCTCATTGCATTTGTCCAATAGAGAGAAGAACATCAAAAATACAAGCCTGAGGAGAGGAGTTTTAAAACAGCCCTAAATTCATGCTAACCTGACTCTTCTCTCACGTGCCCCACCAGAGTCAAATATGACTATTGGGCTCTCAATTGCCCAACAGAAAGGCTCCTATACCTTGAAGTGGTGACTAAGACAATAATAAGAGCTAAGAAGAATGTTACCAGTCAGAAAGAGAGGACTCTGAAAACCAAACTAACATACCTCCTCAAAATAATAAACCATGATGCTAAGGAAAGCAAAAGCCATGAGAACATTTCAAACACTCTATAATCAATACCTGTTTCTACTACCTCAAAGGTTTTCTTGGCAATCAAAGAATTATTTGATAAAAAGAGAAAACCAATAAATGCATGTTTCTACACGAGTATGCCAACACTCAATTATCTGCATACAAAATACACACATTTGATATTTAATGGTTACAAAGTATCCTAAATTGGTTTCTTCCCAGGAACACAGATCTTACCTCTTCATTTAGTAAAGAAATGCAAATTCCAGTTTAAACACGTTTCAAATCGAAGTAGAACTGAAACTCAACTGTGTTATCTGTAATTTCTTATTGACTTGAATAGCACAACCTTATCCGAGTTAAACTCATCTCTTTTAAAACATACAATCAGCAGGGCATGGTGGCACACGCCTGTAGTCCCAGCACTTTGGGAGGCTGAAACAGGAGAATCCCCAGTTCAAAGCCAGCCTCAGCAACTGCAAAGCGTTAAGCAACTCAGTGAGATCTTCTCTCCATATAAAACCCAAAATAGGGCTGGGGATGTGTGGCTCAGTGGTCGAGTACCTCTGAGTTCAATCCCCAGTACCAAAAATAAATAAATAAATGAACAAACAAATAAATAACTACAATCTTGATAGTTGACATGTCGACACCTACAAGAATACCGGAAAGAAATGAGCCGCGATTACCTTTGAACTTGTGGAACACAGCCCAGAGCTCTGCGATGTCAGTCGCAAAGGTGATATCTGTGTCGAGGACAATGACTCTCTCCAGGTTGGCAGGAAGAGTTTTGGTTAGGACGAGCTTCATCAGGCCATAAATCCCAGAGTAATGTTTGTTGGGGATCCAAGAAACTTCAGACTAGACAGGACAAGGCACAGAGGGAGTTGGAGAAGGGGAAAAAAGTCACTCCATTAATTCTTTGCTTAAACATCACAAATGGCGCCCAAGACATAAAAAGCACTGAGTGCAGCCCTCTTTTTCTGGAGAACCCACTCTTCCTGGAGGGTGCTCTCCCATACTTCCTCTTTCTCTTCTAATTAACTTTGCTACCACTTTTACTCTGCCAAGAACACAATGCAACCAGTGCTAACAAAATCTTTGATTATAAGAACATGATAAAAGAAACTTGTTTTCACCCCAGTACTGGGGATTGAACCCAGGGGAACTCTACCACTGAGCCACATCCCCAGCCCTTTTTAATTTTTATTTTTGAGACAGGGTCTCCTTAAATTGCCTAGGCTGGTCTCAAACTTTGTTGGCAACATGAATGAATATTTTCTTAGAGTTCTGCTTTTGTAATTTACATTTTGGCACCAGTTTGGGGGAAGAAAGTGTATCTGAATCAAGGGAGAGGAAAAGAAATGAAATCACATAAGATTCATTGGAGAAAAGAAAGATATGTGAAAAGAAAACAAAAAGGAACAAAAACCGAATCATACTTTTGCTACCAAATTGTTCCAAGGCAGGTGTGTGTCTTTTAAGTCATATTCCAATCCTGTGTCATAAACATCACTACTTACTGGCATTTAAAGCTTCTGCTTAGCTACATCTTTTAAGCTGTAATTGAATAGGTTACTACTGGTGCCTTCTCAGTGTTCTCAGATCAGTGCTCACAGAGGGCCGGGGCATCCTTTATGGATAGTCTTCACTTAATAGCAATAAAGTTTCCACACACAGGGTCACCGGTGAACAACCAAGGGACTGGTGGTATTGCAGACCTCACAGGACACAGGGGGATGGGGACCTCAGCCAGGCACACATCTTGGTGCCACTTGGTATTCAAAGTTACACTTGTGATGACAGCTTCCCTATGTGCAGGGTCAGTTGTGAAGGTCCTTATGGACCAGGGATACCATCCCAGCTGCGGTAGGGGGTTTCCATTGGTGTTAGAGTATACTCTCGAGAGGTACACTGGTGATAAACCCCTTTAGTGGGAAAATGGGGTCATCGTTAGTATCCTACAAAATACTCTTTTGTCCTTTTAACTCCATTTAGAAGATGCTGTTCTTTAAGAAAAAAAGAATAGCAAATCAAATTTAAAATTGAAAAACCAAAGTTCTGTTCTCAAGGATGTTTGTTACCATGTTATAAAGAAATAGCAACCATCCAAATGCCCCCAAATTGAGCAGTTAACTAAAACATGATACACTTTTGTTTGATAGCATACTATCCAGTGGCTTGAAACAATGTAGATTAAGATGCAATAAAAGGAAATCAGCTATGATGGTTAAGAACAAACAAAAAGCAAGCTTTATAACTACTAGTGTTTAAAACTCACTATGTGTTCTCAAGCAGTACAAAAATTCATCCACTGAAATTTATGCAGAGAAAGAAGAAATGGAAGCAAGATATCAAATTACTCAAGGGGATCATTTGGGGTTATTTTTCTGTGTCTCTATCTATATACCTACATGTATATATATACACACACACATAACATTTATGTGATCAATAATCGCTAACTTTATAAAGTGAGCAGCTACTACTGCTAAATAGGGAAACTAAGGACTACAATCATTTTAAACATATCCTCATCCAGTAATGGTACGGAAAGAGAAACATAGGAAGCCACTTCAGAAAAGCTATCAATATTGTGATAATTCATCTGACTCATTCCATTTCTCAAATATCCATATTATTCTTTCATCTTCACAGTTCATTTCAAAATATCATTTTATCTACTCTCTCCTCTTTGAGTCCTTTTGCTTAAATGAGCAGAGGTTTTGATGGGGCGGGGGGGAGGAAACACTGATGGATGGAACTATTCACCACATGTCCATCTCCAGGAAAAGAATCACCGAGACTGCCTGTCCTCCCTGTCATCTTGTACCCAAGCAGAGCAGAGGAAGGAAAGACACAGGTGCTCCAGCTGCGGCTCCAGGTCACAACAGCCTTGATCTTTCCAAGCCTCTGTTTCTTTATCTATAAAATGGAGCCGATGCCTACATCACGTGCTTGATGCTAAACCAAAGGGGATGGAAACGAAAGAAGGAAAGTTAGGCTGCCCTTATGTATCAGCCCTGCAGGGCCCAAAAAGGGCAGCGGAGGGCTAGAGAGGACCTGAGTGGACAAACTGGTCATAACCAGCAGCCATGCTGCTCATGCAGGTACAGAAACTAAATAGCAATAGCAAGAACAAAGCACAGGGTCTTATCCGTTAACAGGCTCAAAATTCACACCTGAAATCAGTGAACAGCACAGGCGGCTGAGCCATGTGCCCACCTCCCACAGCCAGCAAGATGCCAAGCTAGAGTTAGAATCTGCCAGGAGGTGGTTGGTGCTCTTTCTCCAAACCACATTACGTTTCTCTGGGAGTTGGCTTCCTGACGAGCCGTCACCTTTAAGATCTGAGAACTCGGTGAGTGATTCCCTCCAGTGTCCTTTATAAAAAACTCTTCCTTGTGAAAGGCCTGGCCTGAGGAACTCAGCTCGGTTTCTTCTTTCCTCAGGGAATTTGCCTGAACTGAAGCCTGGCAATCAGTGGTCCATGCTGCAGAGCTGTGCTGTTTAATCAGACCTTTGATTAACTTATTCATCTATTTTGGTTACCATCAAAGCAGGAGAGCCTGGTGCACACCGAACACCACCGTGCAGGGTTAAGCCATCTAATTAGATTGCCCTGACTCTCAGCTTTATTTTTAACACACATGTGAGACACTTAGATGCATCACCAAACAGTAAGACTACAGGAATAAATTAATCTCAACATGAGCCCAGGCCTGAATGCCGCCCCAAGTCCCCAACTTAATACATAATCAATTAAGTCCAAGTGTTCAATTAGAGGTAAAGGAAGCATTTGAATGAGTTTGAGCTCAGAAAGAAAGCCCCAGGAAAGGGAAGAAAAGTAAAGAATCTTTGGGATGGGGAAAGAACTTTTGATAGGAAGCAGCACATCAATAATAGATTACTCGTCCTCCTAAGTACCACGGCTTCTACCATGCTCCCCCACCCCCATCCATTTTCTGCTCTTCCTTCAAGTCTCAATGGGGCAGCGACTGTCTTCCAGTCGCCAAGTCCCTGTTGTCTCAGGCTGCATTGACCTCCAGAGGCCAGCTGTCCCCTTCCCCTGCATACAACATGCTCTCACACTGGGTTTAATTTCCCATGTCTCTCTCTTGCCTTTGACTGGAACTCCTTGAGGCAGGCAGGGAGAATTTCATTTTTGACCCTGGTCAATAACCAACACAATCATTACTCAAGAATGTGGATGATCATAGGGTCCACCAGGCCTGGGTTCAAATTCTATCTTTGGCATTGTTCTCAACTAGAAGCGGAAGCGTCCATAAATGCAGAAGTCCAGGGTCACTACGCACAGTGGAACAGACTTGTTTTTTGAGCCCCAAAGCCTGGCCTTTGCAAACGGTTCCACTTCTAAAATAAGCTGTGTGACCTCAGGAAAGCCACGTAACCTCTACAAGCCTTACATTTTCTCATAGCAAAACGGGGACGTTCGATACTGACTTTCCAACACGACTGGAGGACTGCAAAGCATCCAGCTCATGTCAGGCATGTGGCCTCGGCAAAGCCACTTCTGCTCTCCAGTGTGTGACTATCGGTGCAATCAGAGCTCAGTGATCCGCGTTATGAGCTTGATAAAAGCAAGAAACTACACTATGGAAGACAGTCGAGGAGAAACAGAACGGAGATGGTTTGTCAGGGGGAGTAACGTGCTCATCACCCTTTCCTATGTTTCTATATAAAACGTTAACACCATCACAAACCGAAATCTGCAGGAAAATGCGAAACCCCTCAAGTGCATCTCCAAGTCAGGCAGCGCATCCTCGGTTTCAGGAGGAAAGTGGCGGCGGGGGGGGGGGGGGGGAATGGTCACCCAAGTGACCTTTCTCTGCAGTACCTTGGTGCAATCAGAGTTATCAATTTTCAACAAGTTCCAATCCAACCAGGGCCATTAAGGGCGTCAGTGGAGAGAAGAGCATCCTGATCAGAGGAAAGGTGGGGAAACCTGGCAGGCCCCATGAGCACCCAAGAGCACCCTATGGGAATGGCCACACCTGGTGGAAGGACCTCCCACCACGCTCTTCATCAGTAAATATGCTAAAGGGTTCATGTAATTAAAAAAATAATAAAAATAAAAGTTAGGCTCATTTTAATGGACAGACTATTATCTTTGCAATGGCTCTTAATAATGCTAAGCAGCATGGTTGAAGCTTTAATTAGCAAAAAATGCAATTGTGCTCAAGAGCACCTCCTACTACACTTACATAAAGGGCCGGCCAGGAGCAGTCCGGGTTTTTAGAGTTCTGTGTCAAGTGGGGGTGGGGGTACTCTCAATGGGAAACTCGGCTTTCTGAAGCTGACAGTTACTCCGTGTGCCTCCAGTAGAGTTTCTACAAAGCACTGCAAGTGATTTCAGGGTATATCTGAGGAAGGGTGATCCCCAGAAAAGTGACTTAGAAGACCTGACCAGAGGAGGGACATAAATAAGCGTGGGGACAGAGGGTTGGGTGGCAGATACATCTCTAAACCTTTAAAACATAGGGGATGAAGGACAGCAATGGCCCAGGGGCAATGTCAAGCTTTTGCTGCATAAGGGAAAGACAGGCAAAGGGACTGGTGTGCTCAGGAAATGATGCCATGATGCCTGACTCTCCTGGAAGACACAGGTTTTCAAGAGGCACTGGGCTGCCTTGGTAGTATGATAATAGAAAATAAGACTCCATTTTTTTCCCCACTTTGGTACTGAGGATTGAACTCAGGGGCACTTAACCACTGAGTCACATCTCTAGCCCTTTTTTTTTTGTATTTTATTTAAAGACAGGGTCTCACTGAGTTGCTTGGTGCCTCAATAAGTTGCTGAGGCTGCCTTTGCCTTGAAATCCTCCTGTCTCAGCCTCCTGAACCGCTGGGATTACAGGCATGCGCCACTGTGCCTGGCAAGACTCCAATATTTATTGGTGCCAGGCATTATGGTAAGGGCTTTATATATGATGTCTTGTTTAAACCCCTCCTCAGAAGCCCCAGAGCCCGACTGATACTCAAGTACCCAAAGTTCAGAGGATGAGGGCCGAGTCCCTTCCCATACCATAATCTCAGTCCCCAGCCTCAGACAGACTACTTGAAGTGAATGGTGAAGTAGGGGAAGAGAACCTCCTTTCAGGCGCCCTAGCTGACTCAAGGAATTCCTGGAAGGGCAGAACTGAGTCTTTCTCCAATTGAAAAAAAAAAAAAATCCTGATTTACCAAGTAGCAGTTTTTTGGGGGTAGTTAGGTACTGGGGCCTTAGAGTTGGACATTTCTGGCTTTTCCTCTCTCAGGGCCTGAATTTTCTTGTCTGTAAAATAGGAATAATATTCTGTTTCTCTCTAGGGAGTTATTGTGTTTGTAGTCTGTAAGTTTTCTCCTATGTTAGTAGAGGTATTTATGGTTCAAAATAGATTCCTTATCCATATCAACATCTTTTCTATGAATTACAAATCACCTTGACATGTTTTTAAAAATTTGAAAAAGCAGTTGTGGTAGCTGCAAAACGTTTGAAAAGTCATTTGCCTTTTGCGTTATGGGTGGTCGTCTTGGCAACCAAGCAAGTTTAGAAGAGCAGTGAGGAGGACCTGAAGGTGAGGTGTCCTGGGGTGGGACAGGGGCTTCAGGAGACACTGGGGAGGAGGATCATGACATGAAAACCAGCCAGCTGGACTCCAAACCCATCTCCACCACCAACATACTGGCAGGTTTACCTGTCTCAGACTCAGTCTCCTCACTCTTAAAACAGAGAAAACAAAACCTATGTTGTGTGTGAGCTTCAGAGAAAAATGCAATGATTCAGGAGCACTGTGTTGCCGGGCAGGTTTGTGACATGGTGCGGACTCAGCATTAGCTTTCAGGATGGTCACAAAACACACACTATAGACTCTGGATATGCTGGGCAAGCAGCTAAAGTGCTATGCATCTTAGTCTTTTCATCTGTACAATGGAGATCTAGTAATTACCCTGCAGGATTATGAACATGCCTGTGTTACACGTAAGCACTGGCAACTGGTAATTAATTGACACTAACAGCACGTACCCAACAGAAAAGACAAAATTTATAACTAGCAGGTAAACACATCTGTATTTGTGACCAACAAAGAGAAATGGGCTCAGTCAGTTAAGAGCATTTAAATAAGCGCTTATGGAAGATTTAATATGGGCCAGGGACTGAGGAGGGCAGAGGGGCCAGGCCCCATGATGGGGAAGACATGGTCAGAGCTCTCAAGCGGTCATGGCCTATTGGATATTCACTTCCCATCACTGCACAAAAAGTTACCTCAAAACAGCCACTTCAAACAGCAAAGTTATTTATTTTGCATAATTTCTATATGTCAGGAATTTGGGAGCACTTGGGGGAACATAAACTGGTTGGATTTCTCAAGAGGCTGAAGGCATCTGAATATGTACTCTGAGCTGGAGGATCTGTCCCCCAAACATGCTGGGTGGTTGCTGCTGCCTGTTGACAGGAAGCCTCAGTTCCTCCCTACCTGGGCTACCCAGCTATGGGTATTTATAGGTGAACTGGCTTCCCCACAGTGAGTGATCCAAGAGAGAACAAGGCAGAAGAGGGCATATCTAATATGACCTGGCCTCAGAATGGACATGATGTCATTTCTGTACTCTTCACATAGGTCAGCCCACAGACTATGGGAAGGGACTCAACAATGGTGAGAATACTAGGAAATGCAGATTGCTGAGGACCATCTCAGAAACGAACTACCACATCTGTAATTACAGAACAGAATGAATTGGATTGTGAGAAATTACAAATATATATGTAGAGCTGTAGTCTAGCAGGAGGATAATTAAAGGGGAGTGGTAGGAAAGAGGCAGATTGAATCAGGTGGAGATTTCTGGAAGAGCCTTAAATTTTGTCTTGAAAAAATGAGATGAAAGTGCAATTTCTCAAATATTGGGAGGGAAGGATGGCAGGTGACGTACTAGCATCAAGAAAGGCACAGAGATAAGTATAACCAACCTGGTGTGAACGTGGTGGGCGCATGAACAAACTGACTGTGCTCAGTTGGCCTGGATGGGAAAGCGTGGAGCTAGAAATGATGGAAGAGGTCACTTGGAGAGTTCCACACACCATGCTAAGGAGCACTGGATAATATCCCACAAAAGTAGAAAAAATAAGAAGAGGTTTTCACTAGCAGACATATGACCACATTTTGTCGTTAGAATAGACTCCAGTGACTTTTGGAGGAAAAAGTAACAGCTGGGAGCTTCAGAACCTTGGGGGAAGCCTCCTGCAAATGCAGGTTCCTAGGTTATATTCTGAGAATATGATTCATTAGGTCTGGAGTAGGGCCCCAAAATCTGTATTTTTAAGCAGCACCCATTGATTCTAAAGTGATTCTAAAGTCCTAGTTGATAATCTACGAGATGTTAATGAGAAGCCAGAGAACAGTATTTTTCAAGGTGTTTTGGGCTGAACCCTTTATACTGGATTAACAATCAAGGCACTGTTCAGAACAAGTCCTAAGACAGCCCCAAGGCCTGTGTCTTACCTGAAATTGCCACTTTCTTGGATGCACAGGGGGAGAAGACCTTTCTCAAAGATCAATGAAAGAAAATGTTGATGTTAAGATTGGGAATTCCTTAGGTATCTCTATACCTTACAGAAAATTTATGACTATCAAGCCAAATACATTCATTCCCTGGCTGTAATTCTTTTTTAAACCTAGATATCCATTTCAATAGAAAGAGCTCTTGTCCAGCTGGCAGTGACACTCTTAGCAACACTAGGAGAACTGAAGTACATAGTTCACCTCTTCCTACATCAGCCACTTGGGGGGAAACTTCCCAAGAGTCTCAGCACTGGTCTTTGAAGGTGACAGCAGTCTCCAGCAGGTGTCAATGAACACACACTTATTCAACATGCCCTAGCCTGAAATGATTTGCTGCCTTCTAGTTGATACACCCATTGTTCAGAAACCCATCCAGAAACCATCTTCTGCAGAGAGAAGTAATCCTAGAAGGACAAAGACACAGTGAGTCACAGGAAATGTGACTGTGGCTCCACAATCCCACTTCTCCATCAGTGGTACCAAACCCCTTCCTCTCTCATCGTCCAGCAAGAAGCACCCTCTATTTAGCTTTGTGACGCCTGAGGGGACTGGTCACTGGAGCGTTTACATGATGCTTGGACATCCCTCAGTACTGTGTTATGAAATGGAGCATTTCAACGCACTGGGAGTTCTGATTGGTGAACTGGACTGTTACAGTGGTTTAATTTCCTGAAATATAGCTGCCTTCGCAACTAATAGATTTTTCAGTGCACTGAGGAGAAAATTGCATTAGTTCCTGGGTAGCCTGGACTTGATATTTTTAGAAGCTGCAATTCTTATTACAGCGTGCAGTGTGTATTTATGTGTCTGTGATTAACATGGTGTCAGACACACAGAAGGCACTCAGTGAGGAGTTTTATATGTCTGTGATTAACATGATGTCAGACACACAGAAGGCACTCAGTGAGGAGTTTTGAACAAGTAAAACAATACAGTTGCACAAATAATGCTTTATTCATTCATCATTCATCTATTCATTCAACAAACATCTAAGTGACTTCTAAGTTTGAGGCTCTGAGCCTCCAACTGCTTTGAAAAAGTAATGACAGAGTTTGGAGGGACCTAAGTAATAAAGCATTATCACAACATTGAAGACATGGTTTATCATGATGGAGGTTGGAAAGGGGAGCCAGGGATGAGATGGTGATATCCAGGTGGCTTGGCTGACACACATCTATTTCCAAGTTGGAGGGCACGATGTTTGATCTGCATAGCTCCAATCTTCATGTGTGTGTATGTGCCTGTGAATTAAGATATCACCTGTGATTGGAGACAAGAGTGTAGTCTAGAGGAGATAAGCTGCTCAAGTCAGGGACCCCTTAATTCTAAGTTAGTCTCGTGTGTGTATCTCTGTATGTATGCATGTGTGTACACATGCATATATCTTTTTACAGCTATACTCAACTGCTGCTCAAAGTGCTGAGAATGGAGATTATAAATAACAGGGAAAAAATTAACAAGACTTTTGTTTCCCTGTTGCCATGAATTTATTCTATTGAATGCACTTTTTTTAAAATGTTTATTTTTTAGTTGTAGGTGACAGAATATCTTTATTTTATTTTTATGTGGTGCTGAGGATCGAACCCAGTGCCTTATGCGTGCTACCACTGCGCCATAATCCCAGCCCCTTGAATGCACTCTTAACAGGGGCAAAAAACAGTTCTCACAAAAGAGAGAGAAAAAAAACTCATAGCTATTCCAATGGTTTGGTATTGAAATCTCAGGACAGGAGCAGCTGGGGGTAAATTGGGGAGTAAAATCCTCAAAGGCTTGTCAGGGGTGGAGTGATGCTTTTTAAGAAGAATCTGAGAAATGCTGCTGTACAGGATGATATAACACCAAAGTAGCCATAAAACAGACAAGTGTGCAAAAGCACGCGCACACACACACACATATACACACACATCAAAACTTGATTCCAGACAGTAGTGGTAGCATCTGCTGAGTCTCCTAGTTCTTCCTGCCTTCCTGAATTTAATTAGAAGGCAGTTGAGGCAGAAAGCATATTTCTCTGTCTTCAGGTTCTTCGGAGAGCAGGGAGTTCGGTCTCTCACTCTCCGCCCCTGTTCCTGTTCCTCCTTTTCCACTCTTACCACCTGCTTCTCAGGGACCCATCTAAAGGGCAGCTACATAGGCTGCGATTAGGCAGGCATCGGCATCTGGCTGCTCTGCAGAATGAGGCGCTTTGCTTTTCATTTGCAGAGACCTCTGGAGCACTTTGTAGGTGATCACCTACAAAGTGATCACCTCTGTTCTCAGCTTCAGAAATGCACCTTGCAGGTGAACTTAACTTTAAACACATGGGAGGGCAACTCCCAAGTGGGTAAGGATGATTAAGGAGGACGAACCAGAGGTGTCAATTAATTTCTGGTTGGTTAAAAAAAAAAAAAAACAAAACCTGTGGAACTCTCTTGGGATAGTGAAAGGATTCAGAAGAAACCTTGTTCATAGTAGTCTGAATTTCTTCCAGCTAACAGCCAAAATGACCCTTTTCACTGTTCAGCCCTGAAAAGATGATGCTTTCATTTAGTTCTTGTAAGACATCTAACAAACATTAACTAAAGGTCTGATTGTAATTTCAAATATTTTAACCTTGACCTTGAAGCCTTGTTTAAGGCTGCATAGACTGGTTATGTTGACATTCTCCCTCCACAACAGACCCTTCCCGTTTTTTTCATGATGGTTGTCAAGGAAACCAGATTGAGGAGAGCCGTCTAACCTGTCTAGATGTAGAATGTATCATACATGAAAATGCAGAAGGGGAAAGAACGTCACCTTTAGAAAGCACTATGAGACAATGGTATGTGGATCACGATAATTCCATTATGTCTTCGGTTCCACTTGGCGACCTGGCTACCCATCAAAGGAACTTTTGATGTTCTAAATCATTCTATTTAAAAAAAAAACAAAAAAAACGAATTCTGAAAGTCACTATTTACCCATTTACTGTGTGTGCCAAATTCTGTACGAGATATAGAAAACTGGAAGATTTTTGTTTCTTTGGAGAACATAGGTAAAGAAAAGAGAATATTACTTTACTGATGGTAATTTTATATTTGTTGAATATTCACTATGTAGCAGTGACTACCCTAGAGCAATTTGCAAATATTATCTTTTAATTCACACAATAACCCTATTAACTAGAAGCCAAGGAAATCCCAGAAATAAAAAGAATTATAGGAGTTAGGATTGAAAATCAAATCTTGCTCATTCCAAAAACTTTTATCCTCTCAGAAATTGATTTTTCAAATAAGATATTCAGATGATTAAGTAATAAAAACTATATACAAAATTCTTACTAAAATTCTTAGGATGGAATAGGGAAGCAAAACTGGAAAAGATAAAGGTGACTATGAAGCATGGCCATACTTGAGCATAAATGAACCATCCAACATACTTATGTTCCATACAATTAATATTCCTTCTCATTACAGATGTTTCCCCAATCTCCAAAGGATGGCATATGACCAGTAACAATTTATTAGGAAATATCTTACCATCAAAACAAAAAGCAGACACAGAAGCTTGAAAAAAGATGTCCAGATCCAAAAGGTTGCTGCAATTTGAAACTTTAGTTCTTTACCACCTACCCAGTGTGCATGCGAAATCTCAGTCCCTGATTTTTGGCCTTGTGCAAGCCAAGTAAGTGTTTGAACAATGCCACTGCTGGCCTGGAGCAGTTCACTGGAGTCTGGATGCTCTTCTCCAGCACACTGATGGAAACCTGCTGGAGCCACAGTCCAGGACTGCCCACCCACTCACATGGGCCCACTACTATGCCTGCCCCAGAAAAAGCAACCATCTAGCGGTGGAGCCTGGCATTATGGCTTGTTTGGGTGTGAGAAAGATCACTAGAGATGCTAATGTGGAATCGAGGGTAGCTCTAGTATCTTTTTTTTTGGTGGGGGAGTTGTTACTATATTACTAACACCCACCAAGTGATTCTTCTGTGCAATCAAGCCTGAGGTCCATAACAGTTAGAGAAATAAAGATAAATCAAACTAGGGAAAATCAAGACCCAGATTAATGGCATGGCTCTGTAACTTCAGTTCTTATTTTGCTGTCTGCATAAATATTGAAAAGATCCCACACGGTATATTTTTAAAAATTCCTGGCAAATATTCAAGCCACACGGATCTGGAAGCAACCTGTAGCAATGAAATGAGCACTGTCCTCAGAGTTTGAAAACACATCCTGTGTGGTCAACTCTCTCCTCCGACTCCCAGCTTCAGCCACTGAAAACCAGACAAAGCCACCTGCTTGTTCTGCACGACCAAAACTGACATGCTGTGCACGGAAGCACCGAGCACCGTGTGTACTTGAATTGGCACTCACACACTCTTCGTTAATCCTGAATCTGGAAGGAAGGAATATTTCAATATGTGGCAAGAAGAAGAAAGGCCGGAACACAGTGATGGAGCTCAAGTCGCTGGTCCCTGACCATGTCTGTCAACACTGTGATCGCCTCTGGTTCTTCACAATGGTTGGTTTTGGAGGGTAGGGCTCACATACATTATGTATATATAATGTAAAGGCAAGAAGCACACCATGGGACATGGTATACGTTAAGCAAAAACACCATATTAATAATAACAGGGGACGAGAAGGGGGAGTTGCAGCAGAGCGATTATGCCTGTGAATAAGATGTTGATCACCGCTTGCTATTTTCTCTTCAAATGTATTATTTAGCCAGTAGCGAGCGGATTTAAAACCCACTGGGGTTCTTGAATTCAGCCAGGCTGAGTGGTTAAATCCAATGAAAATATCCTAGTTAGATGATTTTTTAGCCAAGGGAGATGAGTATATAAAAAGAAATTTAACAGGTCAGTTTATGAAGATGTCCATCTTTCAAAATGACAATAGGGACGGTAATGATAACATTAATAATAATAAATGTGCAGGACGGCCTCACTTGTAATGTAGTTTCCTATCTGGCATTTCATTTGATTTTTTACATCCTTCTGTGAATTAGACAAGCATCAGATTCATTTCTCCTTTTCACATGTAGGAAAATCAGGCTTTTAAAAAGTTGTCACTGTCCAAAATGGCAGAGCTAGTAAGTGGCAGAGTTAAAACCCACTCCATCTGACCTTCAGGAAAGCCACTGTCACAAGGCCAAAGTCCTGCTCGATCATGGGAAGCAAGCAAAATCAACAGGCTTCGAGGCAGCACCGCCCCACATTTTGATACATGCACAAATGCATCTTTGCCCCAAACCAAGCTGATGACAAAGCACAACCAGGGCTGTAAACCTGGAATGTTCCCAAGATTCCTATTCAAAGTCATCTTGGAAATTACTCTAGCCTGCTTTCCATGCTTTTATTAGAAAACCAAGAGAATCTGATTGTGTCTCAAATGGGGTAACAGAGTCATCAACGTGCAACACCAAGAGACACACAGGTGCAGCGGGGGATGTGTCCAGTACAGGCAACACCATATCTCACTTGGTTGGGACACAAAGGGCACAAATCCATTCAACTGTTCTCTGACTTCAGCGACTTGAGCTTTACATCTTACCACCTTCGGCAGCATATCACCACTAACCTGAACAGTGGCATCACCCCTCGTTTTGTGAGATGCTAATACAGGAGTGATTTTGTCCTAAGGGATGGTTGGTAATTTTTAGGGACTATTTTAGGGTTGGTATTTTTAGGTATCCCCCCAAAAGCTCATGTGTGACGAAATGCAAGAATGTTCAGAAGAGAAATGACTAGGATATAAGAAGTGTAACCTGATCAGTGGATTAATCCACTGATATGGATTAACTGGGTGATAACTGTGGGCAGTTAGAGTGTGGCTGGAGAAAGCAGGTCACTGCGGGGGTGCCTTTGGGGTTTATGTTCTGTCCCTGGTGAGCAGAACTCCCTCTCTGCTTTCCAGTCCTGAGTCACTCCCCCACCATGCTCTTCCACCATGAGGTCCTTGTTTACCTTGGTCCCAGAGCTAGAGTCAGCCAACCAAAAACTGAACCTCTGAAACTGTGAACCAAAAATAACATTTTACTCCTTTAAGTTGTTCTTGCCACATCTTTTAGTCACAGTGACACAAAAAGCTAAGATAGGGACATTTTAAGTTGTCACAACTTGGGGTGGGGTGCTACTGGAATCTAGTGGGTAGAGGCAGGTATGCTGCTCAACATTCTCAGACAGGACAGCTACCATGATAAGTGATCATTAGGTCCAAAAGATCAATGGTGCTAAGGTTAAGGAAACTTGCTCAAAAGTACTATAAAAACCTAGAAAAGTGCAGGTGGATGAGCAAGCAGAGTCTAGACTTAATCCTAGTATTACAGTACAAGTCTCGCCTCTGTTTTCACCTAATGGACAATACTGCATTGGTAAGGAAATACCTCGAAGGAAGAAGGAGCCAAGAATCTGAAGTTCTTAGCTTAACTTACAGGAACAACAGTGGCAACTTTATAATTCTTACAAATATGAAGATAATTAAACAAAACTTATACACGAAGGAATATAAACTTTGGAAAATCAAGATTGTCCAGTGACAGATTCTGGGGAGGCCTCTTGGCTGCAGTCAATGACCTAGCCCTTGGCTGCCCCTCTCCTAGCAAGACAGAGTACACCTTTCCAGTAGACCTAGGTACCTTGTCCACCCAGCAGGTAAGTCTCACCCTAAACAACTTCACAGGTAACCAAAGTATGTAAGCTTCAAGTGCGGGACAGCTGAGGTTGTTTAACATTCCCCTAAATACTTCAGTCTATATTTAGATTCCCCAACATATGAACCCCAAATGTTAACTCTCAAGGTCAAGAGCAGTCTCCTATTTGTCCTACACAAAAAGAAGGGGAGAGTGGATTCCTTCTGCTGGTGCACAGCTCCAGGAGGTACCTGACTGTGACCCAGCCTGAGTATACCTATCCCCAGATGCCTAGAGAGGGAGGCATGGGACCCTGCTGATCCTGCAGATGCACTTAGGGGAAAGGAAAGGAAAGCACAGCTCCCTTTGAGGCAGCTGCAGTCCTCACTGTCATCTCCAGGATGATACCAACTCTTGCTCTTCCTGCTAAGCCTGCTCCTTCCTTTGATCTCCCCAACTGTCCACAACCATGTACCCACCAGCTGGTTCCAGAATTCTAGAAATCAGCCTTGATTCCTCTCTCCCACATCCAGATCTACCTCTCTGACACACTCAACAAGCTCCATACCCTGTCAGCTCAGCTGTCAAGCCATCTGCCCGCCATGTCCCTGCTGCAAGGAAGTCTATGGAGGGAGCTTTTCTCCAAAATGCTTCTGAACCTTCTCTTTGGGAATTGTCACAGAGCAAAGTCTCAGGAAGATGAACTTATTTCATTCTATCTTGTGTTTCTGTCTATCCACCAAGATGTCTGTCCTTTGCAATTTGTGCTGTCCCCAGGCCACTAGGGACCTGAGAACCTTACTGTTGGGACCTTAAAATTATGTGAGGATATCAGCAACACACCACATGGTATACAACTGGCAATCCGTTGCAAACTGTCCAAAGAAAAACAAAACCAGAATTCAGGAAGCAACAGAACCCTATGCCTGCCTCATCTAATCTCATCCTCTCTGCCCTCTCATCCACTGCACAAGTCAGGGGTGTGGATTTTAGAATGGTTTCTGTACACTCTACAGAGTTCAATTTTCCAAAGATGAGGCCAGTTAGCACCACACTTATCAGCCACCAAGTGTGCTCCCCTCGCCTGCTTTATTTCTTCAGGGGCTCCCTGGGGTAAGCCTCTATCTCCTCCTGATGAGCATCCTTTTTAGAGGAGATGCACCACTTTCAGTCAAAGATGCCCTAGTACTTTCTAAGATGCTTTGCACAGAGTATACTCTCTTATTGTGATTTGTTTGTTCTTAATTAAAATGTAGACACCCTAGTTGGGTATGGTGGTGCACACCTATAATCCCAGCTACTTTGGAGGCTGAGGTAGGAGGATCACCTGAGGCCAGCCTCGGCAACTTAACAAGACTCTTTCTCAAAAAAAAAAAAAAAAAATTAAAAAGGGGCTAGGATAGCCAATCCCAAAAAAACAAAGATTGAATGTTCTCTCTGATAAGTGGATGCTGATCCATAATTGGGGGCGGGGCATGGGAAGAATGGAGGAACTTTGGTCAAAGGGGAGGGAGAGGAGGGGAAGGGACATGGGGGCAGGAAAGATGGTGGAATTAGATGGACATCAATGCCCTAGGTATAAGTTATGACTGCACATATGGTGTGAGTCTACATTGTGTACAACCAGAGAAATGAAAACTTGTGCTCCATTTGTGTACAATGAATTGAAATGCATTCTGCTGTCATATAAACCTAATTAGAATAAATACATTAAAAAAAGAAAGAAACATAAAAGGGGCTGGGATACAGCTGAGTGGTGAAGCACCCCTAGGTTCAACCCCCAGTGCCACATGTACACACACACGCATGTAGACACAATGACTATGCACACATAAACCTGGAAGAGAAAGGTCAATGCATGTTTCCCCCATGGACATCCTGAGCAGTCTTTGGTGATAGTTTTAGCTATCTGCTTTATTAGTTTTCTCCACTATCAAAAAGATATACCCTTCATAAGTGAAAAAAAACAAATGCCAAAGGGATTAAAAAAAAAAAAAAGGCATTTCTGTTCTGATAGATAAACTGCAATCATAAGGATAGGAACTTTGATAGCTAAGCCCAGCAGATAATGAGCAGGAAAAGGAGCTCTGCTTAGGCAGCAGAAGCCTGCCATCAGGCCACAGAACCAGCTAACTGCTTTATGCCCTCTCCCCACCTCCTCCTCAAACCAACTATGTGCCTGGTGATGATGTGCTTAACCAAAAAGGGGACTGCAAGCCACACTAGCCCCCCAAATCCAGCTCCAAGTCCTATTTTCTTACGAAACCCCCAACTACCAGATGGGAACTGATTGGTATCATCCTGCTCCCTCCTTCATTAGATTCATTAAACTCTTAGAGAAGGCAGTAGCCTCCCTACATCTGTATTCTCCAGGCAGAGCGTGCATTCAGCAGAGGGCACTTTTCTTATCTACTCAATGATTTGCACTGTGGTATAGAACTGAGCTGCTTCCTCCCAATCAGCTGGGAACTCAGCTACCTATTAATTAGAGCAAGCATCAGGTTTCCCAAGACAGCCTGTTTCCCTGTGCCACTGAGAAAATGGAAACTACAGAAAGTCCGTCCACCTTGATCTTGGAGGGGCTGCCACCTTCCCCACATACACACTAAGGGCCTCAGAGAATCCTGACAGTTACCTAACCCAGACTTCAACCTGAGTAGCCGAAAAGTCAGAATCAAAAGACAAAGCCAGAGGAGAGGGAAAGTTGCATTTATTGATTATCTCTGCTTTCTAAGTAGGCATTCTCTTCGCCCTACAAACCTATCAAGCAAATGTGAGACTCTCCTGGTTGCCTCCCCAGACCTACACTTCCAATTCTATACTGAAATCACACACACAGAGACAGAGTTACTTTCTTAGTCTTCACAGAGAGGGCATGAGCCTAAGACCTGGCCCACGTACCTAAGGGGAAGTCACCTGAGAGACATGGAGGACATAATTCTCTTACACACACACACACACACACACACACACACACACAGAGTGAATATGAGAATAAGGCCCTCTTCTTTGCTGTCCTGTAAGTTGCTGAGCTGACTGTTGGATTTGCTATGACCACCTGTGACCATGAGTAGACCAAAGAATTCTCAGGACAGCACCCACCTTTCTGGGCACTGCCAACCTCAGGGCTTCATGCTAAACGAGAAAATGAATAAATTGTTCCAGCCACTTATACTTGAGCTTTTTTTTTTTTCCACTAAGGGTCCACAGAAACTGTACAAAAGAGTGTGAAAAAGGTCCTCAGTGCCCTCTCCTGTGATGAGTCTTAATGTGTCCCATTAAGAAACCTCAAATAGGATGTAACTAAAGGAGTGACTCTCAAGTGCACAGAGTTCAAGAAGTTCAAGGGCACACTTCCAACCAGATCTTCACTGTATAAGCCCCTCCCACAGAAATAGCAGCAGCAGCCTTGATAGGTAGAGTCTGGACCCCAGAGATGCATGGACACACACGGCTGCCCCCATGCAGGGAGAACCTCGGGGCTTCTCTTCCAGTTACCTGTCTGTTCTTATTCCTTCCCTCCCTCTGTTCTTTTCAGAGTCTAAGGAAAAATACATTTTTAAAAAACTATGCTACCGAAAACAAACAAAAAAACCTCATAAACTATATTCAAAGAAAAACAAAACACTGAAATTCATCCCCTTAGGGGTAGCACATTGAATACTACCAGACACTTAAATGATTGTTAAACTATACAGACACCTTCAAATTTTGAGGCATGATAGTTTTGCGACTTTTAAAAAATTTAATACTACATCCCAAGTGTTTTTATTTTCCCATTTTATTGAAGCAAAATTCTACTTTATTATTAAATCAATGAAAGTCTTATTAAAAATAATCCTGCGAATCTTCCAATATCCCACTGTGAGGTTCACCATTTTCTACCCACCCTGAAGTTGTGTCTAATGTTTGCGGCAGAAGAACGACTCTGACTCCAGCTCTATTCCCTTGGGACAAAAATTTCCTACATCACACAAAGTGTATATTTTGTATGATTTTTGACAGATATTGCCAGACGCTAAAAAGAAAGGCTACTTTGATCTCCATTTACAACAGACACTTTCATGAATATTAATCCTGGTGCATACTTCCTTGCTAATACTGGGTAATAAAAATTTTTAGTCTTTGCCATTTAGATACAAAAAACCTTACTTTTTTATTTCGATGAATATATATTATGCTGTTACATGACTATACATTTTTAATAATTGAATTTATTTTGTGAATTCCTTTATTCTTATCCTTTACCCATTTTCCATTGGTTGTTTTTTTTTCTATTTATTTGTAGGAGCTCTTTATATATTATATACTACAGCTGTTTTCCTTTAGAATTTTTTTCATTTATCTTGGGCACATAGACCAAAATTCCTTGCCTTTTGACCAAAAATTCTATATTTTTCTTCCAGTTTTTTTTTTTTAAGATTGTAATGTTTGTAAGTTTTCAATTAATACAAAATGTATTTATTTTCCTTTTCATAGTGCTAGAGATTGAAACCAGTGCCTTGTACATGCTAGGCAAATGCTCTAACACTGAGCCACTTCCCTAGCCAAAAAGGTATTTTTGTATTGGGTAATATCTTATCCTATCTTTTCCCAAATGCTCAATCTTCACAAAATGCCTTTTGCTGAGTAATTCATTCATTATCTTGAAGGTTGGGATTTTTTTTCCCTGAGCAAGGGCTGATTGACAGCCAGAACATAATTTTTTACTTTTTCCTTTTCATATTCATCACAGATCAAAGTAACAGAGACTCTTTCCTGCTGAGTCTAGGAAAAGTCTCTGAATCATTCCCAAAGCATTTTCATTTGAATATTTCCTTAGAGTTCATTCTGAGCAATCACAGGCTAGCAACAAGAATGCAGAGGTAAGAAGGTCAGTGGGGTCCCTCCAGGTAGACTTTACCTTGTAGTTGACAAGTCAGTACATGACCACACCATCTACAGAGGAAAGCCCCGGTGGCATGATAACCCACAGCAAGGAGCCCAATTGCTTATCAAATGGTGGGTCAAAACAGTTGTTGGTTTTTTTTTAAATACATATTTTTTTAGTTGTAGATGGACACATCTTTATTTTTATTGCTGTGTATGTGGTGCTGAGGATCGAACCCAGGGCCCCACGCATGCGAGGCAAGCGCTCTACCACTGAGCTACAATCCCAGCCCCTCGCAACAGTTTTCTTGAGATTTAAGCCAAGCTCTAAACAGAACACCAGGAGCAGGAAGGAAGGGAAGCCCTCGATTTTAGGTAACATAACTACCTAGATAAGCAGAAAACCCCTCTCAGTAAAAAATTTTGGAAAAGTTAAAAAAAATCTATATAAATGTACACGTGTGCATACGTGTATGTGTGCACACTCTGCACTGTGTATGTGCATAGAAGATTTGATTCCGCCTGAAAGCAAAATTGCAAACTTAAAAGGAGGTCCAAGAAGGAAAATTTGATTGTGTTTCCTGACACCAAGCACTGCCCTGAGGCAGGCTGCTCTTGAACTTCTGCTTTCACTGCAACAGGGCTGTAGCCAAGAGGGGTAAGGCCCACAGCCTGGCTTAGTAATGATGCAGAGAGAGGACACTGCATAAAGTTCTGTCCCCAAATCTTGCACTCCCAGTAGACAAGGACTTAGAAGCAAAGCGGTGAACACCCCAGTCCTTCCCACAGGGCAACAAGGGGGGAGCCAGGGGAGCCTCCCTGGGAACTCACACCCTCCACAGGGTCTCAAGCTGTCCCAAGTGGAGAATTCAATTCCAAGCAATTAGGACTGATAGTGCCTTGGGCAACTGGCAGCACTGAATGCAAATATTCTTCCAGATAAACACAACATTACAACTCACAGCTCACACATGTCAGCATGGAATTGTATACAGCCTTGTAGGAAGGGTCAAAGTCTAGGCTGAAAGGCTCCCCCGCTATTTCCACCACTTCCTAGCTACAAAAGAAGTCTGGGCCAAGCCCTCTTCATTCCCAGGTTCCTCATCTGCAAAACAAAATCCTAATAGCACCATATTTAAAGATACCCCATCTTAACTGTTTAGTACTGTATGAGTTGCATAAAAGAGCAAAATAAGTGCTGATTATTATTGTTATTTTATTGAATTCTTCTATGCATATTCTTATGTGTTACCTGATCTTCTGTTGTGCATATTAATATTCTTCATTACTGTATTTATCAGATTTGCCATTTTCTTTTTTTTGGTACTGGAAGTTGAACTCAGGGGGCACTCAACCACTGAGCCACATCCCCAGCCCTATTTTGTGTTTTATGTAGAGACAGGGTCTTACTGAGTTGCTTAGCGCCTCACCGTTGCTGAGGCTGGCTTTGAACTCGCGATTCTCCTGTCTCAGCCTCCCTAAGTGCTGGGATTGCAGGCTTGTGCCACCGTGCCCGGCTAGATTTGCCATTTTCTTATAAATGGAACTAACTTTCAGAGTTAATATTTTTGGTTTCCTGATTTTTATTGTCTTACTTCCTGGTCTCTGCTATTAACTCTATCGCCCTGTTGCTTTCCATAGGATCACGTGATTGTTCCTATTTCAATTACTGAATGAAACGTAGATTTTTTTAATCATCATCTTTGTTTTTGAATAATAAAAGGATTGAAGCTATTAAAATATCTCCAGTGACAGCTTTGGGCACATTCCATAAATTTTAGTGTGGAATATTCCCCCCTTGCTGGTTGCAAAATAAGCTGCAATTTTAGCTTTTATTTCATTTTAGATTAAATAAACATTTCAGGAAAAAGCTTTGCCCTCACCTAATTTCCAAGTACTTTGAACCTACCATTTGAAGTTTTCTTTCTGATAGGTAATTTCACTGCACTGTGGTCGACAGGGGACCTGTGACATTTTTCTGGTGTAGAATTTAACGACGCTTTGTTGTGGCCTATTTTGCCATCATTTTTGCAATTTTTTAAGAGCATTTCAAAATCAATTTTTATTCCATTTAATGGATGTGAAGTTTGGTACCTATTGATACTGATGATATTGTTAAATTTGTTTTTATTTGCACAGTAAACTATATCCTTCTCAGGGGCTGATATTTTCCCCCAGGAAAGTCTGTATTTCCTTCACTTATGCTTTTATATATTTGGAAGCTCTCTTCCTGACAGTATTCCAGTATGTAGAATAAAGTGAAGGTCAACACTTATTTATTCCCTTCACCTGGATATCTCACGTTCCAGAATCATTGTTTTTTCCCCCCCATTTTCTTTGTTTCCTACCTATTTTGCAGAGACTTCATTTCATTTGCAACAGTCATCTCCAATAATAACTTGCTCTAGCTGTATTCATAACTTCCCCAGTAGTTCCATTTGAGCTTTGCAGAAACACACTTCTAACCCCAGGATAAAGAGGGTGAAGGGTTAAAAGATTCTCTTAAGTTACCCCATAAAATGCAATAAATTTAGCAGTTTTTAAACCTGATCTGCACTTCCCAGGTTGTTTTGAAATGACTATGATCAGCTGGTTATGTGTATGTATTTTCAAAACAAATATTTGCCATTTGCATTTGGCTTTGCAACTGACCTAAAACAATTATTTATAGATCATTCTACATGTAGCTTCTCTCAGTACACACTGCCTGCCCCTTGAGATCAAGGCCTTTTCATTCTTGAATATTCATTTGAATACTTTCTCTGCATTCCTAGCCAATGATCTAGGATGGTTTCTTCAAACAGTATACACTGGCAATCCCAGTGACTCAGTAGGCTGAGGCAGGAGGACTGCAATTTTGAGGCCAGCCTGGGCAACTTAGGGAGACCATGTCTCAAAATTAAAAAACAAAATAAAACAAAACAAAGGGCTGGGGATGCAGCTCATTGGCAGTGTGCCCTTGGGTTTAAACCAAACAAACACAAAAACACTGGTGTGTATTTTCAAAGCTCCTACATCACCTATCAGTTTTTCTATTGCCTTTATACACAAGAGCACTTGGTTAGTATTCTTGGATCTCTGCCTATTTTGCACAAAACTCCACAAACATTTTATTAGGACACATTATCACAGTGGAAAAGCTGAGGCAGGACCTTTATTCTTCCAAGCTAGTGTTTCTCTTCACCTCTTACACTTGTACCACAGTGTTGTGTCAGAAGTCAAGTTCTTTACCTTGTCCATCGCCATCGACCCTGTGTGGCTTATAAGTACCAGGAATATGGCATGTCCAAACTGAGAAGTGTGAAATATATACTAGATTTGAAAACTTAGTGCTAGGACTGTGTGTGTGCTACACAAGTGCTCTACTACTGAGCTATATTCCCCACCCAAGAACTACTTTTTTTTTTTTTTGCATTTTATTTAGAGACAGGGTCTCACTGAGTTGCTTCATGTCTTGCTGTTGCTAAGGCTGGTCAGCCTGCAGCCGAGCTCCCTGCTCAGGGGCAGCGGGCAAGCTCACAGACACCAGGGTGAAAGCGGGGCAGGCAGGAATGAAGGGAGGCCTGCACTCAAAGTGGCTGCATGAGAGAGGCCTTGGGATCATCACACCAAGAGTCCTCCGTCCTCTGGGAGGTGGCTGAAGGCTGCTGCGGACCTCCTCTCCCCACCATGGCTCTCCCCGTGCTCTGGCTTACCTGGCCGTGTTCCCAGGTGCCTCCCAGTTTTACTTAGGAACACTTTCTGTGCCCCTATGCACAGAACCCATGCATTTGCTGGAGGCCACCATTGGCCAGGTTTTGTCCTAAGAGCTGGGCACAGAGATAAAAGTTACAGCCCTTGACCTCCAGGTTCTCACAGTCTAGCAGAGCAGGCAGGCAGGCTATGCTGGCCAATGTAGGGCATATATGCTTGTACTTGGTCTTTATTAATGCTCAGGACCAATGGGAAAGATCAAAAAGATGAAGATTTCAGTATAGCCCAAGGTGAATATTTCTACTAGAATGTCTAAATATGGAGCAAGGTCCTGTGGGAGATAATGACTGCTTATCTCTGGACGGGTTCAAAAATAGAAGGAAAGACCATTTATATAGAAAGTTATCAAACAAAGTAGAAGGTTATGTCAGATGAACTCCAAATCCCTTCCCAATGAAGATTCTATGGTTCTCCAAAAGCAACAAGGACAGGTCATGAGAAGTCTTCCTTATATAAAGAAAATACGTGCCTGCATCTAAAGTGAATTTAACAACAGACATAAAAAGATTTTTCTCTAATGTAGATTAACATTTCAGATGGTACCTACATTTTTAAGATCCCTTATTTAATAGCCAAAGATCAGTCTTCTAAACATGGAAAGGTATGTTTTCAAATGAGTTACACTTACCTATCCATGTCCACTCTGTGACCTTGCCCTTTGAGAGATCAGTCTCTGCAAAGAGCCAGAGGTGCCCTGTGGGCTTCAGAGAACCAGCCTCACACTCACAAACCACATGGATACTCCAGGAAACAGAAAGCAATAAAGAAAATGGGTGTGTGGAAATTTTTGCACACCTGCATACACTCAACCTCTGCCGGAACTTCTTTGTAACATGAGACCAAGAAGGCCAGGAGGAATGGTTTCATAAATCCATCCACTCTTATAAAAGCAAAGCCACACTGTATGGTCTCGTGAGAGGCCAGCAGTCACTGTGAGAACAGAGGAGGTAGTGTCATGTGGAATTGGACAAAGGAAGGTTTAAAACATTAATTACTTTATGGAAACAGCCTAGGTGTCCATCAACAGGCGGATGGGTAAATAAAAACTGGCATATATACACAAAGGAGTTTTGTTCAGGCATAAAAAACAAAATTAAATCATCTGTAGAAAAAAGGATGGATCAGGAGAACATCATGTTAAATGAAACAAGCCAAATTCAAAAAGACAAATGTCATATGGTTTCTCCCCTATATGGACGCTGGAGGGAAAAAGTAAAAAAGAGATGTCATGAAAACAGAAGGGAGACCACTGAGCAGAGAAAGTGGAGACATGAGAGGGCAGAGGGGAGGGCGAGGGAAGGTACTGGGGAACAAAGCTGATCAAATTATGTCACATGCCTGCGGGAAGATGCCACAATGATATCCACTATTCTGTGATTTGGTAACTATTTAAGGAAAAAAAAAAAAAGAGGAACGGGGTATAGTGGTGCATGGTTGTAATCCCAGTGGCTAGGGAGGCTGAAGCAGGAGGATAGTGAGTTCAAAGCCAGCCTCAGCAACTTAGTAAGACCCTGCCTAAATAAATAAATAAATACATAAATACATAAATAAGGGCTGGGGATGTGGCTTAAGTACCCCTGGGTTCAATCTCTGGTACAAAAAATAAAAAAAGATTAATTCCAGCCATCTTCAAAAACAGGTGCTCCCCAACTTCCAATGAGGTTATGTTCCAATAAAACTATTTTTAGTTGAAATTATCAAAAGTCAAAAATGCATTTAATGTGCCTAACCTCCTGAAAATCGTAGCTAAGCACCACAGAATGCCATTGAGTAATTACTCTTTGATTGCAAGGCTGACTGGGGCTATAGTTTACTGCTGCTGCTGCTGCCCAGCATCACAAGAGAGGATGCACCTACCGTGTACCTATAGCCAGGGAGAGATTCAAATTCAAAATCCAAAGAACAGGTTCTTCTGAATGCATGATGTGTGGGTACCATTGTAAAACTGAGAAATTATAAAGTAGAACCATTAACAGCTGGGGATTGTCTATACAAAAGGCAGATAAGTGAGGGAAGGGGAAGGAAACAATTTGTTAGTGCATGATAAGGTCTTAACTTCATTTAATCATCACCAATAGTGGGGAGTCAGAGCTACTGAGTTCATAGGCTACTAAGCTCTGGACGTCGTTCTGGGTGTCCCTCTGATCAGAAGGCCACACATCCCACTGTACTCCCATTTCTTGGCAGGGTCCTCCCTGAGATGGGCCCAGTCTCCCTGGAAATGCCCAGCCCCATGGCGGTGTCTGGTCACAGAGCTTGAAGCTCAACCATCACCAAGTGTGGAACTGTTGAACTATATTCCAGGCATCAGAATACACTGACCCAACTCTGGGAAAAGGTCTATGTCAGGAAGAATCATTTAAGAATCATTTAAGAGATGTCAGGCAACTCCCTGGAGGACACATTTGTTCAAAACAAGATATGGATATTAGGCTCCCTTCCCACTCAGAAACACCATGGTTTTATGTTCTGTTCATGGGCAGCTTTCAGGAAGTAGGCTTTCGCAGGACCTAGATAGGCTAGGCAGCAGTTGACCACCTCTCCAGGGAGAAGAACAATGGAAGCATGCCCCTGGGAAGACTGCAGGGGGCTGAGGGTTCACAGCCACCTGAACAGCCTCCACACTC
Source organism: Geosciurus inauris (assembly GCA_004024805.1). Taxonomy (NCBI): domain Eukaryota; kingdom Metazoa; phylum Chordata; class Mammalia; order Rodentia; family Sciuridae; genus Geosciurus; species Geosciurus inauris. Next base: position 52,467 of record PVHX01000254.1, on the reverse strand, counting down.
CACAAAGGCAATTAAGGAGGGGTAGGAAGCCAATTTTCAGAGTCAACCATCAATATTTTCTGTAACCACAGTCCTGAATCCCACTTCATGATCTTTCTGATGTTGGTAACGAGCAGGCATTGGGTCTAAGAGAAAAGGAGATAAATTAGGGCTCCCTGCTGGACAGGTGGATCATGAAACAGCCACTGGCCTAGCTGCTTCCCTTCATGAGCTCAGGATCATCTGCATCCCACTAGAGGCAGGAGGGTGACTTTCTGGGCCAAATGGGTCAAGATGAAAGGCTGGGAGACCTGCAGGGCCTTGTGTGAAAACTGGCAAGGAATGTTTTGCTGATTTAAAGCAAACTATCCAGAATGATGGCCACCTAGTTTAGAACCTGGTCTCAGGATGGCAGTAACAAGGCCATCCGGAACCATAGCAGCATCCTTAGAATGGGTCCCTTTTATCCCCAGTAGGAAGCTCCATTCTTAGTGGACTTTTAAATCTGGGGTTTATGCTTAATTCATTTGTTCTTCAGGAACAGCCAGAAAAGAAGCACTACACAGAGCTTAGAGGACCCTTGTGTAGCTAGAATTAATGTTGGTATTTCAGCTTATACAAGCCACAGAGAGGGAGAACTAACACGGGAGAAAAACCGGGGACTGTGGAGTGAGTTCTGGATTTTAATCCTGGCTCTGGCACAGCAGCTACATGCTTTGGAGTTATTTAGCCTCCCTAAGCCTAGGTTGCTTTATCTGTAGAATGGGGACAGCAGGACCTACTCCATAGAGCTGTTTGAAAAGTTCCAGGAGAGGAGCATGAAAAATACAGAAATGAAGTAAATGGTCCATCAGAACCAGAGGTTAGACACAGTCTGTGTGGCCTAGGGTCAATGACAAGAGGAATCTCGAATCCAAGTTTGCTTAGCTCTGTCCTTTCCTTCAGATTTGCACCACCTTCCTGTCTACTGGATTGTATAATACCATATCTCATATCATTTCATTTTCAAAGGGAAAACTCAAATACCGGCCTTGGCATTTCTTAGCTGCCTGATTTTAGGCAACTATTTTTCATTTCTGTGTTCCAAGCCGGGCATGGTGGCACATGCCTGTAATCCCAGCACTTTGGGAGGCTGAGACAGGAGAATCGCGAGTTCAAAGCCAGCCTCAGCAATGGCGAGACGCTAAGCAACTCAGTGAGACCCTGTCTCTACATGAAACACAAAATAGGGCTGGGGATATGGCTCAGTGGTCGAGTACCCCTGAGTTCAATCTCCAGTACCCCTCCTAAAAAAAAATTCTGGATTCCAGTTTATGAATTATCTATGAAATGGAGGTAACCAAACTTTGCTTTCCACTACACAGGACTGCCAGCAGTGACAGCATGCCACCATCTACAAAGCTCTACACCAAAGAAGTCTTCTTCTTCTTCTTCCTGCTCTGTGGACTTTGAGAGCAGCATGCTTTGAACAGAAATCAGAGCACAGAAATGTTGTCAGTCTTGGTAGCCTGTTGATATGGGGACTTGGAGGCTGAAAATAAATGGGCCATGTAAATATCAGGAAGACCAATGAGTACTTTGCAGACCACAGAGATAGGCAGGCTTGAGTGATCGTTATTTGCAGATCCGCACTAATTGGTCATTATGGAGATGCGAATCAGTCCATTGTGAATTTCCCACAGTTCATTTTTAATTGTGCACCAATCCTTCGTCAAGTTCCTATTCCCCATTACTCAGTCTCTAGTACTAATAGATATAATAAGGGGCCTACAGAAGCATTTCTGAGAAACACCATTTCCAATAGCTGCACAAAGTGATTTCTTGGAGCCGTATCGAAGGAGGCCATCCTCTGTGCCCACAAGGTGCCTTCTGACACACTTATCTAACACAACTGCAGAACATAGCCTGAGCCTGCTTCTCTCCTGTGCTAATTCATTCTCTGATGTCATCTGTAGGATGTTTTCACATATGCCCTTCCTGGCGACTGTCATGGAAAAGCACTCACTCAGCTGCTACAGGGCTGCTCTGAGAACTTGGACTGGTACAGATGGAGCTGCCTTATTTATGCCACATGTGGTCACAGGTAGGCAAACATGTAGCTGCCCACCCAAGCCCAACAGGCCTCAAGAATGAAGACCCATGGTAGGGACAAAGGCATCTGTGGCTTTGTCATTCTTAAGAACCCAGCACTGAACTCATTATTTGTTGCTCACTCAGTTACCACACCAGGCATTAGGCACACTAGAGTGGTGAACACCATACAGGACCCAGATCGTTCTGCAGCCTGTAGTCTAGGGGAGAAAGAGACATTTATCAGCTCAGCACACAATGGCATGAAAAAAATATACTCTGTAATGAGTTTCCAAGAGAAATGTATGTGATCCTACAAGAACATATAACAAAGGAACCTATGTGAGATGAGGAAAGGCAGGGCAGGTTTTCGTCTGTGAGCATCACTTCAGCAAAAGAACCTGGATTAATTAGCAGTGGGGTGGAGAAAGGAGGCTGGGGAACAGCTGAACGGCTAGTAGAAATAGCCTGCTTGAAGGTGGCTTCTGTCTTATGAGGACTGGGAAGCCACTGAAGGTTTTACCCAGAGGAAAGGGGTGATGGAGTGGGCTCACTTTTTGGAAAGCTGACTCTTGCTAATGAACAGCAATTTGGGAGAGAAAAGATGAGCAGAAGAGAAGGGTGGAGACAAGCCTGTAAAAAAAAAAAAGTTGCCATTGTGCTGGGGAAGCTCACCTGATGGGAGGAGGACCATGGCAGGAACAGCAGGCCCAAGCTAGCACATACAATGGCTGGAGGCGGGCAAGGGAAAGAGAAGAGTGTCCAGTTCTGGATGAGCAGCTGTGTAGATGCCGGTGCTATGAGATGAGGGGGCCGGGCAGGGGAACGGGCAGATCATATTGTGGCTGCATTGAGCTAGATTCTGTGTAAATTATTACTACTGTTATCTCTATTACCTTGGAAAAAGTAAGTTCTCTAAAAAGCTTTCATTTTCAGTGTCCTACTGGATTCTGACAACCTCATGAGATTCAGGAACGCAACAGAGGGGTGCAGGTATTAGGACTCTTCTCTGGCATTATCAGTGGTAGAGGCCGAGGGAGAGGGTCAGACTCTGGAGACTGTCCTTTTCAACTCATCATACTGTAAAGATTATTTTTTTAAGCCACAGGAACTTTGATTTCCAATGGATAAGAATTTGGTATGGAAAAGAATAGACAACTGGTCTACCTGGATGGACGTGGGCAGGGCAGTTGGAGCATCTGAGACCTCTGGGAAGCCCTGGGCTCCCAGGAGCAGAGCTCAGCCCATGCTGTCTTATACCATCAGCCTCCCAACTACCAAAGGACTTCATAAAAGGCCACATTTTAAGTAGCATATAGCAATGGCTTCCAAGTGAAGCACAGGATTTTTTGGTTTTTTTCCTGCTATGTGGCCCAGGCTTCTTCAAACTCCTGGGCTCAAGCAATCCTCCTGCCTCTGCCTCCCAAGTAGTTAGCACTACTGCAGGTACACAGTACCATGACTGAGGAGTCAGCATGAAGAACTGCCTGGTCGTGGGCACTGGTGCGCCTTCACCTGGGCCATCCCTTCCTTAGCCACTGATGCTGTCCCCACCCATTTGCCAGGTAGGAGAACCAATTCTCAGAACCGCTGAGATGGTTCTTCAATGGAAAACTGGGATTTGGGCTTTTGTTCAATCTGTTGTGTTTTCCTGGTAAGCTGAGGGTACAGGTTCGCAAGGGCCACAGCACAGAGAAAGGTGAACAGGGGGCGGGAGGCAAAGGCCTCTACCCACAGCAGCTGCTGCTCCGCCTCTCCTGTTGCTTCTCCCCACGGTGTTGGCGCTAAGACCCTGGGAGACAGAGTAGCTTGCTTTCACCTTAATTAGTGCAGCAATTTGCTAAATTTTGTTTTTCCCCTTTTAAGAGTGTTAATCAATTTTAGCTCAGAATAGATTGGAATGGCACACAAATTACCACGACAATCCCCAAATGCTAAATTCTGAACATCTCGATCAACCCCGGAGCCTGAAATATGTGAAAAATCAGAAACTCCGGCTGGCATCTCTGTGATCTATTTAAAATGTTATGGCTCTGAAATGAAAAGATAATGGCTTTATGAGGTTTGGAACAAGTAATTTACCGGAATCAGCCTCTTGCCTAGGTGTTCAGTCCTTCCCAAGGTGATTGGAGACAAAGCATCAATGTGTTTCTGCAAAGTTCCATGTTCCTCTAATAATAACAATTTGCTAAATCCACAAGCTTTATAAGGCACCTAGTTTGCACCAGAAATACAGAAAAGAATAGGGTGTGCTTCTTCTCCCCATATCCTGTTAACAATGTTGCCGTAGATACAGGAGAATAGAAAATGCCTTCTTATTCCCTGGAGATGTCAGGTTCCCAGAGAAGGTGGGAATGCAACTGGGTCCTAACAGTGAGTAGGAGTCCTGACAAGACAGGTGGGAAGGGCACACCAGACGGAAGGAACAGCATAAGCAAAGACTCAGACGTGGAAGAGAAGGCAAAGGAAACCAGAGGACTTCTCTGTTAATCAGAGCTGGTAATGGGGGAATTCTGCAGAAATTACAAGAGATGGTGTCGTTAGAGGTAAGAGGTGGAAAGACAGGACTTCTAATCAGACTATGATCTCAGTTCTGACACCAGCAAGGTAGAACTACAGAAGGGCTTTAAGCAAGGGGCTGATGTGTCCAAAAGGGTCTCATTTGATTGAATCCCTCCAGCCTGACACATATTTATTCAGCATAGTCTTTTAAAATCACCTACACATATATTCTCTCATTTGAGCCTCTTAATTACACTACGAGCTGGAATTTTAACCACCTTCCTACTCATGAGAGAACTGGGCCAGAGCCATGTGACTTACCTTGTGTCTCAAGACCAGAAAATGACAATACACAAATTTAAGCCCAGGTCCCTCAGACTGAGTTCAGTGTTTACCTCACTAGGGAACAAAATCCTCTATAACTCTACCATGGACCACTTTCAGATATGTAATACGCAATGGCCTCCAGCATGTATGGAAAGCTTTGTTGCCGAGAGCAATACAGACCAGCATGGATTCTGTGTTGATGGACTAGCTGCTTTAATGCTCTCAATAATAAAGCCAACCTCCATCATATCCTGGACATTATCTACAAGGGGCTAAGACGTCTGCCAGGACGAGTCAATTAAAAGGGGCAGGAGAAAAGCTCCCAGTGGGAGCAGGGAAGCCTCCCCCTTCTCCCTCCCATACCTTGAGCTCATCTGCATTGTAGAAGTCCACACGCACAGCGGGCACCATCCAGGTCTGGAAGAGTGTGGCCAGGATCTGCTCCGCGATGGAGTCCGCGATGAGGTGGAAGTGCAGTGGGTTCCGTCTGCGGGGACGGGAGAAGCCAGGGAAAGTTAAGGCCTTGGAGTTCCAGCTGCAATCACTCCCCTCCTGAGCTCCTAAAGTGGGGCTGCTTCCCAACAGTGACTGGGAAAGTAATTAAGGCTGGTAACCAAAGGGTGCTTCCTGGTGAGGACACGGGAGTGAAAGGAAGGTCATTTCACAGAACCTTGGTGTTTCAGAGAGGTGACTGCCATGCACCACAGAAGGTATCACTGGTGACACTCAATACAACTCAACCAATATACCTGTTACCAAAGCATTTGTGTTTCTAGAAGTCTTAGGTAGAGTGTATGTAAGGACGTGGCTAACCTTTATGTCTACTACCTGCACATACGAGCATTAGTGTGGCCACACACTGATAAAGGTACCATGTTATTGGGTCAGCTGTGGGCAGTGGGCCAGAAACCTCTCCCCAGGCACAGGGTAAGTTGAGTTTCCTGCTTGTTCTTCTCCAAAAGAAAACAGGCTTTCATGATGGCATCATCCTGAGCTTTGTCCTCATGGAAGGGAGGTGTTTGGGTGTCTCCTCTTACACAGATTAATGCTGTTATTGTGGGAATGGATTCCTTATTAAAGGATGAATTAGACCCTTGCTCTTTCTTGTCCTTCTTGCCCTCCTTGCTGTTTCTTGCTCTTTTCCCATGTGATGACACAGCAAGAAAAACTTTGCCAGGTGTTGGCATCATGATATGAGATCTCTCAGCCTCCAGATTCTTGGGTCAAAAAATTTTTGTTCTTTAAAAATTGCCTATTCTCTGGCATTATGTTATAGTAGGACAAAACAGACTAAGACACAAAGTCTAAAGAAGAACAACAAGAAGTTGAATGTAGAAGAAATGTAGGAGAAATAATCTTATAAAAGGGACAAAAAAGGAACAGGAGAAGCAAAGGCAACAGAACAGTTGCTGGGTTGGTGACAGCTTCCAACAGGGGATATATTAGGAAAGGCAACCTGGAGGAAGATGATGAGTTTAGGATGGAGCACAAGTTTAAGATGTGTTTGGCAAGCAAGGCTGGTTGCTGCTGCTGGATAGGTGAGTCTAGAAATGAAAATGGTTACTAACCTACAACAAACTGCCACACCTATACAAACTGCCCAAGGGTGACAAACCGAGTAGATGAATTAAAGAGGCAAGTGGCTCTGTGAACTGCCACAAGGGAATCCTTGGAGAATTCTGAAAATTATTCTATTAAACCATCTAAGGGAAGGGACATGCCTGCCCTTCCCCCTCCCTCAAAGCCCCATGAGAAGCTTCCCTGTCAGAAGCTGCCTTCGTGGTGACTCGTGGCACAAGAGAACATGTGTTTGCTCAGTGGCCAGTGAGCTACCTGAAGGCCGAGTCAGAGGCAGCTAGGCAAAGCCATAGGGGTGAGGGATGGTGCAGTTAGCTTGCAGTGTTGGCACAACCATCTCCCAGTTCCACACTAGCCACAGCAGTGTCTCATTCACGGAGAATGAACATGTAAGCCCAAACAACTGTCAACTTGTATTTCTATCCAATTTAGAGGGAAGGCTTAATTGAGCCACGAGGTGGCAATACTAAATGGGCCAAGCTACATACAGCTGCTCTGCCACGCCATGCTTTCTGCACACCCACACCTTTGCTGGTGTTCTTCCCTCTGCAGAGGAGACTCTCACCTGACTTGGAGGCCCCTGCTCATCCTTCAAAACTCCCCTTTTAAGTCCTCTCCTCCTGGCAAGCTTCTTGAAACCCTTCTGTACATCTTTCTCCTGTTAACTCTGCACCTTGTTTGAAAGGCTAATCTACCATCTGCACATGACCTTGGGGATACATAAGCACCTGGCTCCTGGTCTCTACCATGAGGCTCCTGAAGACAGGAACCATCTTTTCATCCCCATCCACAGTGTCCAGGAAAGAGCGTGGCAAATGATTAGTCCTCAATAAACATCTTCAACAGGAGAAAAAACAAAATCAATGACCGTCCTCTGTCATTGTAAACACCGTGCTAAAAATGAAAACCCGTACATGGTACCTTCCATATGACAGTTCAGACTCTGGAATCTGCTCCAGAATGCCTGGGTAGGAACCCTGGTGGCAGCACTTTCTGTGTGATCATCTCTCTAGACCTCACCTGTCTCCTCTTCAAAAAAGAAATGATAATAGTAGGTAATATTATAGTGGGTAACTGTGAGGTTAATTGAGATAATATATATAAAGTGCTCAGTGAAGTACCTGGTATATGGTAAGATTCCAATAAATGCTGACTATTACCAATACTAGTTTCAGAGATGTTACTACTTTTGCATCACCTTTTCTAGTGCTGATGGGTCAATTTTTAATAAAGTATTTTCAATTAGTTCACCTATCCATAGACAAAAAAGGTCTGTGTGTGTGTGTGTGTGTGTGTGTGTGTGTGTGTGTGAATAAATGTTCAACGAATAGCTATGAAGCATTAACCACACACAAGGTACATTTGGGATACAGCTGGAATGAGCTAAGAGCTCTCTCTTCAGGAGCTAACAATCTGGTAGAGGTAACTACAAGATCTTTAGAACATGTTCCATTTGGCTGGGCTGCCACCCAGAGCCACATAGCTTGGGAACAGAATGCCTGCATTTGCATCCGCCAACTTGGACAATAATGTGAAGGCACTCGTACGAGTGGTGATCCACAACTTGAGCTATACTGATCTCTGCAGGAAGCAGAGGGCAAAAGAGACCACTTGGCCTTAGCAGAGAATGAAGAAAGCTTCCATAGACTATGTGGCAATTAAACAGGACCTCAGGAGGGTGCAGACGGAGGCTGGAGAAGGCATTCTGCAGGAGGCAACGGAACAAGAAAAAGAACAGGCAGGGAGGACAGAGCCTGCAGATGAAAGAAAAGAGTCGTACTTGGATGGATCACATAGCATATACTGGACACCTACTAAATGTCAGGGACAAGGAGGACAAAAGACAAAAGAGAGACAAAGACTTAAGGGCAGATAGGGCCTGAGCGTGTGAATTCCTGAGAACTACAAACTTCATTACCTAAGAGCAAAAAGAACCAAAGTCCAGAAGCTCAGCAGGCAACAGATCAAAGCTGCGATTCTGGAAGCCTGAATATGAGCTGGTTGCAGAGCAGAAGACACACCTGCCAAGGAGAAAGGAGCAAGCTCTCGAGGAGGGTGCTGCATGCCATCCACGGGGCTGCCCTTCTGTGTTCCTCTTCCTCCGTGCTGTGTAAACTCTCTCCAGGAGCAAGAGTAAATGGAAAAGAAACTTCCCTCACTTTGAGGACATCCCAGGTGTCTGTGCTGTGAAAGGAGCTTGTGTTCTTCCTCAGCTTCCCTCATTACAAGGACATGAAAATGCTTATTCAGAGGACATATAGCCCCCCACCCAGTGACCACTGACCCTGCCAACTTCCTGACATGAAAGGGTGGCCAACCAGCTGGCTGTCACTCCTATCAAGAGAAATACTCAGAGGGGGTCTACCCATGTTCCACTTTGGGGACATAATGAGAATTGGGGACCAATTTCCAAATGAGACTGTGGTTCTGGTAAACAGCACTTTGTGGTGGCCTTTTCCTCTAAGGGGCACCACACCGCAGTGAAAGCATCTGAAAACATTGTCTAGACTACATTTCACAGAGCCCCTGGGTAAGCCAAAATGTTTCCCTTGAGCTTGAACTTGCAAATCCTTCTGCCAGGCAGATGGCCCCACAGACTCATGGGACCCTTGGAATCAAGAAGGCTCCAATTACAATGTTCCAAACACACTAAGCTACTAATTATTTGTGGAGTGTTTATATATTACTTGTTGCTGCTTTTGGGACAGAGACTTGGTATGTCACTCATACTGTACCACAGCAGTCCCCAGAACACCACCTGGCATATTGAGCGGGGACTCATTTGTATCCTGAATGACTATGTCAATGAATGACTCAGTTGATTCCCAAAACATAAATCCCTTTGCCCTTCTTCAGTCCCTTAGAAGTCCTTCCTCCACCATTTCCTGCCTGGATCCAAAACTCTTGATTCACTCAGCCTCACCAGCTAGAAACAGGAGTATCGCCTTCCCTGGCCCACATTTTCCACATGTGATCAACTGCAAGTCCAGATGGGCAGTTTCACCTGATGGTTGGGAGCTGGGTCTCAGCAGCCAAACTGCTCATCTTCTTTCTTGATTTCATCACGTACTAATGGTGGACTTTGGGCACAATTCTTCCTGCCTGCTTGGATCTTAGTTTCCAAATCCATGAAATGGCCTTGATTTTAATAACTTTATAGTTATTGTCAGATCAGTTGATCTTAAATATCTGAGGCACTTAGGACAGAGACCAGCAGGTGGCAAGGACTGGGTAAATGTCAGTTATCATTTTCCCACCTCACATCTGGCAGTACCACATGGATACAGTCACTCCTATGCTTCCTTTCCTCTCCCTACAACCTATTTTCCGTCTTGTAAGTACAGCGCTCTAAAATGATCACAGGACCCTTTGACCATTATTAAAGGCGTATGGCTCAGCCTGCTGTAAGGAGCTGACGGGACCTTCGAGGACCTCACCCTATCTGCCTCTCAAGGCTCACATCTTCATCTTCCTCCAGCAAGCCTGGCTCCAGCCACTTGCATATCCAGTTCTGCATGTGGACAGCTCCTGTTCCTCCTGCAGAACCCACCCCAGGGGAACCTCCTCAGGGAGGCTCTGCAGAGCCACCCCATCCAAGGGGGCCCCATCCCTCACCACTCTCCAAGGCCCCGTTTGGTTTCTTCCTAGCACTTATTAATACTGTGGATCTCCAAACTCAGCTTAGGTATACCTCCTCCTCCACTCTAGACTGTGAGCTGCCAGCATTAAACTTCTCCAGTTTCACGCAGCATCTGTTCTCTTGATCACTCTCTCTCTTCCCAGTGCTTACAAAGTGTCTGAGCATGGTGCAGTTCCAGGGTGATCCATGTTCTCCTGCAGGCCCGTGTCCAGGCAGTGGCCTCTCCTGGAGCATCTGTACTTTGCAGGGGCCTCTCCTGGAGCATCTGTACTTTGTCACAGCTGTTGCTTCTCATCTTCCCTTCTCCAGACAGACACTGCGGCTCTGAGGACCCCACCTCAGTGGTGCAGAGGCCCTCGTTAGCAACATGCACAGAATTCTGGGGTAGAAAGCTTACATCTTTGCAACAACCTACTGACTATTCACTTCTCGGTTGCCTACAAGGTGCAGCCTGGACATTGGAAACTTTATTTTGTTAACAATCTTATCCCATATATCTCTTTTATCACAGTTCCTTATAAATACAACCACCCAGCAATTGTTTAATGAAAGAATGAATAAGTGAACAAATGAATACCAAGAATATCCAAATGTACTCGTAGTTTGACAGAATGAACTGGAAATTAGGTACAGAGGCATTTAGAAAAAAAGGTAGGATTTATTTTTGTTGGTTTGTTTTGAACGTTGGGTTAGGTGACTGTTTCTTAAATCTGACATCTAAAGCATGAAGAATGAAAGGAAAAACAGATCAACTAGACTTCACTTAACTTAAAAAAAATAAGTTTCTCCCTGCTTTTTGGCACATGAGCATGAAAGAAAGATGTTCCTGCTCAGGCCAGGAAAGGGGCTCACACCAGATCCCGATCATGGGGCACCCACAGCGCAAACATCCAGCCTCCAGAACCAGAGGGGATAAGTTTGTGTGTGAAGCCAAAGTGAAAGAGAGAAGATACACTTTTATGTTTCATAGCACGTCAAGAGAGTGAGAACAAAAATCCCAGAGCAGGACAAAGTATTCTGCAAGTATGTATCTAGATTAAAAACAAGACAAATCAATTAATCCCAGCAGCTGGAGAGGCCGAGCCGGAAGGATCAAGAGTTCAAAGCCAGCCTCAGCAACAGTGAGGCACTATGCAACTCAGTGAGACCCTGTCTCTAAATAAAACACAAAACAGGGCTGGGGATGTGGCCCAGTGGTTGAGTACATCTGAGTTCAATCCCCAGTACCAAAAAAAAGAAAAGAAAAGAAAGAGTTCAAAGCCAGCCTCAGCAAAAGTGAGGCAATAAGCAACTCAGTGAGACTCTGTCTTTAAATAAAATAAAACAGGGCTGGGGATGTGGCTCAGTGATTGAGTGCCCCTGAGTTCAATCCCCAGTAAACACTCCCCCTCAAAAAAAAAAAAAAAGAGGAGGAGAGGAATTGAAAAGTCATTTCTCAAAGAAGATATTTAAATGGTAAGTAACACATGAGAAGATGTTCAGCATCATTAACCCTGAGGGAAATGCAAATCAAAATCACAAAGAGGTATCATTCCATAGACACTAGGATGCTTAAAATAAAAAGGATGGACAGGGGCTGGGGTTGTGGCTCAGTGGTAGAGCACTTGCCTAACACATGTGAGGCAGTGAGTTCAATCCTCAGCACCACATAAGAAACAAACAAAATGAAGGTATTGTGTTCATCTTTAACTAAAAAATATTTTTAGAAAGATGGACAATAACAAGTGTTGACCAGAATGTGTAGATGTTGGAAGTTTTAATTGCTATTGGTGGGATTGTAAAATAATGTCGTTTCTCTGGGAAAAATGTTAGGTAATTTCTGAAAATAAATGCATAAATAACTAAATTAAAATTAAAATTATAAGCATGCAGTTACCATTGCTAAGTTATTTATCAATTTTTCTCCTGGTAATATACAAAAAACATGAAAATATCTGTCCACGCAAAAATTTGTACACAAGCATTCTTAGTAGAATTATACTAGACAAGAAGGAAAAAATCCCAAAATGTCCATCAGTTGATGAATAGATACACGAGGCAATGATATATATTCCTACAATGGAATATTATTGGGCAATAAAAAAGAATAAGCATAATACATGGTACATCATGGATGAATCTTGAAAACATGCTAACTGAAAGGTCAAGTCAAAAAGATCAAATATTATATGATTACACTTAAATGGAATGTGCAGAGCAGGCAAATCCACAGAGACAGAATCAGTGGTTAGTGGAAAGTGTTGCATCAGTCAATGAATTTATTAAATGCTGCTGGATTCTACACTTTTAAAGGGCAAGTTTTGGCTAGGCATGATGGTGCACACCTACAATCCCAGCAACTTGGGAAGCTGAGGCAGGAAGATTGCAAGTTCAAAACGCAACTTAGCAAGACCCTGTCTCAAAATAAAAATAAAATAAAATAAAATAAAATAAAAAGGGTTGGCTATGTGACTTAGTGGTTAAATACACCTGAGTTCAATCCCCAGTGTCAAAAAAGAGCAAGTTTTATGATGTATGAATACATAGTTGGGAGGGGGAAGCAGGCCTGACCTGCTCAGCTGTTGCTGGACTTCTATCCTCAGGGGCCTGTTCTGTGCAGTAAATAGTCTGCCCAGGTGGGAGAGGCCCAGGCTGGGAGGTGTGAAAGGGGGACTTGAGAGACAGACTATTCACAGTTAAAAGAGCAGCTTACAACTTCTGACTGACAGCAACCAAGAGATTACTTCATTCTCCGTTTGTGTGACTTCTGAGTCTTATTTCATATTTAGTTCCTGATTCAGGAGGGTAAGAAACAGCTGTCATGGCAGAGGCCTGCATGTTTCAACATCAGCTACAGGCTGTGAATCTATAGCCTATTCTCTTTTGTTCAAAGAACAATTAGCACCAGTTAGACAAATATTAAGGACATATTTATACCAAAGTGAATTTTACCAACTGAAGTTAATAAAAACTCATTCAAAAAGAATAATTGTCTCAATTAATGATTCAAGGCTATTTTGTTTTATACCTGTGTAACATCTAAAATATTCTTTTATGCCAGTCACTAATTGTAAATGCATTCGGGGGAGCAATGCTTCAGGTCCATGACGAGAGCTGTCTTTGGGAACAGGTGGCCCCATCTCACTGGCTTGGCTTACAGCATCCCAGAGGCGGCTACAGACATCAGGCCTGTTCCTCCAACAGTGCATGCATGTAAAGAGGGGAGGAAGTGACTGTGCACTGTGCCCTTGGCGGGACTGTTGACTTCTCTCCTAAGGAGCAGCGTCCTGCTGCCTCCATCCTCCTGTTCCAGGTCAGGATGCAACAGACAAAAGGCCACAAAGGAGCAAAAGTGATCTTTTTCTCCTGCTTTGTCTTATGATGTGGGGAATGAACCACAGCCCCTGCCAGGCTGTCTGGGGTCTATTGATATTAAAATACACAAGGCTGCAGGGGCCGAGATCATCTTTAATTATGAAGCGTATGATGCAAAAGCAATTTTAGGAGAAGAAAGAGCCTCTGACAGCACCTCGAATGCTCAGTGAATCTGTGACACTTAAGAGATTTAATAGAACTCATTTTAGAAAATCAAGGCAGCTGGGATGAAGGTTTTTCAGCGTGAGTCCTCGGTCTGAGGGAGGTCAAGTGGCCTTGATAATATGAGAAGATTCAAGGACAAGTCAGTAACACTCTCCACAGAACAGCACTTTCTAGAAAAACCAAAAGGAATTAAGGCACAGCAACAGCATGGGGGTGGGGCTTAGCAGAGGCATGGGGGATCCTTGGATTAGCACCTAGGAGCTGGAATGAGCATCTTCACATCTCTGAGCCTTGCTTTCCCCACCCATCTGTGGGGCTGGTAGCATCCACTGTATCGGGCTTAGATGAAGTTCAAATGCAATAGTCCACGTGGAGCTTGGCAGCTCATCTGATGGTGAATTCTCTTTGGACTTTTGCAGCATGACCAAAGAGCACAGACTCCTGTTTGTTCAAAGATGCTGCTTGCCCACGCTATCTTCTTTACTCTCACCAGAAACCAGATGCCCAACCTTTAAAAGCTTTATGCATTCTACACTCAGTGCAACACAAATCTGAGAAGGAGAATTATGAAGATCACACTAATGAGTGTGATGTCTATACTACCACCCACATTGATCATTAAAAACAAGAATAAAGATATTAAAAATGGTACCTTTGCTCTGATGAAGAGCTCAGACTCTAAAGCTAGATGGAAGGGGCTCAAATCTGGCCTGGCCCACCCTCTCTGAGTGACCTTGGGTCATGACCTTACATGTTGGTCCTCAGTTTCACTGTCTGGAATATGAGGTAATGAAAGTGCTCCTGCAAGGAGGCACAGGGGACTCAGCACTTAGAGGGGAACCTGATACAGAGGGAGTGCCACATAGGATTTTGTTATATAGTTATCAAGAGTGTCATTCACGTTCAAAACAGGGCTCTCTGGCAGATGAGAAATGAACCAAAGCACAGTGACTTGCCTTGGTCACCAGCTCCTGCCAAGAGGCAGTGAAATTAGCACCTCAGTGGGCTTCCTGTTCTCAGTCAAGTCTTATGTTCCCCTTAACAACCTAGAAGATGTTTCTGCAAAAGTATCAGCTGAAATCAGTAATGAGACAACCAGAGGCACACACTGGCCACAGACATGCTTTTACTCTCCAAGCTCTCAAGGGGCATCATTGAAGTTTGTTGTTTTTTTCCCCCCAGGGATTGAACTCAGGGGCACTCGACCACTGAGCCACATCCCCAGCCCTATTTTTGTATTTTATTTAGAGACAGGGTCTCACTGAGTTAGGTGCTTAGTATCTTGCTAAATGGCTGGGGCTGGCTTTGAATTCACAATCCTCCTGCCTCTCCAGTCACTGGATCATTAAAGTTTTTAAAAACACTAAGAACAAAAACTGCTTGATACGCAAAGTCAGAGAAATAACCATTTTCTCCCTGCCAAATGCAGAGTGAGAGAGCCAGTAGATCATCCTGGCAAACAAACATTAAAATTTTACAAGCTATCCACCCTCCTGCCCAGGAGGTAAACGCTTAGTTACTAAATAAATATTTCTTTTCTCTGCCTGCTAAGTGCTGGGTTTTCTTGAAGAGCAGCAATATTTGCAGTTGATTTACAATTGGGATGGGTGTTCCAGGCATTGTCCAAACTTTTCCATGGAGGTGACATGGATGTGTTTTATGCTATTTTCTACTACCAATAAAACTTTATCACATACACTTTGTATATATTTTTCTCATCCACCTTTCTTCATCAACATAGAGGTGCATAATGACAGGACCAAATATATATGCAGAAGAGAAAACATAAACAAGATCACCTTTATTTCTATCACCCAAATACAATTTTCAGAAGTGCCATTTTCATATATTTTCTGCTATTTCTTCATCCCTGTATTTTGACCCTGTACACGTGTACCTGCATGTCTGCACACTGGAGTACACGTGATGCATTCCATTTTGAATTTTACTTTGCTCATTTTATATCATGAGCACTGCTCTGTGTGATGACATATTTTTAAAACTAAGTGCATGGTTCATTATAAGGAGACACTCAATTATTCTCATTGTTTTCAACTACGATCCAATTTTTTTTTTAATTACAACCCATATTTTTGAAAAGGTTTTTTCTCTAGCTTGGGTTCATCCTTTTAGGACAGAGTTCATAAGGTCAAGGTCTTTGGTATATATGATGAAATTTTTTTCTAAAAGGCTATAGCAATTTTCACTGCCAGCCTCAGTGTCCAAGAGTGCCCACAGAACTGTTTTATATACCACCTTTTAAAACATAGGGTGCTGACTGTCACCAAGCATACTGCAGAAGGAAAACTGACTTGATGTAACAAAGCTAGCCTTAAGTGAAAATTTGCTGAAAATCTTGTCCAGAAAATAAATTACTGTATTTAACAGTGAAAGTCAAAAGCAGCGCTGCATGCCACTAATATTAACACTAGGAAGATACTGCATTTGTCAACATATTTCATAATCATGTCTTAGTTAATCTCCATATGTGCTTGGGAGGCAATGAGGCTATTTATAGCTGGACTTTCTGAGCTTAAAATCTTTCCAATGTCCTTTTGTCTTGAGAGCCCAACTTATTATCACCAGGACTTTAGTTCACACATCCTTCTTATTCCTAGGATTTCGGGGACTGGCATGGGCTTCAGTGGTATTTGGTCCAAGAAGATCAAGCAGTCATTCATAGAGTGGCAGAATTTTCATGACATACATTAACTAGCTTTATTCTCCAAACCCCGTGCCTACATGGAAGTGAGTCCCGCCAGCAGCCGCTGACAATAAAACTGCTATTTTTAAACTTAACATCTTTGTGCTGCACAGTGACTGTAGGAGTGAAAGTTTATACTCAACAGGATTTTCCCAATTTCAACAACTCCTGGATGATGTGATTTGTAGCGAAAGCAACAGGAATCAAATTTACACTCCACAACAGCCTTGGAAGTTTCTGTGACCTTAAAATTTATCATAATTGAGAAGTAGCAAAATTGAATATCTATAATCATGCCTTTTTTAGAACAGTGAGCTTTTTCCTTCTATCAGGGACACGGGCAATAAACACAGAGAATCACTCATCTCATCTAGGTCAAGGCTCAGCTGACATGGCCCCTGGTTTCAAGCAAGGACAAAGGCTGGAGAACCACAGGGGGCTCTGATGTGGCACAGCAGCCTGGGCCATGTGGAATGCACATCTCCCCTGGAATTGGAAGACAGAGAGTTGAGCTCCATTTGGCCATTCTTTCCCTGACAGTCCTTGTCCATCCTCCAGTGTACCACTGAAATCCCAGTTCCAAGCAGACAGCAGAGGGTGGAGAGGCAGGAGACCCCATCTCTAGCCGACACTATTATGTAGGTTTCTTGCTTCCTTCTTCCACCAGGTCCCCACTCCAACAGGACAGCCAAGTTGATGTTTGGTTAACCTGTCAGCTAAACCCAGCCACCTGGGGCAGAGGACAAAAGAAACACCCAGGTGAGTGCAGAACGAGGGAAATGCTCTAAACCAAGTAAGCTGGAGTGAATGGAATCACAGCAAAAGCTAACTGATATAGGAACTGAAGAGTTTAAGTGACCTGCTGAAAGTCACTCAGCTGTATAGTGGCAATTCTGAATAAAGTCTGAAACTGAACTAAGCCTGAGCGGGACCTGTAGCTAATGATTGAATGAATGTATCTTCAGGTTCTTCACTACTAAATGCCCCCAGATTCACTTGGTAAACAGGTGAGCATTCACTAGCATAAAGTATAAGGCAGGTATTTGCTAAGACAAGGGGGATACAGAAAAATAAGGCATAGTGAGGCCTACATTCTGTCACAGAAAACACTCTGTGGGTGGATGGATACACAGAGAATAATGTAAGAAAGATGATAGAAAGATGCACAGGGTATTTCCAGCTGGTAGAAGAGAGGCCAACACCCCAGCTGAGGGGCACAGGTGGGCTTTCTGTTAAAGTGATACATGTGAAGACTTACATAGTAAGAGGTTATGATTTATATCTGGAATGTCACCCAAAGGCCCATGTGAAGGCTTGGTCACCAATGCAGCGATGTACAGAGGTGGGGCTTTGAGGAAGTGATTAGATGATTCGGGTTCTGATCTCATCAGTGGATTAATCCATTGATACATTGGTAATGTGATGCCTTTAGTGGAAGGTGAAAGAAACTATAGGAGGTAGAGTCTAGTTAGAAGAAGAAGGCCACTGGGGATGTGCCCTAGAAGCAGGGAGCAGTTCTGCTTCACCAGGCCCTTCCACCATGATGTTCTGCCTCACCAAAAGCCCCCAGCCTCCACCAGCTAAATGGAGCCAGCCAACCATGGACTGATGCTTCTGAACCTGTGAGCCAAAATAAGTCTTTCTTTCTCTAAGTTGTTTATCTCAGGTAATTTGTCACAGCAATGAAAAGCCAACAGTGAGGGGACTTGCCACAGTGGGTGTGGGAGAAGAAGTAGAAGGAAAGTGGACAGATGGAGTACCAGAAAGACACACCAAGTGGGAACCCTGTGCACAGGACAGGAAGCTACGAGCAGGTCAGAGTTGTAAGGCATGAAGTCAAAGCAAGGAGAGGAGAGACAATGACATAGAGAACGGCATCAGAGTCCCCACTGCCACTGTGTCAGGCAAAGAGGTTCAATTCTTTCCCCTTGGCAAGGAGAAGCCATTGAAAGATGTTAAGAGATCACAACTGCCTGTCTGAAATAGCATTCTGGTGTCAGAAGAGATGGATTTGAAAGGAAGAAACCTGAGAGGCAGAAAGAGACACATATGAGTTAGAAAACAGGTAGACCTAGACTGTGACAGCCACTGTGGGGTGGAGAGGAAGTGGCGGACCTGAAAGTCATCTAAGGAGAACGGCAAAGCATGATGGTAGACAGCCTGTGGGGGCACTGAGGGATCAGGGGGAACCAAAGGTGAATCCCAGTGTCTTGCAGGGTTGGTGTGCTTGGTGTCCATCATTTCTCCCATCCCTGGTGGAGCCACTGATGTTAGGATCTTGGGGTACAGCTTTGTGCTGAACTCTGAATTGCTTCTCAAGACTCTGTTTCTGTTGAGACTTGACCATCTGATATGCCTCTGTACTACTGGCTACGGCTGTGGATGCGCTTCATCTGAACCCTTGGCAAGAAGTTAGTGCAGAGCTGAGGGCACCCGCTGGACATGCAGACATGATTCTGAATGTGACTATGTCTAGATGTCAATCAAAATAGCGAGAGGAGAGAAGAAACGTCCTATGAGAAAGTAGAAGCAAATGAAAAAAGTTTAACTTAGAGAAGACCCTTGAGGGGCACTTCTTCTTCCAGGTGTCAAGCAATCAATACTTAAACTGGTTCCATAATGCTATCCACTAAAACCAATGGATCTCAGCTACAGGCATGTGTGTATTTCAGTTTAATATAAAGCAGGACTTCCCGACAGTCAGAAATACACAAAAATGGGACAGAGAAAGTAGTGTGTATTAGTTTAGGAGAGCTGCCATAACAAAATACCACAGCTGGCTGACTGAAAGGATAGAAGTTTATTTTTCTACAGTTGTGCAGGCTAGAAATCGGAGATATCTTAAGGTCACCCTCCCTGGTGTGCAGAGGGCTGTCTTCTCAGTGTGTGTTCACATGATCTTCCCTCTCTAAGGGTCTGTGTCCTGATCTCCTTTTTCCTAAAAGACCTAAGTCATACTAGATCAGGGCCCACCCAAACAGATCTATTTAATCAATACACTTCTTTTCAATTTCTTATCTCCAAACAGTCGAATTTTGAGGTACCAGGGTTAGGGCTTTGATGTATGAATTTTGAGAAGACACAACACAGCCTACCACACAACCTTCCAACAGGGATGTATAAAAAGTGAGGTCTGCTGAATGGCAGACAGGGGAAGCTGCCTACAGCTTAGGTGCAGATTAGCACCTAATCTGGGGTATCTGGTAAGGTTCCTGTATATCTGAGAGCTACAATTCTAACCATGGTAAGACAGCACCTAACTGCTACCAGGAACCATTATTACCAAATCCTGTCCAGGATTTGGGAGAAAAATTGTATTTTCATAGCAGCAGGAAAAATGGGTGAAAATTTTACTTTTATTTAATCCTTCCCCTAGGCAGCTGGGGACATGCACCAGCCCGCAGAATGTAAAGGATGTGCCTACCTGTGAAAGAGGACGGACTTGACCAAGGTGACGACGTCCCGGCTGGCATTGTATCCGGCGCAGACGATGGCGACATGGATTGTCTGGGAGGAGAAGAGCACAGGATGAGCACTCAGACAGGCGGAAGGCGGCCTTCCCAGGGTTGCAGACCCGCAAGAAAGCAAAAGCGTCCTTCTTTAAAGTTGGGATCATTAGACAACAAAGGGCACCATCTGCTGCTGTGAGTAGATCACAAGCCAGTTTTATTAAAGCCTTTTTAATCGGTTTATGGAGCTATCATCATTTGGAAGCCATTAAGACTCTTTTCAATTACATTTTGGGGATGAGAGAAATGGTGATTGGTTCAAATATGCAAACAGTGTCCCCTGCCCCCAAGCACAAAGACAACGATGACTGGCAAAACAGAGGAGAAAGAAATACTCAGTGACAGAATGAGTTGACCACCAAGGTCCAGATGAGAGGCTGTGGCTCACAGTTTGTGACTCTCTGAACAGAAGTCTTATGTTAGGGTCAACGAGATAGTGACATCAGAGCCAAAGGGTCCAAACTCTCCAGGTCCTCACTGGGAGATCATTCAGAGAGCTGAAGACTGGCAGAACTGAAAAGAAACCTACAGTTCAGCTCAGCTAAGCAGCCAGGAGCACGTACCATCTGCCCTGTCCTTGGACCCAGGGAAGCCACAATCAGCTGACTGCATGTAAGGGGCATAACCTATGCCTTGCAGGTGACTTCTTGGACTGAAGGAACAGTGCCGAGACCAGAACACCATGCTCAGCACCCTGAGCTCTAATCATACCAAAAAAGCCCTCTTGAGCTAAACTGCCCAGGTGGGGCACCTGGATGCCGGGCGTGCTGTGATTGGATTATGGTGGTGGAGGCTCTTCAGATGCTCAAAGCTTCCTGGCTAGGCTGGGGACTTTAGGCTAGTTACCCTGCTGCCAGTAGCATTCCTACTCACCTCCTCCTCCTGACAATCATTCCACTCCATGTAGTATGATGCCTGGACAAAGTCCTGCTCTAGGGCAAGCTGCATAGGATGTCATCTGGTCTCCTGAAGAACAGACAGTCTACACCTAGATTCTGTCTTGCCTATGAAGCAGCCTTTCCTGTCGAAATGTGTCCAAACTGCCATTCCAGTTATGTCCCCTTCTGACAGGACTGCAGAAGGACAATCCTACTGAAAGCCCAAATTAAAGTAAGAAGGAGCTTGGCAGATGACGCTTCTTTTCAGCATAGCTCACAGCTCTTGTTTTCATGGCTTGGCTTCTGGACTCCTCACTTTCCTGGTCTATTACTTCAAAATGCAGGCCTGACATCCTGGTCACTCTCCCCAATAGGATTTTGTGACATCGATCCCTGGTTGCCAGACTTCTCACCAGCCCACCTCCAGACGTCACCACGGGAACACATCTGACAGAGATGAATCACCCAACAGCCTTGAGTCCACTTCCATGGCCTCTTTGATTCCAGTGACCTTCATCTCACATGCCTATCTAGTGCTAGAAGCTGAGCTTCAGCTTCATCCAGAACCTCATTTGCTCAGAAGTTCTGTTGCCGTGGCTTTGCTGCACCCGCAGGGCTCTCAGAGCAGCCACCCACCACACGTGCTCTGTCCTCTGTGGACAGTCTCATTTTGCCCTAACTGGCCCTGCCTTTCCCTCCATGCCTAGACCCTACTGCTGCTCATCTGAACCACCCTCTCTGCTTTCAGCACCCCTTCCACAGTTCCCTAACCTAGATGCAAAGCCCATCCCCAGATGGGCGCTACATCCTCCTCTTCTGCTCTTGTATCTGAGTACCAAGAAGATGAAGACAGAAGTAAGCATACGAAAAGTTGATGTGTAGACAGGTGCAGCGATGCACACCTGTTGCAGGCCAGCCTCAGCAATAAAGTGAGACCCTGTCTCAAAATACATCAAAAACAATGGGGTTGTAGCTCCAAAGTGGAATGCTACTGAGTTTGATCCCCGTGATCACAAAAGAAGAATAAAAGAAAGAAGGGAAGGAAGGAAGGAAGGAAGGAAGGAAGGAAGGAAGGAAGGAAGGGAGGGAGGAAGGAAGGAAAAGAAAAAAAGAAAGTTACTATGAATTGGGCAAATCACCCAATTTTGAGAGTCTGGTATAATATGATCATTTCAGTGTCACAGACCAGGAAATAGGCTGAGAGAGTTGGGACTTGAACTCCTCTGGAACAGAATCCTTAACCATGCGGGTACATCAGAAATACTCAAAAGGTTTTTAAACACACCCTGTGCCCTTGATGCTCCCTTACACCAGCCACCTGAGAGTCTCTGATGTTCACACAGTGGACAGGAGGGCAGTGCCTCTCAGCAGGAGGCTGTCCCCTCCCTGCTCCTTGGCCTTGACATTCCTGGATGCCTTGAGACCTTCCAGGGGACTTTGTGTGTGGCAGGGAGGGGGGCTACTGGCATCTAATGAGTAGAGACCTCAGATGCTTCTGAACATTCTTTGGTGCACAAAAACACCCCCCAACAAAGAGTTGTCCTGCCCAAAAGGTCCAGATCACCCCTTTGTTAGGAAGAAAGAGAGAGGAAAACAAGGGATACAGAGAACTTCAAATCCTTCTGGATTCTGCTGCTACCTTTGCTCAGTGTAATTATGCACATCTGAATTTCCCCACCTGTACAATGAAGGCACCATCACTTATCTCAGGATAATATCTCCAATAGACTCAGGATGAAGGATTGTAATGCAGATGCAACTGCCCCCACTAAAATCATGAAGAAAATGAATAGGAAGAAGCCAGCACCCTGGAGACAGACCCAGGGAGGGTTGAGCATCAGGAAAAAACATGCAGAATCAGGCTCTTCTGAATCACAAATATTTAAACACGTTGCCTCTGAGATATCAAACTTTGTCTTGGCTTCAGGGTTCAGGGACTTTTTCAAATGGGCCCATTAAATGTAAGCGCAAGCGTGCACATTCTCAAACGTTTTACATAATTTTCCAATCTCTTTAGTTTCATCCAGTACACCTGCCACTATGAATAAATTCATCATGTGGAGCTATAGCAGCAGGGCCCTGCTACCTAGGAAAGGAGAAAATTACGGCATCATCAAATACACTCTTGGAAGGGTTTGGGGCAGCCTAAAATATTGCAGGTGCAGAAGTAAACAATGAGAGAGGGTCAGGGGAGCGGGGGAGACGGGCAGAACAGGGAACAGGGATGAAGGTCCCTAAAGTCAGAGTCATCCTTGCAATAACTTTAGGTTTTGAAGCCATGAAGTCTAGGTTGTTAGTTTCTTGGTATGGTGGATTAAGGATGGTCCTGAGAACCAGGACCTTTCAGTCCTCCCCTAGAAGGGTGGGGTCTGAATGTCAGGTTCTGTGATGCGGGATCCTCTGACTAAGCCTTCCTCTCTGGACTTGAGATGGTATGTATCAGACTCATCAGACATATCTTATCTCCCACAAAGTCTGGAGGGAGGGTGGGATGATGTTCTCAGATGTCTCTCCTTACTCTATCCTTCTCCAACTTATCCTGTACCCTCAAAGCCCAGCTGTAATAGAATAAAGTAACCAGGCTCCTTTTTGCTGTTTCTGGTTGAGTTTGGTCAATGAGAGGCACCAGAGAAATCAGATCTCCCCGGTTCCCATCAGGGGCCCTTTGGGACATTCCCAGTTCCTTTACCCCTCTGCTTCTTCTCCTTCAGTTCCTGGGGATGTAGCAATTCCTTCCAGAAAGCATAACCTCCCTGGCGGGTTCCCCTTACTCTGCCCACACCTTCATCTTGCCACTGAGTGTGCAATCTGTAGACTGTCAGTTCTGACCAGTAGCAGGACCTTCCCCAGCACAATATCTGTACTAGAGGCTAGAAGGAAAGCCGGAGGACTTTAAGGTACTCAATGATACTTGCTGATTTCTAAATGGAGGGGCACTGAGGTAAAGCTGAGATTTATAAGTTTTGTTTATGCACTTTAAGGAATTTTACAAAGTTCTGAGACTAACAGACACAAGCCTCTTTCTAAGGAAACCCTGAAGGCTCCCACTCACTTCCTTTAGTCTGGGACAGGCTGCTCAGCACACCTTGAATCACTGCAAGCTACACCTGAAGATGCAGGTGAGGTGGAGTCAGAGCTGTGAACTGAGTTTCATTCCTGACACCACGGGGTCAAGTGAAGACCTGCCCTTTAGAATCTGCAGAAGGATTCATGACATGAATGCTTTTGGGGTCTCTGATGTGCCAGGACTGTGCTGGGCTCAGAGTATATAAAGGTAAATTAGTCCCCATCCTCTGCGGTCAAGTGCAGAGGATCAGTGAGTGCTAGCCATGGAACTCCCCTGCAGATAGAGAAGGCCCCCAGGGCAGCAAGCTTAGTGACTGCAGCCCGGGGCAGTGAGCACCACCCAGACCAACAGGATGCGGGAAAGCATCCAGGAAAGAAGGCATTTCAGTGATGAGGCCAGAGCAAACTGTCACCGGTGACATTCAGGGCCCGCTGGAATTGGTGACCGTGCTTGTTAGTGTCCAATGAACCTGAAAAAGGAAGTCCTCTGTGCTCTGCTCTCTAAATGAAAAATGTCTTCAGAAATGCATGGGACCAAAAAACAATCACGGTCCCCAAAGAAATTCAGACCAAACTAGGGACAAGCCATGGCCCTGGGAGGGGCCACCTACACTATGGCAGATTGCTTTTCCAGCGCCAGCATTAGCAGCACCCCAGGGCTCTGGCCCATCTTCAGGCACTGGGCCTAGGGACCCACTTCCCTTAAGCATCTCTGATCAGGAAGGCTGCCGCAGAGCAAGCAAAATCTCCATGAACCTGGGCATCAGAGGCGCTATGGAAGGAGACCATGCAGATGGTGAACCGCAGCTGGCGACTCCTAGGGGATAATGAAGGAGGTAACCCACAGGGGGCACTTAGCTCCTCACACTAGGTAAGAGATAATGGCTAGGATCACGTTCCTTTCATTATTTCACTGAGTAGATTGATGAAGACACTGGTCCTGTAAACCATGAGCACTCACTCTGACATGACCCCCCTATGTGCTCCTGGGCTCATCTGCAAGATCGAAACAAAGAGCCGGCCCCAGCCGCGTTGAGGACTAGGCAGGGGAGTAGAAGAAACCTGCCCAGAGAAAGCAGGCTCTTTACCCTTAGCTGGATGAGCAAACCAACAAGAAGTGCACAGTATCCTCCTGTTTAACGTCATCTGAAACATGGGGGGCATCGTACTGGAGGGGTGACTAAGGGGACCCAGGGATATGGTTTGAATCTAGAATGTCCCACAAAGGCTCATGTGCTGAAGCCTTGGTCCTCAATGCAGCAGTCTCCAGAAGTGGGAGCTTTGGAAGGTGACTGGATCACGAGGGCCCTGCCCTCACCTGTGGACTCATCCAGGGAAGGATGCGAGACTTAATGAGCAATGGAGAGGTGCTGGAACCTCAGGAGGTGGGGTCTTGTCAAGAGGATGGAGGAAGTAGGTCATTGGATGCATGCCCTTGGAGGGTATATTTTGTCCCTGGCCGCTTCCCTCCCCCGCAATTTCTTCCTGGCCACCACGAGGTGAGCAGCTTTGCTCCGCTGCACGCTCCCATGATGATGTTCTGCTTCAGCACAGGCCTGAAGCAGTGGGGCCAATGACCATGGACTGAAACTTCTGCAACCATGAGCCAAAGTAAAACTTGGTTCTCTAAAAGTTGATTATCTCAGGTGTTTTGTCACAGTGACGGAAAGCTAACTCTCCCAGTAAATGGCTCTCACCTCCCCATATGCATGAGAGGGCTTGCTGAGAGAGCTCCAGCTGGCCCCTTCCCCAGTTCTGACTCAGGAGGTTTTGGGTGAGGGCTGAGAACAATTTTGCATCCAGAGGCTGTTCCTGCTGGCCCAGTGACTGCAGGTGGAAAGTCACTGCTCTATCTGAAGTACTCACAAGAGCATCTGTAGAAAAAACTCACCAGAGGCCACTGTGATTATTCTGACAGTGTGAGGGGTGGTCAAGGGATTTATTTTCGATTCCTTTCAACTTGGGAGAACCACTGCCCTCAGCTCCTATCAGCCAAGGCAGTTTTCTTTCAGTAGCCATCCTGTGCTCCTAGGCCTTGGGAAACAGGGGAACAGTTTTCCTAAACTCCAGGATGCTCTGAAATTCAAAATGCAGAAAGTGCGGGGAACAGGTAAGTAACAAGATTGAGGTAATGTGGCTCAGCTAGTCAGTGGGAGAGAGAGGGCCCAAACTCACAAGCCTACAGTGAAACACAGCACCTTGCTGCAATAAAACACACACAGCGACTAGCACAACAGAAAAACCGTACTGCTGAGGTCCCATCTAAAATTACCCCACAAGCCTCTCTGCCACCTCAACTCTCTGGGAAACCACTGATCTGTTTATTTGTTCTAAATACTAAACCACAGATTTGAAAGACAAGATCACTTCAAGCCTGAGAAAGCAGAATTAGACATCCTCTGACTTTGGAAGCCAAATCTTCAAAGGCTTGGTGAGGGACAGGTAGTGTCACTGGTTTATAGAGCACAGTGGACAACAGGAAGTCCGAAGGCCCAGGAAATGGGGCAGAGGCAGGGGGATAAGGAGGCATCCAGTACTTCCCATGTAGTCTACTTTATTCCTGACCACTGTGATGGTTTGGATGTGGGGTGTCCCCCCAAAGCTCACGTGTGGCAGAATGCAAGAAGATTCAGAGGAGAAATGATTGGGTTAAGAGAGTCTTAATCCAACCCGTGAATTAATCCCCTAATGGGCTGAACTGGAAACTGAAGGTGGGTAGGGTGTGGCTGCAGGAGGTCGGTCATTGGGGACTTGGCTCTGATTCTATATTTTGTATCTGGCGAGTGGAGTCTCTCTCTGCATGCTGACCATCCTGCAAGCCGCTTCCCTCCACCACACTCTTCTGCCATGATGTTCTGCCTCACCTTGAGCCCTGAGGAACGGAGCTGTCCTTGTATGGACAGAGAGTTCTGAAACCGTGAGCCCCTAAATAAACTTTCCTTCCTCTAGAATTGCTCTCGTCAGGTCCGTTAGTCACAGCAATGAAAAAGCTGACTGAAACACCACTCCAATAGCTTGAGTCTGTTTGAGGACTGATGTTCTTGGTATGAAGAAAAGAACAAGCCAAGAACTCAGAAACCCAGTGAGTTACAGGAGGTGGCTCAACAGGAGCCTCTGTGAGGCAGGCAGGTTGTCTAAACAGCCTGATCCATCAAGGTGAGTGTGGCTTCTAAATGACAGGACTGCTCCCTAAAGTCCACATACATTAGCTGGACCCTCAACCACTCCACAAATGCTGAGTGCCTACTATGTGCCAGACTCAATTGTGGGGCCTGGGGATTCAGCAGTGAGCACAACCACTACGAAGCCCACATTCCAGTGTAGTGGGGAGTATTTAAATAATGAGAAAAGCAAATGTGCAGGCGGCTCACCACATCCTGCATTCGGCTTCTGCAGATTCACCCAACAACCCGAAACTGTGCCTGTACTGAACGTGGAGATATTTTTTTCCTACCATTATTCCCTAAGTAAGACAATATGATAACTACTGACACAGCACTGACAGTGTGGTTAGTACTATTCACGATCTTGACATGATTTGAGGTGCCGGGAGGACGGCCATGCACGAGAACAGCACTTTTACCCGTAGGACTAGAGCGGCTGCAGATGTGGGTACCCAAGGAGGTCAGTTCCTGGTAGATATGCAGGGAGGTCTGTATACGCATAAGTAAAATATGCCATTAGATGATGTCCAGGAAAACAAATTAGGCAGGGAAACTTACTGTGTGTGGGTAGGTTAGTATTTTAAAAGCAGAGAGTCTTGTAAACTATCTCCTAAAAGGAGAGCTTGGAGCACACACCTAAAAGGGGTGGGGACCTGAACCTCAGGATCCAGGCAAAAGCATTCCAGAGAGAGGAGAGAAGCCTTGTGGAGCGGGGAGCTAGAGGAAGAGGGAGGTTGTCTGGAAAGCATCATCTAGCCGGACAGCTGGGAGAGGCCAGCATGCACACAGGGCAGGCCCTCCAGAGCTCCACGCATCTGTGAGGAATCCGCTTCTCCTGTGAGACATACATGGCTAGATGATCCACCGGTTCAGTCCCTAGTGATCCATTCACAGTCAGCTCTCTCAAGGAGGAAGCAAATCAAAACCTGTACTGCAGAGAGGACGCGCTGCTGGCGCAGCTACTGTGGCTGTGCCAAATGGAGGCTCCTTCAAAATCTACACACGAAACCGGCACGTGAAGCAGCAATTCCAAAACAAGTGACCCAAGGACGTCAAGGGCAGGTGCATACCTACGTTCACAGTAGCCTTATTCATTACAGTAAGAGATGGAAACACACAGGTCCATCGAGGGCCGAATGGCTAAACGACATGTGGTATATTCACGCAATGGGATGTCACTCAGCCTTAAAAAGAAGGAAATCCTAACAGTGCCACACAGATGAGCCTTGAAGACACAACACAAAGTGAAATGAGCTGCTCACGGAAGACAAATGCTTCCACCAGCCATCCAAAGCCAGATTCTCAGAAACAGAAAGCAGGATGCTGGTGGCTAGGGGCTGGGGGAGAGGGAAATGGGTGTCCCTGTTCCATCATTTGATGGGTACAGAATCACAATTTTGCAAGATATAAAAGTTCTGGAGATCCAGGACATTGCAATATGAATACACTAAACACTACTGAATGTGTACTTAAAAATGGTTAAGATGGCAAATTTCATGTTATGTGGGTTTCTGTAAACCACCAGTGAACAATACCAAAACAGAGACTTAAAATCTGTAGTTGTTTTGTTTTTGTGGTACTGGGGATTGAACCCAGGGCTGCTGGCATGTTAGGCAAGTGCTCTACCAGGGAACAATGTCCCCAGCCCTAATACAGGCACTGCTGTCCGTACTTTATAGCCGCGTGGCCTGGCTGAGCCTGAGCTCCCCTGTCTGTAAAATTCAGCTCACGGATGTCAGTGTAGTGTGTGGCACCAAATGCCCGGGCAGTAAGTAAGGACGTGACTGGCATCGGCACCTACCAAATTGTCCTCTGTGTTTCAAGACATAACTCCACTCCTGGGCCTCAGTTTCCTCTTGTATAATAAGGGTGTAATGAAGGTGTCAATCATATTCTGATTGCCTAAAATGATTCCAAAGAGCTTAGAGCTTAGCACATTGTGACTACTGTATACATATCAGCAATCACTGTTATTAATGACCATACTGATTGTGACTATGAAGAGAGCTGACCGTATGCTCCAGGGTCTTGTCAAGGCTGGGCCTTCAATGGGCTCCCAGTAGAGCAGCACACCCCCTCCTACTCTCACTCCCCACTCCACCTAAGGGTGAGGCCAAGATGGCATTCCTCACATCTTGAAGGGAGGGTTTTCAAAGGGAGATTTCTCATTTCCTCTGCTTTGTAAATTGCTGATGTCCCAGTTCTCCTCTTCCCATATCAGAGGACAAAGGACACAGGAATGAGGAGATGAGACACTACAATCCTCATTCGGGCTGTGGCAGCAACTCTGTAACCTGAGGCAAGACTCTGGACTTTTCTCTGCTTCAGTTTCATCATCTTTAAAATGAGAGGGTTGTACCTTTACTTGCTACTATTGTTCTCAATGACATATTTAAAAAAAAAAAATTAAACAGACCACAGTAAATAGGCAGATCAAGGCAGGGCTCCTGGGGGTCAAGTCTAGATAGGAGGCTGCCAGAAATATGGCCACTAAGACCATCCCCAAAGAGCCTTCCCACCTGGTGTTCATGCCCCTCTTGCAGTGCCTCGGTACCAGGCCGTGTGACAATGAAGTTCAGCAGAGGAATGGTGGGGACCTCCGGAGCTGGGTTGTAAAAACACTGCGGTTTTGCATATCTGTGTATGCTACTTCCTCTGGGGCGAGTCAGCTTCTGGGAGAACTCTCTAGCAGTCCTAGGAAGAGAGGCCACTAACAATGCCACTGAGCTAGCTCAGATCGCAGCCCCTGGGGACATCTCATCTGCACCTCATTAAGATCCAGTCACAGGGGCCACCAAGCTGCTTTCAGAAACTGTACGAGGGTAACAGGCGCTTGATGTGTGACGCTGTAAGGTTTCAGGGATTTTTGCTATACCACAATAGGTCACTAAGACACACAGGGAGTGCCATAGGACATTGCCATGGTACCTAGACTCCCTGGAAATCACTGTCCCAGACAATCCACTTGTCTTCTGGCCACAACATCCCCTAATTCCAGGGCTTGGCATTTAGTGAGGATATTTCCATAGATTTATGTCCTTGTAGGGACCCCAAAGAAGATGCATGAAGCTAATGAAACGTGAGCCCAAACACCATAATGGTATCTTCCAACAGCAACATGGGATGGGGCAGACAGCTGGCAGGTCCCTCAACTGTGAGTTGGTGTGTAAAATCCTTAAAGATGAAATAATAAAAAAGTTAAAGCAGATCAAAATGCTGGGGGCTAGCTAGGGGCCCAGAAGATGAGGTGTCAGGTTTTACAAACATAATGCCTCCAGCAAAATGCCAAACTCTCACAGAGCTAATATGTGCAGCTCAATCTGGAGGAAACTGAGAACAATCCAAGTCTTTTGACAAGAACAGACAGTCCTTGCTTAGGAACTCTTACCCGCTTCTTGGGACTGTAAGAGTCCCCCAAATGGAAGGTGATTCCCAAATTATGACTGGTCACCCTGAAGCCTTCTGAGGCAAGCCCCCTGCCAGGTGCACTCTAAAGTCTGGAGCTCAGCAGCTAGAAGTGTGGGTCCCTGAAGCCCAAGGTTGTAGAAGTTCAGTACACTGGATAGCAACACAGATTCTGGAAGCAAGGGCCAGGCTCAAAATCCAAGCTCCCTGGAAATCACCAGCCCAGATAATCTACCACAGTCCTCTAGCCATCCTATCCCCTCATTTCAGGGCCTGGCATTTAGGGAGGTTCAAATCCAAGCTCCACCTCCTCCTGGCTGTGGAACCTTAGACTAATTGTGCAATCCTTACTTACTATAGTTAATTGATCTATAGATGAAGAAAGTGTGTGGTGTGGGAATAAAGGAGATATTTTGTATATGTTTCAGGATGCTGTCTGGTCCACTTCAAGGGACGGGTCAAGGTCGGCTCTTCTTAATATCATATACTATGGAGAAGTGAAGCTCAGTACAAGAGGCAGAAGAAAAGACACATAATTCCTGAAGGGGATGCCTGACATCACTGAGGGAACACTGAGTGCCCATAAAAACTGAACCCAGTTTCAAAGTGTATTCTTAAATTCTTCAACCTTCTTCCCACTGGGAGATGAGTTGAGTTCTACTCACCCTTGAAAGCAGGGTGACTATTTCAAGGGCGACTATTTCAACTAACAGAAGGAGCCATCAGCAAAAGGGATACAATGTGCTTTGCTCACTGGGACACTTGTACCTAAAACCTTCGGGTGCCGGTTAAGCACCTACTACCTAGAGCTGCCATATTGTGAGGAAGCCCAAGTTGGCCTGGGCAGAAAGACCACATGAAGAGGCCCCAAGTCCATGAGATGCTGGGCAAAGTGTCCACTGCTCCAGCACTGTTCTAGCCAGAGACTAACACCAGTAGTGTAAAGAAACCAAACTAGAACTACTCAGCCAATCTCTCTGCAAATCCCTGACCTACAGAAACCTTGAGAACAAATAAAATGAGTGGTGCCATTTTACTCCATTAGGTGTTAGGTGATTTGTTGGGCAGCATTAGGGAAGGAGAAAGTCCACAAGAGCAGGTGTCACTCAGAGTTAGGTTCCCACCAACTCCCTCATTTCATCCCAATAATTGCACTGGGAAGAAAATGCTATTATTTTCACTTTAGAATGCCACAGACCCCCATGGGGTAAGTGGATTGCCAAAGGTCACATGACAAGTGAGTGGCAAGGCCAAGACTCCTGTTGGGGAATTGTGACTCCAGTTCCAGTAACTTTTTCTGTTGTACCACTACCAACTTGCAGAGGAGACCAGACTAGAAAAACAAGAAAAATACACACACAGAAATGCATACAGGCTAGAGTGAAGGTCAAAAGGGGAGCATTCTGCTCCAGCCTCCCAGGCAGAGACACTAGGCTTTCACTACAGCGGCATTGCTGGGCAACAGAATATGCAAGAATAAAACGGGCAGTGCTGGAAGGCCACATAATTAGGAACTGACGAGAGGGCACAGGGTCTGGCGAGGTCCATTGTTTCCATCACCAGACATCTCAGCTGATGGCTTGGATGTCGTTACAGTAGAGTTTTCAGAAATATTTGTCAGAGCCAGGAGAAGTTTCAGCACAGTCACAGATGACTGTGACATCCTCGGCTCATGGCCCTGCACTCTGACAAGATGTCAAGAACAGCAGCAGTGCTTGTGGTGGGAAAGTGCCAGGAGGAAGAGAAGCTTCTGCTTCGAGCGCAATGACTGACGTTTCTTGTTTGCCTCTTTGGCTTTTTTAAGAATATGTTCTGTCAAGTGACAGGCACAGGAGTGTACCGCTAATGGGTATGAAGCCAGTGCCTCTGTGCAAATGCTCGCTGGTGAAGGCGGCTTTGCTGTGAGAGTTTTCATGCACACATGAAGCTCTGAATGGGACCAGGCTCCATACACAAGACTTCTACCAAAGAATGCTGGTTTGGGGACATAAGAGAAACTTGATCAAGAAACACACAGAAAGAAAAGAAAAACAAACAAATAGAAGCTAACCTTCAGGTGTAAATCAAAAGACCAGAAAGTAAGTGATGGTGAGAGCTAAGAAGTTCACAGTCTAAATTCCTACATTACTACTCTATCTTCAAAGACCACAGAAAGAGAACCACATCTTTCATTTTTTCTTGTGCCTTGAAGCAGTAGTTTCTAAATATTCTTTGCTATCTCAGAATCATCTAGATAGACTTTTTATTTTTTTAATACTGGGCCCTACTTTCACAGCCTATCAATCAGTAGGTGTGCACTGGGTCCCAGGCATCAGCATTTCTGAAATTTAGCCATTTTAATGCATCACCAAGTTTGGGAGTCGCCCACATGAGTGACCAAGAATGTTCTGTGTGACCCTAGTAGCAGAATTTTCAAATGGTAGTGGAAAGCCTACCTTCCCTGAATAAAATCTCTTTCCCAGGCTTGTATAAGGGTGGCAGTTAAGGGCAGCCTTACAATTCAGCTTTGCCTACAGAGTCTGAAAGGAACACAGGTGTGAAATCTGTAAGGCATGTCCTTAAAGGAAGACACAATGTCCTACCTTAATGCCTCTCTCCTGCCCGCTGGAAGGTGGATGACATACTGGAGCTCTGATACTCATTACTTCCCCTAAGATAAACCATGGCAATGTCCAGTAACCAAGATGGGGCAAAATGTTGAATAATCCGGCATCCTAGATATTCACATCCCCACATCACTTACCTCCAGTCATCTTAACCACAAAGAGAAACAAGGTACAAATCTTGCTTAAGCCATTGTTAGATGGCATTTTTTTGGTTATTTGCAGCGAAGTATTTCTAACACAACTAGCTATCTTAAAGTTCCTCTCCAATTCTAATATCCATAGTCACCACTGAAATAGCATGAGGCAGGAACTTGATGTCAATCCACAATTTGCAAATGAGGAAAACAAGACACAGGAAAGAGACAGTCCATGCTTAAAGTAATAAAGCTATTTAGCAAGGAAGGACACCAGGATTTAGATTCATGACCCTACCTTCAAAACCAATGTTATTTTTGCTTACATTTTTTTTTTTTGCAGGGATTAAGGACAGAGACTCACTTGCAAAACAGAATGTATAGCTCTTAACAAAACTGAGCTGGGGAAGTAAGTCTTGGCTAGACAGGGATAGCAGGAAGAGCATGCTCCCAGCAAACTAGACTCATGTCTCCTTCCTTTACACTGTCCCCCCCCCCCCCCGACTTTTCTTTTTCTATTTTCTCATCTCCTTGATTCTTAGTTCCCTGGCAGGACTGAATCATCAAAATGTAAACAGATAGGGGAAAAATGTTCGCATTCCAGGCCAACCAACCTTGTTAGCAGGGTTGACCCACTCAAAACTTAACACCATGGCTGTGACCTGATAGCAGAGAACCTGCAAGCAATCAACTGAGTCTTCACCCATCCAAGGTTAGAGGTTCCCAAAGAAGTCAGGGTGCTCTAAAAGTTAGACCACCCTAGGTCAAAGTTACCATGCTGCGTCCCTGTTTGCAGAGGTACAAAATAGAGATGTTAAGTAATAGAAGAGATTGGCAATGCTTTTCCAAGATCAAAAGAGTGGGCCTGCCAGGCCATTAGGGCTAAAAATGTGCAACATGCATTACCTCCTGACATTTATACTTCTTTATTTGTTTATCATCTGCTTCCTTGCAGCATGTAAGAACCAGAAGAAAGAGAGACTTGACTTATTTATTCACTGCTATTTGCAGCACAAGAGATGGAAGCGAGGGTGTGAGAGCCACAAACAGGTGCCCTAGAGGCATTGAATGAATAGGTGCCTGAACACTGGCCGCTTCCCCTCCCAGAATCAGGCTTGGCTACCTGAGCAACACTATGTCCTGAATTCCACATCTTTCCCAATTCGCATGACAGTCCTCCTTACATGTCTTCTACCTTCCTTTCTCCACCTCTCTCCCAATCCACAGTTAAATCAGGCTGCTATTATCCTCAGAGGCTCTTGTGGTCTACTTCAGTTGAGAATTTCTTCCTTCACAGCTGAACTTCCTTAAAACTCATTCTTCTTCTTCTTTTTTTTTTATACCCGGGATTGAACTCAGGGGCACTCGACCACTGAGCCACATCCCCAGCCCTATTTTGTGTTTTATGTAGAGACAGGGTCTCACTGAGTTGCTAAGTGCCTCACCATTGCTGAGGCTGGCTTTGAACTCGTGATCCTCCTGTCTCGGCCTCCCAAAGTCCTGGGATTATAGGCGTGTACCGTCACGCCGGCTTAAAACTCATTCTTCATCACTGAAAAACACCACTTCCTGCCACATACTGGAAAGGGTGACCAGTACTGCTAATGATCTGTTCTGATGGACACAGGCTGTGGTTCACAATGTGTTATCTCTTGAGGGAGTTCCAAGTCTAACATTCTTTAGTCTGGACAATAGAACAAAGTAACAAGTGATATATGCATTTAACTGAAAATACAAATTCCCCATATCTGAAAATGTACTATGTAGCAGGAAATGTTCGTGGCTTTTAAATGGCTACCCCATTTAATTCTCACGTAGACTCCATGAAACAAATATTTTTCTCTGAAGTGTATTGACAAGATGTCTCAGGTTCAGAGAGGTTGGGTAACTTGCTCAAGTGCTCACAGCAGAAACCACCAAAGCCAGGCTTTGAACTCAGTCTTGTCTGTCTTGTGTCTCAAAAGGCCTTGAGATTCACAGGCAAGCTTCAATTTATCTCTACCACGAGAAGCAGAAGAAGCAGGAAGTGAATGAATGACTCGTGTGTGTATGTATAACTTTGTTGTAGAAATGAGCACAGATGCAGGAATTCCTGGGTGACAGGGACAGTCTGCAATTATGGGAAAGTGTTCCAAGCTTCTAATGAGTTAGTAGGAAAGAAGGTATACTCTAAAAGGGAGGAAAAGATATGAAGCTAGGAAATCTCAAATGACTGCTGTAGCTGAGCAACAAGTTTGATACTGAACAGCCAAGGCCTCATCCACTGAATGGAGAATGAGGCCCAAGAGAACTGCTAGGCCCCAAATTCCAGGTGTGCCATTCATATTATAGTCTAAATGACGGCAGCCCCCCAAATGATAACTGGTTATAAAAATCCTGAGCATGTGCACATGAACCAGATGGTAGTTCCCATCAGTTAGCTCCCCTTACACCTCCGTGGACTAGGTCTTTGTATCCCCATTTTCCAAGCAGGAAACTGAATCTCGGTGAGCTTAAATGACTTGCCAGGCCAATCAACAAAGCCAGGGGTCCAGTCACCTTCTCACCCAGGTCTAAGTCATGAATGCCAACACTTTCCAGGACCTGGCTGTGTTTCCAGATGGCATCTGCAAGAAATGGGGCAGCTGGGGCTGTGGGTGGCCTCCCCGGGCCACAGGCGCTCTTTACCTCGCACTTCTCCACCACCGGCGGCTGCCCACATTCGGAGCTGTTGCCTGCCACGATGCCTGCCCGCAAGTTCTCGCTGTCTCCGGTGCCCTCCTCCATGGAGTAGGTCCTGGAGTGGTTGCCTCGACGGTGCGAGGGGCCGCGGCCCTGGGCCAGGCTGAGCTGCCTGCGCAGCGCGCGGTTCTCGGCCTCCACCTCGCGCATGCGCACCTCCAGGCTCTCGCGCTCACGCTGGCTGGAGGCTGCATAGCGGGGACTGTGAGCCTGGGACTCCAGCGGGGACAGGGACACGGGCTTCCCATCTGTGGAGAGAGGAGGGAAAGGTTTAACCAGAAGTAACCTCACCTCCAGTTCCCCTGACACCCACTGATATCTAGATGGGATCCTTCTCCATCCCATTTTTAAGAGAAAGCCAATGGAACAAGAGGTATGTATAAATACATCCAGAGGAAAGTGAGAAGAGAGTTGAGAGCAGAATGACTTATTACAGTAATAAAGACTTAACATGCTGTTTAGAGAAAACAATCATAATGCAATCATTTCCAATTAAATGCACCATCCTCCTCTATGCACATGTTTCCAGGTAGACAATCTTAACAATAAGGCATCATGACTATGGAGAGGGTGCAGGAAGAGACTGGAGGGAAAGGGTATGAGGATGTGGAAGAGAACCAAAGAGCAAGACAAGGAAAAAAAAAAGAAAATAATAATAGGACTAAGTTTATTGAGCTATTCTTATGTGAACTCTTACTCATCCTTCAAAACCTGGTTTTCAAAGCATCACCTCTCAGGGAAAATGTGCCTTTAATTGCAGGC
This sequence comes from Geosciurus inauris, assembly GCA_004024805.1. Taxonomy (NCBI): domain Eukaryota; kingdom Metazoa; phylum Chordata; class Mammalia; order Rodentia; family Sciuridae; genus Geosciurus; species Geosciurus inauris. Next base: position 15,903 of record PVHX01000254.1, on the reverse strand, counting down.
AAAATATCCTTCAGCATATTCCAACAGTAATTTGTACACAGTGTAAGCAGTTTGTACATAGCACTATGAAAACATGTATCTGTCATGCTGGAAAGGAAGATGCATGTATCAATGCCAAGAGTAAAATAATTAAGGGCAACAGTGAAGAAGCAAGTAGGAACATGACTGATCTCCCAGTTTTCTCAGAAAAAAAAAAATTGCCAGCAGCACAGCAACACTGCAGGTGACAATCATCCAATCCTCCAACAGAAGCCTAGGACAGAGGAGATAAGTAGGTCCCTCAGAGTCTCATAACCAGAGGGTGGTTTCAGAACTCAAACTCAGGTCTCTCTTATGCCTGAGCCTGCGCACTGAAGTGAATTTTTGTAAAAGACTATTCAGACAGACAGCCAAAGATTTTTTTTTTTTTTAATTTTAACAATGTAAAAACCTCATTTTCCCAAGATACTTAGCGTATCACTTTGTATATGCTAGGTGCTTAAAACCTGCTCTTGAAGAGTTGCAGTGTCAAAAGGTATACCCAAAGCTATCATATCTTTCTATTCTCACTCTTCAGAAATCCCAGGATCCAGCTACACTGGTGGCTGCCTTGGAGGCTGACCAGCAAAAAAAAAAATCACATCTCTACCAAATGACCCTCGTTCAGCTGCCTGCTAAAAGGCACTCCTCATTTTCCATACTTCGTGTTTTGTCCTTGCCTGTCCAGAACCCACTGAGCTTCCAAACTGTCCCAGAGAGTCTCTTTGACTGACAAAACTTGAGGATCAAAGACAGTGATGAATGACACCCCACCTGTCTCACCTGCACAGCCTGTGCTGTGCCGGCCTCTGCCCGGGATTTTTTGATGTTTTTTCCCCCTCTTAATCACCTCAAGGTTAAACGCCTAAGCTCCTGGTTCTCTCCCCGTCAATGCAACAAATATAACTCATTGAATTCTACTGCCTGGAACCACAAATCAAAGGTGGAGGAAGAATCCACGGGGGATGTGAAATCGCAGGTTGATTAGGCTGCATTGTTACAGAGCTGGCCAATTACAAGCTCCTACCCAAGCTTTTGAAACCTGCCTCTCTGTTGGGTAAAGACAAATTAGTTCCATCAAGAAAATGAAAAAGAGTAGGCTGCTAATAGTAAATGTATTTTCCCAACTCACATGGACATGTCCAGTCGGGTGGGGAAAGATGAGCACCTTTTTCCACAGGATGGCAGAGTGAGGCTCTGTGTAGTGTCTGCTATAGATCTGAAGCATGCCAGGGGGTTCATGCTATTAGAAGTTGTCACAACACAGGTAGGAGTAATCCCCATTACAGATGAGGAAACAGAGACTCTAAAAGACTAAACTGTGTGCTGATCGTGCTGCAGCGCCATAGGAAGCTGTCTGTCACTTTGCAATGGGCCAGTCTTTTGCATTATTTTGTACTTAGTTAAAGACACCAGAGGTTCTGGGGCTTGAGAGGAGCTTCCTTCTCATGAAAGGATTTTAGAGCACTGAGCCAGGAACTGAAGAAGTTCTACAAACTCAGTGTCCCAGAGACTCTAGAAAATTGCCATCAAAGGTAATCTAGATGGCTTGTTCTTTGGAAGGATGATTTCAATGCTCTGGGCTGAAGTTTTCTCTTTTGTGATATCAGAACATAAATGCTAACCTCACAAAGGTTATGGGATGTAATTTAAGGTTAAACACTGTGTGTTCTCTGAACATAGGGCTGCTGTGGAGCGGTGTTTGGGAGCACAGGCCCCAGCCCATGCTCCAGCCCTGGCTTCCTTTGACAGATCCTTAGATAGGTGGTAGCACTGCCTCCTGCTTTCGGGATGGGCCACGTCAATATTCACCCACAAGCACCATGGAGGAGAAACAGGCTCCAGGAGGCCTGCTCACCCCCCCCCCACCCCACACACAAGTGCCACATTTTACACTTTTACATAAATGGCAACTCTGTGTGTGCTCCTGGGAATTGCTGTTAAGCTCCTGGTCCACATCCTTTCCATCCTGCTTTACAGTTCAAATGGCTTTAACCAGACTCAGTTCCCAAAGACTTGCAGGCGTTTTCCCACTTTTAGAACTCCACTGCTTTGCCACCCGTGAAGATACAAAAATAACTGACGGGACTCAACAAGAGGGACCAATGTTGACACAAGCAGCTCTTACACTGTGCCCAAGACCTACCACGGACTGCACTTCTCGGTCAGGCCTGTGGGCTCAGGTCACCCCTGGGCATGCTCCTTACACTTTTTGTATAAATCTCATTTTAAAACTCATCACACTGCACATGATTGTGCCCACATCAGCCCTTTTCAAACTATCAGTGGTGGAAAACCTGTTTCCTCTCCCACTTCATTTAGAACAAAAGTTAGCCCTGATGCACGTGGCTAGTATAGAGCTTGCTTCACACAGAAATCATCTCTTGAACTCAACAAACTGGCATATAGTTGTCCATCAGGACCAATCTACTGATCCCATCATGCTTGATGCTACCAAAAAATCCAGTAGCTCTAGAAGTTTCTAAATGCCTAGTGTCAAGCTCCAGATGTATCTTTTTGCAAACCAGTAATAGTTTGGGGATTGTGATAGTTAATTTTATGTGCCAACCTGACCGGGTTGTGGGGTGCCCAGATCCTTGGGTGTTTCAGTGAAGATATTTTTGGATGGAATAAAAATTTATCTGAGTAGACTGAGAAACCCTTTTCTAAGGTGAGTGAGCCTCATCCAGTCAGAGAAAGGCCTACCTAGAACAGAAAGGCTGATCACCCCCAGGAAGGAAAATCCTCCTGCCTAACTGAAACATCTCTTCTTCCCAGGTCTCCAGCTTCCTGAAATGTGGACTGGAACTGCACCATCACTGTCTTCCATCTGAGGCCTTCAAGCCCAGAAAACACTGGCTCTCCTAAGCCTCCAGTTTGTGCATTAACCCAACTGACCTAGTAGGGAGTGGTCAGCCTCTAATAGTCATAGGAACTCATTGCTTTTAATAAACATTTGTGTAAACATGCACACACACACACATATACACACACAGCACACACACCTATCGGCCCTACTTCTCTGGAGAACCTGATTCAGAGACATAACTATCTGCAATGCACACCCTGGTGCCACTCCTGTACTTAACAAATGTCTGAAGAAGGGAATCATGGGAAGAACTGAAATCCAGACCTAAAAAGAAGGTATGAAAAATCTAACACATTTTTAATGCCCAGTTATTTAAAAGGACATCTTGGTGCAACAGTAAGTACCAAAGGAGGAGGAAAAGACAGCCAGAAAAGCAGGAGTCATAGACAGCAGCAAGAACACAGCATCTGAACCAAGAAAGCCAAGTTGTGGTTCTTCCATCCACTCAACGAAGAAATTTGGGCTAAGCTTTCACTTTCCAGTAACTCAGTGTCTCCATAGGTAAAATGGGACACCTGGGGTGTGATGGTGGGTGTGGACATACTAACCAGCATCAGGGCTAAATGGAGCAGATTCTCAAGTTTCTTCCTCTGGTCTTTCTGCAGCCTCATCCATGTGACCCTGGCAGTGGGTGAGTGCACGTGACAGTGGGGCAGGCCCCTTGGCCTTGGCTTCCCTATTACCTTTCCCCCAGGCTTCTGTTTTGTAGATATACACATCATACACACAGCACATCTTACCATCGAGTAACATGTGTTATGTGTTGTTCTGCAGGCCAGCCCACTTTGAGTTGAAAATGTCAAACAAGACATCATTCAGAACCTCAGTTGACAACAACTTTCTTCTCCTTCTAGAACTTCTTGACAAACAAGAATTTATTGCAGAATTTCAATCGTTGAAGCCACTTGAGATGAATGTTCTGAATTAAGAATCAAAACAGCCAAGATTCGGAACAAAGAAGGTAAATTGGAAATCAGCATCCGTGCACTGCCATGACAGAGATTAGGGAGTTGACATCCGAAATGTCCTAAGTAATGATCTCAATCAATTTGTATGTGTTGACTACTTCTGAATCTCACTAGAGGGCTAGTTAGTGTTTGGCACTATGTGTGGGATCCACCATTTGCAAGTGGATATCATTGTGGGGTTCATTCAAGCGGGCAGGGGCCACACTTGGATAGACCGAACACACAGGGGGCTTGGGCCCCTTGTGCTGGGCCAACCAGACCTCTAGGAAGCCAAAATCCCACACTCCTGGGAAGACTTCAGAACTGTCCTCCTGCATCATTCTGTGGGTGATAAAGACACTACATCCCTAACCTTTATATGGCAAAATCTCCCTACGTACAATCTGTCAGAGAGTCCTGCCAATTCTCCCTTCCTGATGCTCAAAGCACTTGCTCTTCTCCTCTTATTTCAAACATTCCATTTCCAAGCCAAGCCTAACACAGGGGTTGTCAAACTCTTTCTGTACATACCCAGTAAATAAGCATGTTTTACTTCTTGTGCTGCAGGCTACAACATCCTTCTCACAAGGCCTCAACCCAGCCACAGTAGCCTGAAAGCAACCACCAAAATACCTAACAAATGGGCATAGCTGTGTTGCAATAAAACTTTATTTACAAAAACAAGTTGTGGGCCAGATTTGGACAGAGCGTGTGGTCCCAGTTGTTGGGCCCTTGTCCTAGAACATTACCCTGGTCTCCTTGGTTAGCCACCCCCTCCCCATTCTTCCCTGTCCTGATCAGCCTCACTCACAGGTGAGACAATGTTCTGCAATCCTGGTTTCACTACATTTGCAGCTTGAGAATGTACAGAAGTGACTCCATGTACTTCATGTCAACAGACATCTGGTCTATTCCTGCTGAGTCCATGCCCAGTCTTCGGCTGCTGTGCACTGTCACCTGATTTTACTTCATGCAGCACTATAATAAGGTGGTTGTTCTAACTGCTCCTATTGGTCTAATGAAAGAGAGAAAGAGACGGAGATAAATGGAAACATGATTTAACCTGGTCAGTGTCACCCAGTAGCAAACAGCAGCCAGACGTCTTGTACCCAGGCTCACTGGCTCCACATCAGTGGCTCTTTTTGTAGCAAACTAGAAAAATCTCTCGATCAACCCCTCTCCAAAAAGTTCCAATTGAATTCATGGTGGTGATCGTTCCTGCGTTGTTTGCAAGGACTCCAACCAGCCCCAGTAGCCTGAAAGCGACCACAGAAATATCTAACAAATGGCCATGGCTCAATTCTTGAAGCTGTAGTTCTCAGTCTGGGCCACAACTGCAATTGCTTGGGAAACTTAAAACATGTGCATAGATCTCACCACAGATAAGGGAGCCCAGACTCTCAGGAGGCGGGGGGTCTAACTGTCGTCAGAATCTCCTGTGCGACTGAGCCTAAAAAACACAAGTGTGGCAATTCTGCAGATTTTCCAGTTTAGGTGCAAAGGAGATCTGAGTACTGACACACCAAACTGCTGTACTGCTTTCACCTCGGGTCCCAGTTCAGCAGCTACCAGTGTGTGAGACCTTCTGGATTTCCTAGTATGCTAGCTCCTCCAGGCTTAGGAACTTTTTGCCCCCACCCCAGCACCTCCCAATCTTCCTCCTTCCTGGATGAGAATTTCTTTTAAAAGCAGAGCCCTATTCCTCCTCCAGCTGCTTGACCATCCAGCGGCCTTGGTTCCAGGCTCCCTCCCTTGACCAGCCATCGGTTACTATATTCTGCTGCATTTCCCAATTTCTCATTTCCCATAAAGCTGTGTTCACAAAGTATTCTGTAATTTTTTAAGCACAATACCCTTCATTTAACATAAAAATTTCACACCCTCCATTGACGCCATTTGAAACTTCAAAATCAGTAACATATTGCAGCCCAAGTGATTTTAAAAAAATTTAGACAACTCACTTTGATCTTAAAAGTTGTACATTTAATGATTTTTTTTTAAATTGTGATCACTGGTTGTCCACAGGAGGATGCCAGCACGTCACCAGTGTTTATATTCTCAGCAGTTCATAGGTCAGAGCAAGACACAAGTCTAGGCTGAGCCATTCTCTCAAGTTCCAGTCATGTGGACTCCAATTTGTTGTGGGAAGAATAATTTCAAGAGACTGTTGTGGAGTGGACAGAGTATGTTTCACCCAAAGATTCCCTGAAGCCATTTTCTGGAAGTTATCTTTGGCAACCCAAGTGAACTCCACTTCCAGCAAGGGCCTTGGAGACCTTCTGGTAAAGACAGAATGGCTATAGGAAGAGTTCCTCACGAGGTTCCAGAAAGAATTTGCAACCACAGTGCTGGAGACTGTAGCCTGGATTCATTTCACTGTGATCGCTAGAACTTTTTTCCCTTTATGAAATGATTTTCAAGAACCTTTTCTCTTATCAAGAGGTTCATTACGTGGAGAAAACGAAGACATCTTTAGCACAAATTTGCCGTGTGCATAGCTGGGTTTCAGCGACAACTGCTTAAAGTGTGTGTTAATGAGCAATGATGTCAGTTTTGCCCCTGAAACTTCCGGTTCAATGATTTCAAAGCTTTCTGTATTTTCTATACAGCTTGCTAAGTTCTGGAAGTTTGAGACAGTTGTTCTTTGAACTGCTCAGAGTGAGGCAAGCAGAAGTTTTCTGTTTCTAAATCTGTTTTTAAATCTAAATTATCTTTCTCATTGATGTCTAAGGAGTGTTAAGTATGGACTTTCTGTTAGTCAGGTGAGTATTCAGATCAACGCCAAACAAGGCCAAGACTGAGGAACACAGCGCTCTGGTTCCCACGGGATAGAACCACTTGACAGCTGTGCAGTGGCTTCCCTTAGGCAGCAGGTGGTTCAGAAAACAGCAATTGGGAGGTAGTGAGAAGAGGAAGGCCTGGAATCAGAAAGCAGATGTGCACTCAGGATCCTGAAAACCAACCAGTGAACAGATCTTAAATTCACATTCCACTCATCTCTGGTTGCCCTCTGCCTCCACTGAGACCGTTTATTTCCATCCCTTGTGACCCAGCCTCACAGACTCCACCAGCATTAGCAGTGGTCACCAAAGCTTGAGGTGAGGAAGCAGCTCTCTCCAGCCACAGGGGTTTTGTTTTATTTTACATATTTTTAGTTGTAAACAGATATAATAATACCTTTTTTAAAAAATTTGTTTTGTTTAATATTTTTGTAGATGTTGATGGACCTTTATTTTATTCATTTATTTATATGCAGTGCCGAGGATTGAACCCAGGGCCTCACACATGCTAGGCAAGCGCTCTACCATTGAGCCACAACCCCAGCCCCGACAAAATACCTTTTTGAGCTCTGTTGCATATATATGCAAAAATTCGACACAGTCCCCGTAGTGGATAGTTGATCAAAAATAAATACTAAACAAGAACGGCGACTTTAACCTTTGCAAAGCGTGAACAGTATCCTCATCTCAGTGGTCAATGTGGTTCAGGACTAGAGAAACAGACACAGACAAGGTTTAGACTTTCTGCTAAATTTTCTTTTGAGCAGCATTCAATACGAAAGATTTCATAAGCATTTTTCTACTAATTTTTAAGTCTTTGCAATAAATGTGTTATTTTCTATGAAATATTCATAGCCATTTTAAAATCATAATACTATGTTCCAAGAGTGGCAAATCAGATGTGCTGCAGAGAGTCATATTTTACAATAAAAATGCATAATGAGGGTTTGGGGTTTTTTTTTGTTTTGTTTTGTCTTGTTTTTTGGTAGCTAAAATCTTGTACAAATTAAGATACCCACATGGGCTGATTCTTGAGGAAGGTTTTATTTATTTGTTTGTTTGTTTATTGTTGAAGTACTAGGGATTGAATCTATGGGTACTCTACCACTGAGCTGTATCCCCAGATCTTTTTATTTTTATTTGCTTTAATTTTGGATAATGTCTCCCTAAGTTGCTGAGGCTGGTTTTAAACTTATGATCTTCCTGCCTCAGCCTCCAGAGCTGCTGGGATGATAGGTGTGTACCACCACATGCTGCTAAGGTTTTTAATTTAATTTTACATTAATCAGAGTTACCTCGAACCAGACTGTGGTCCTTCTAGGACTTTTGGTTTCTGTGAGGGCTGACTTGATGTGTTCCATCTTCCTCTGCCACATCTTATTTCCTCTATCGTCAACTGGCTTTTAGATAAGGTCACACAAACTCTCATTTCTTTCTTGGCCTTCTGTGGACACCATGTTTGCATGACACCCTTCACCAGGAGGGTCTGAATCTGACCTTCAGTGTTCACTGTGGGGTTAGCCCCTGAGGTACTGAAAGAAAGGGGCTGGCAAGGAGACTAACAGAAAGAGCCAGTTATCAAAGACAGCTAGGGCTCTTGATCTGCATTTCTTGCCATTAGCAATGGAGAGGCCTCTGTAGCTACAACACATGGATTCATTCCCATTTCAAAAAGAAACAGAAGCAAGCGTTTTTGTGAAAAGTGTCCCATTCCTCCCATAGCATCCTCCTGCTACAAACTGTCCTGTCACCTAAATCAATGTTATCATGCCCAGCTCAATTGGAAATTAAAAACAAGGGAAAACCAGCAAAAGCCTGCAGGGACATGCCCTTGCCTCTCTAAATGTCTGTCCTCCTTTTTCGAGTCTTCTTCCCCTTTTCACAGTCTCCAGCCCTTTATCAGTCTGACTTACATTAAAGCTATATTCCGATTCCCACAAATATCAACAATGGAAAGGGGGGGGGGAGGAGGGAGAAGGGGAATAAAAAAAATAGTATAACCTTTTTTTTTTCCTACAACTCCAAACTACCCCTCAGGAGGAAATAAGAAATGAAGAATGTGGTTTTATTGGAATAGACTTCAGGGAAAAGAGGATAGAAGATTTTATCAGGAGTTCAGTTCGACAAAAATAATGCTTTATCAGGATGGGCACTTGGCAAAGATAACACATTACCCAGAGCAAGATAGATGTTTGGGTAAAATGCTGTGCTAATACCTATTAAGCTCAAACCTTGCCATCTCCACTTTCAACAAATTGTTATTTTCTTCCAAGTCCTACTTCTGGGATTTTTTTTTTTTTTTTTAATAAGGTGCTTTCAAAAGTCTTGCAAAAGCAAGAATAAACTAAGGGGACTTGACTCAGCTCAGCTGTGAGGTGAAGCTGAGTCTCCTCTGTAAGTAAGAGAAGGCCTAGACTTACTCTGCCAGACACAGGGAACCAGAGAGAAGCCTTTGATAGTTCAGCCTCCAGGACAGGATCTCAATTCCTGGTCCTAGAGAAGAGGCCTTGCAGGGCAGAGAGCCACCAGAGACCTGGTTGGGATGTGAATGATGGGGGAGATCTGTCAAAAGGAGGTCCTGGCTCAAGACTCCCTGGACTTTGTGGAATTGCTGTGGAAATCTCAGGCACTTCATGATTCCATCTTCGGGCTCTGAAGAAACCTTAGGGAACCAAGGACCTTCACCATCAAGGGCTTCTGGAGCCCCTGCACATACTAGCCAATGCTAACTTCCTGCCAGCAGAAATGAGCATGAAGAATTTGTGCTATTTCCTTTGCAGTCTAGCCACTTGGTAAACTACCAGTGCCCTTCCAACACTGGCTCAAGAATTCCTCCTAGGAACTCTTCCTCCACCTTCCCACAGTAAGTGGGCTCCTGCATTCCTCTTACTGTCCCTGGATTTCCACAGTCCAAGTTAAGGTGGTGGCTCTTACTGCATATGCAATGGCAGTTTCTGCAGCTTGCCTCACACGGTGACTATTTCCTCAACACATATTAACTGGACACCTGTTGGGTGTCCCCTGCACCAGTGAAGGCCAGGACCATGTTCAGCAAATGGTATCAATGTGTACAGGTCAAAGAAACAGGCTCGTTCTTGAATTCCTTTCTTCATGTCTCAAATGCAGTGCATCAGGAGTTGATTGATGGTGGCCCAGCCTTCAAAGTATACCCTGAATACAAACACTTTCTGCCACGACCACCCCACTTCCAGCCTGACCGCTTGTGACCCAGAAGCATAATAGTGACCTAAGCTGTCACTTGGCTTCAGTTCTACTCACCATGCACAGCCAGATGATGTCTAACGATGGTTATCACATCACATCACATCACATCACATCACTTTCCTGCCCAGGCCTCCCCTCCTAGGGAGGCTGTCCATCAAACTGAAAGCCAAACCAAATACCTTAGAGTAGATTATGAGGTACTACTTTATGCCTCTAAATAGTTCCTTCCAGGAAAAGAAAGTTGCAGCCCCATGTACCAAGTGGGCACACCCCTCACCACACTCACAAGACAGACAGGAAACAGAAGAGCATCCAGCAGAATTGGGACAGTAAGGAGCTTCTGATAAAATGATGAACACCAAAAACCTCAATGAAATGTTCAAATAGCCCACTGAATTCTACCCACGCTCAGTCAGAAGCAGCGAGCTGATGAACAGGACCAGATACTCTATTAGATGCCCCAGAGGGAAGCATGGATGCAGAGGATGGAAAGAAGACTTAAGGATGCAAGTGCCTGACATCTTGATTGGGCCATCCTGGGCACCCTGCCTGGGAGTCCCACAGTGTCCTTTTAAGAGGACTCCATCCAGGCCCTAGTGGTTTTGCTGCAGGAAGCTGAGCAAAGGAGACCATCATTTCTAGAGCTGTATGCAGTCTTGCTCCTGCAAAGACAGATAGGTCACTTTTGCCTTCTATGATGTATAAAACAGAAAGGAGGTGGGGCAGGGGGAAGAGGTACAGGAGATAAATAAAAGGGGTCAGGGAGACCCGGCTGCCAGACTCTGGCCAGACAGGAGAAGTACAGAATGGAGAGAATCAGAAATCTTTGTCTGCAATCATCACAGTCTGCAAATGGGGCCTGCAAATGGTTAACTCAGTTTCTCTCCCTCTGAGTAGCTTCAGCTGCTCATCAATAGACTCTCCAGCTGATAATTATTAAGTGAAACTTGGGGCTGGTATTTGCATATGTAAAGCACACTTCCCTCCAAAGCCACAATGGGAGGGAGAATGCACTTCCTGATTGTGCAGAACTGGGGAGGTGTGGGTGGGGTGGGCTCCAGCCTGATTTGCATGTGTTTCTTCATGCTAATCAAGCCAGATATTCAGCTGAAATAAACCCCACATCCCAAAATATGCCATTTGTCAAAATCCAGAGCTCACATAAGAGACCTCTCTCCAGATCTGAGAAGGATGTGTTCTACCACAATAAGCATCCATAAGGGTTATGATTACCCAGCCTGGCGCCATGGAGGCAGCACATACACGCGCACACACACCTGTCTACGCACACACCTGGCTTGTTTCACTGCCTGATGGAACAGCTATGGTTTGCTCCAGAAAGACGACTGCTAACCCCTCACACTTTTTAATCTTTGCCCCTGTCAATGAAAATGCTTCAGTCCCCAAGAACAAGTGAGAAAGACATACCAAGAGCATCAAATTCCAAGTATCTGATGACCTGTCTCTGTTCTGACATTTATCTTGGCTTGTGAGCAGCAAAGGATCTGAACAACCTGCCTCTCCTCGCATGGGAAAGTGTGCCATGGCACAGAAAAGCCTTTATGTCGGGAAGATAAAGAGGATGCTGTCCTCAACAGGGCTAGAAAAACCAGACTTCAGAACACCAAGGTCAGAGGCAGGCACTTCAGGCTGAGGGTAATAAGAAAGCCTCAAAGAGGTGTCTAAAATTAAGCCTATGACATTCTGAAGACAGAAAGAGACAATTAAAAAAAAAGGGATAATGTAAATTGTGAATGCTGGACCTCTTTATCCTTGGCCAAGTATGTGATCCTCCTGGTGCCTCGTGGTTCACCAAAAAAGAGCTCTTGTATGGTACCACCAGGCTATCTGCAAGCTATGCACACTGTATTTCAGTTTTTTAGCATATGAACATGCATTCATTTGATAATCTTTTGATGTGGGGACAGGTCCAATCTATAGGGACATGCCAAAGGTCTAAAATTTGAAATCGCTTTCATTACATAAACCACAAAGAAATCACCAAACACATTCAGCTTCAGTTTCTTTAAACTGGAGAGTAAACGTAAAAGACATTTTTGAACTAATCAGGGAACAGAATTCCTTTCGTATTTTTATCTCCTCCCCCCCTTTTTTTTTTTCAGTTGTCTTGCTTACATTTTCATTTGACAGCTGTTTTTAAGGCAATTTGCCTTTTGGCTGTTGTTCCAAAATATACAACTTTTTTTTTTTTTTTATAGAAATGTTTCTTCCTGTGCTCATATTTCACGGCTCTAAGTAATAATGAAATTATATTACTTAATTACATGGTAAAGATATAGCACATCAGGCTTGAGAGTATATTAAAATGTCTTTTGCTGAACACACAATTTCACTGGTGGGATTGGCAATGCCAAGTGGCACTAAAAAGGAGACTCTGAGTTAGGATATCCCACTGACTGAAGGCAACAAACAGTACTTTGACAGAGTCAAAGTGTCCCTGATTATTGCATGTGGTTGGTTGGTTGGTTGGGGTGCCAGGGATTAAACCCAGGGCCTCTTTAGCACTGAGCTACATCACTGCCATTTTTATTTATTTATTTTTATTCTTTTGAGACAGAGTCTTGCAAAGTTGCTGAGGGTCTCGCTAAGTTGCACACACTGGTCTTGAATTTGCAACCTTCCTGCTTAGCCTCTTGAGTTGCTGGGATTACAGTGTTAAGAATCTTTGCCTGAGCACTTCCCCTGTGGTATTATTGGCACAAACAACTGAAATAATGCAAAGGAGGCACTCAGCTTCCCAAACTAGGAATGTAGTAAGGACGTGGCAAAAGTTACGAGTATTTATCTTACTGGATTATTCAAGTCACTTTTTGTGTAAACCCTTTGTCCTGGCTATGAAATAAGTGCCCCTGTGCAAAAGTAATACCCTTTGCCTGGCAGAACACTATGAGATCATTCTGGAGCATCTGGGACTAAGCTAGTGAGTGCATTGATCTCTCAGTCAGTTGGTGCAGAGAAGAGCTTGGGTTGTACCCACTTTACACAATGCAAGTGAGGCCCACAGACCCACGGGCCTTTCCCTGAGGTCTTGGGAATGTTGGGAACAGAACTCAAAAGAACCAACTTCCACTCCCATGCCTGTTCCTGAAACTGCTCCTAGGATGTTCTGCTGCTACCAATCACCTTTCAAACTGGAGTAGTATACATGGTTAATGAAGTGAAGGGATCCACAGGAATAGATCTTCCTTTGCGAAGAAGAGTGGTAAAGACAGAACAGGTTTGAAGCAGCTGCCAAGACCCTTCAGCAGGTCTCCATCTCTCCAAGGGAGACATGTCAGCTCACCTGGAGTTCTGGGGCCACAGGCTGCCTTACTGATGACTTTCAGGTGTACACATGTATAGCACAGGTGAAAACAGAGTCCCCTTGCAATAACTAAACTGTTGGGAAGCAGGTACAGAAGGGTCCTCAACTGTGTGGACCTTGAGTACATAATTTTACAACCCCTAAGCCTCAATGAATTAGGAAAAAACTTTACTGCCTGTTTTATGGGACTATCTTGACAATACTTTTTTTTTTTTTTTTTTTTTTCAATCCTGCAGGAAAGGCCTAGATAAAATAGGAAATCTTATGGGAATGGAACACGAGGTTCTAAGTGAAGATTAGCAGGCCTTCATTGGGATTAAACTACTATTACTGTTACTATCAGCCAAAGTTCATGCACCTGGTGATTTAATTCAGTAATAAAAACTGCCATCTGTGGTAGATTACAGCATCATTATTTCTGTGTTATGAGGATAAAACAAAACTGGAGTGAAGCATTCTCCTCAGAGCTCAGAAAAGCCATTTGACTTATTTTAGTTTGGTGGATGACATGGTCACCCCTCTTCCTTGGCATTCATTATGTCAGAAGGCTCCTGAGGTTACGTTAGTCTCAGGAACAGACACCAGAAATACACAGGGCCACTCAGAAGAACTAAATGGTGACCATCTGCTTGTTGAGACCTGGAGAGATCTTTCTCATCAGCTGTGGTATAAAACCCAGGTTCTGTTCCCTCTGAGCAGAGCTGCACCACAGTCCCCAAGCCTCCATCTCCTGTAGATTAAATTATGACAACACAACTGTATTTCCTATCATGCTACAGTATGCTGGGAGTTTGAGCCATCAGGCAACTTAATATATTTTCCTCCAAAGGAAAAAACACATATGAAGGATGTTATACCTGTAAGTTCTGAACCAAAGAGATATGCATATGGGTCAATGTCTCAGAACATGAATAATGGCAAAAAGATTGAATTGACCCCTGTGGTTATTTGTATTACAATCCATGGGACCTGTAACCAGCGAGGACTGCTACATGTAGCCAAGGACACATGAGGTCACAGGGCCCTAGACACATGAGTGTCTCTAGGGTCACACTTTTACAAAAAATATTCTCCTACCAATACAAAGAGCCCTGTACTCACCAACCTGACTGGTACTGCTATTTAGATTTTCTGCAGTTGACAGGCTCATTCAACAAGGTCCAGCAATAGTTATTCATCCATCTATTCATGAAGCATTCACAATGTGACAGTCACTATACTGTGCTTTTCCCTCAAGGAACCTAAAACCCAGTGGGGAAAAAGAAAACTAAAGATAAAATTGCAGTGCAGAGATAAAAAAGGAAGATCTAAAACAGTGTGTTAAGCATCAAATAGAAGCACGTTGAGGCTCAGTCTTAAAGATTAAGGAGAAACTTCTAGGGCAAATCATGTCCATTTTGAGATAAGAAAGATGAGCACCAAGAAGCTGGATTAAGAGAAGTGTTTCAGCAGAGGAGGTAGCATATCCAATGGCTGAGTCATGGTTCCCAAACTCTCAGCCAAACTCTGGCCAGAGGCACAGAGGAGGCAGAGGAGGAGACTGACCTTGCTGGGGCCCCCCCATCTACCAATGCATGGCTGTTCTGGCCTATTTCCATCTAAAGACAACAGCCAGGACCAGGAAGGCCATCAGCAGGACCCTACAGGCCTGGTCATACTAGAGGTGAGGTATTGGTAACCTGCAGGGACACAACAAGATTATAGTGTAGAAACTGTAATACCTCAGATTGGCACTGCTAGAGAGGAAGACACATGAACAACATGAAAAAACAAGGGAAGAAAATGCCCCAAACAAACCAAGATTCTACAATAATAGAATCCATTGACAGCACAGTAGATGAAATGTCAGAGGAGTTCAGAATGTACATAATTAAAATGATCTGTGAAGCAAAGAACAATGTAAGAGAGCAATTACTGACAACAACTGATCATTCCAACAAAGAGATAAGATAGCAAATACAGATAGCAAAAGATTACTTCAAGAAAGAGATAGAGACTCTGGAAAAAAACAGACAAACAAATGGAAATCCTTGAAATGAAGGAAACAATAAACCAAATAAAAAAATCAATAGAATAGAAAGCATCACCAACAGACTATATTCCTTGGAAAACAGCACCTCAGGCAATGAAAACAAAATATATAATCTTGAAAATAAAGTTGACCACACAATGAAGATGGTAAGAAACCATGAACAGAACATACAAGAATTATGGGATAACATGAAAAGACCAAATCTAAGAATTATTGGGATAGAGGAAGGCACAGAGATACAAACCAAAGGAATGTACAATCTCTTCAATAAAATAATGTCTGAACATTTCCCAAATATGAAGAATGAATTGGAAAATCAAATACAAGAGGTTTACAGGACACCAAGTGTACAAAAATACAATAGATCCACATCAATGCACATTATAATAAAAATGCCTTGCATACACAATGATAGAATTTTAAAAGCTATAAGAGAAATGTTTCAGATAACGTACAGGAGGAAACCAATTCAGATCTCAGCAGATTTCTCAATCTAGACCTCAAAGTCAGTGTTAGGTCGGAGGCAGGCACAGAGAACCAGACCCGGCGCACCGCGACGCTGCATCGACACAACACCAGGAGCCGGCCCATTCACTGTCGCACGCGACAAACGTAACACATGCGACAAACGTAACACACATGCGACGGGCGCAGCGCGCATGCGACGAGCACAGCGCGCATGCGTCAAGCACACCAAGATGGCGGCC